>BSBM01001153.1:7452500-7795000 GCA_027924585.1 Larix kaempferi
CTGGCAGAATCCTCCAATAAAAGCTTAGTAAAGATCATAAAGAGATTATTGGAAGAAAATAAGAGGGCATGGCACACTAAACTGAATTATGCCATGTGGACGGATAGAATAAGCACTAAAAAGGCCATCGGAATGTCCCCATTCCAGTTGGTGTATGGAGCCGAAGTGGTTTTTCCAGCTTCGTTGGGGTTACCGGTTATGAGGTTACTGCAAGGTTTAGAAGAAGAGATGAATCATATGCAAAGGAGAGTGAACCAGATAATTGAGTTAAATGAATTAAGAACTAAATCCTATGATAGAGTGCAAGGACATCAGGAAAAGATGAAGGAAGCATTCGATAAGAAGACCAAGGAAGATCAATTTCAGGTGAATGACCTGGTTCTGAAATGGGACTGCCCGAGAGAAGACAAACATGGAAAATTCAACCACATGTGGATGGGTCCATACATTATTGCCGTATCCAGAGGAATAAATTCTTTCATACTAGAGGATCAAGATGGAACTGCCTGGTCAGGGGGTCCAGTTAATGGAAGATTCTTGAAACATTACTTGTCTTGAGCAATGGCAAGTAACCCATGTACTATAGCTTGTATGTATATATTTTCCGTATGTTTTTAATTGTTTTGAGATTTTGATGACAGAACCAAAGGAATATGAATCCCAGAGTAGATACCCTAAGAACCGGAAGGCAGCCATGGTCTCTGTTGTTTTGGTTATATTTAGTCAAGGGTGTAGTAAAGCACGATTTATGATTTTAGTTTTAAGAGAATTTCTCCCCCGGGATTAGAAATGCCCAATGGATCAGGCACTTGGTCTACGGGCGTTCTTCGCTACCTCGCTGGGAGGCTAGCATCCCCGTTGGAGTCAGTTGTTAGCACTCAAAATTGTGCTGAATGACATGGCAGCTTTTGGCGTGGGTGGAGAGACCTCATGAACATCAAGACCCGAGTGGATAATCGGCTCTCGGACTACCTCCCCTAAGATCGAGGAGTCGGGGGTCAGCATGGTAGGGAACAGTTCAAGAAATGAAGCAGTCGGCGGTTTTTTAGAGGTCATAAGGTAAACAAACATGCTAAACGCGCCTGAAATAAGCAAAGTAGGCAATGACGGCTGAGATGGAATACCCTGAAGATCGACGGTCCCGATCCCACTGCGTGAACAAATATGCAGGAAATATAACATAATGAGCGAGTGGTAATCGGCGAGCAAGTGAGGAAATCAATCGACGACTGAGATCGGCATATGGGAAGATCTACGACGCACAATCCCCGTGCTGATCCAACAAGCACGAAACATGTCATGTTTCAAATCGCCGCGGTCGCATTATGCATCGTGCAACTATCAATGGCATAGATTCGCCAAGGGAAAATCAAAGGCCCGAGATCACGGCGTTGATTTTTCTCGCTGGTGATTTAACCACGTCTCAAATCGCCGCGGTCAGTAGGGACGTTCCCTCCAATAGTCAGACTTGGAACTATGTGTGACAGAATGGGAAGCGACAGAAGTAAAAAGAAAGGGGTTGTGGTCTTAATCCAATCACCGGTTCCCACACAAGAAAGGGGCATCTCCTCTAGAGATTAATGATGGCCACATGGGATAATCCACCTTAGTGCCGTCAAGGGTCTTTTATGTGTGATCGGAAATGCACGGTCGTACGTGCATTACATCTGTCCTATCCTTAGTCATCATGATAAATCATTTGGAAGGTCTAAGTTAGAAAATCATGATAGCATAATTCGCATGGGGATACCGTCGCTATTGGTCATTATAAGCCTGATTCTCAGGGCCTGTAGCTTACGTCGAATCCCAAAGGGTGGTGAGTTCATCTGTCTGGTTATTTTTGCATGCAAGATCACAAACATGGAGAGAGAGCAAGGAGTCGAGATAATAGTTGCACTAGAACATGTGCTGTCCAAGATAATGGAGGATTATACTCTCCCACCTCTTGTGTTTTCCGACCAAGCAGAAGAAGGTTCTGCCAGAGAATCGGAAGAGCCTGAAGCACTACAAGAGTGTTGGAATTTGCTGTAGCAGAAAGGAGGAAAATCCCACAAGGAAGAGGAGTCGGAAATCTCCTCTGATGAAGATATAATCCAGGACTGGATCCTCTCTACCGAAGAGGTACCCCCTGTTTCCCCACCCAAGGAAACCCGAACGAATGTTCCTTCCAACGCTGGTGATTTCCTCGATTGGTATGATCAAGTGAGAGCCCAGAAATAGGGTGGCGGTACTCTTACGTCTTTTGCATCCCACTATCCGGCAAGTTAGTTCTCTTGGCTATACAAGTATACTCCTGGTTTCCAAGTTTTGAAGATACTCAGATGGCTAGCAAACCCATTTTTGGAAAGACAACGTGAAATGGTGCAGGGGAAAACAGAAAAATCCTCCAGCGTGTATGTATCCAGGGATTGAAGAGCTCATGGAAGAAATCCGGCTGGCAGTGGCTAAATCTTTGTATTTTTTCACTTTTGTTTAAAATAGTTAGACTATGTAGAGAAGCGGCTATGTAATTATAAATGGTAGTTAAAATCTGTCCCGTAGATATTTGTTTAAGGATAGCTACAGCAAACGATGTTCGTTTTGGCTGTTAGATAGTTGTCAATTGGTTGTAACTAATTTCTGTTGAGAAGGAGCCGAGTCTAGAGCTCAAGGCCACCTATATATACAGTTGTAATTAGAGACACAAGGGTTGGAAATTCTTATGAGAAAGTATTTGTGTTTTGATGATCAGTTTGTAATACATTTTCTTGGAGCTGTTTAATATAATTTGCAGAGCTTGATGCCTGCGTTTTTTTGATAAGGATTCCTGTGTAATCGTTCTAGTAGTCTGTACCTTTCTTTTTCCATGTGCAAATGTGTTTCTATCCTTTGTTATTCCATTCTGTAATATTTCCTTCATGCTTGGATCAGGTGACAGTTAAGTAGAATTCATAGAGATTATGCTCTGCTTAGCTTATTCCAAGTGTTTCACCAAATATATTATGCTAAAGTTGATGTAGGATTCATCCTTGTTAGATGCCTTACATTGATGGACTGTTTCTTCTCTCTTCTGTTCCACAAATTAAAGCTCTTTGACTATCAGCTGCTTGCTACCTTTCCCTTGTGAATGCGTTTGCTAAATCTTTGTGAATAATGTTTGCAGAACTAGTTAGATGTGACTCCATTGCCCCAAATGAAATTCATGTGTTTTCAACCAAGTAACTCTTAAATCGTTTTTGTTCCACAAACAGAAATCTGATCTTCTATGCATTGTCATAATTGAATATCTTTAGTGTTTGAATGCTGGTGTATGTTTTCGTTGATTGACACCTTTGAAGATTTCCAGCATTCTGTGAGTTTGTAGAGAGAGCCCTCTTTGTTTATGTTTGATCAGAAGCGTAAACGAAAGATTGGTTAGTGGTTACCCGAGATTACCCTCTTTCAGCCTTGGGGGTCAGTTTTGGTGTTAACACTCGGATTGGAGATGGCTTGGGGACTCATGGAGCTTCGACAATGTTCTTGTAGGGGGTAGCTAACCTAGTGGGGTACATTGCTTAGGAGGATCAATGGAGTGTGTTGAGTTTCATGATGGAGTGGTGTGGACATTCCTTGCATAGCTACATCACTTCAAAGACCTTATTGTGTATGACATCATCTTGGAGCATGAGACATGTACTTTACATTAGATGCCTCACTTCTGTTGGCCTACACAGGCTCATGTAGGTTCCTTGTAAGGGATTGTTGCCACATAGTTATTGTTGGACTCCCTTACCTCTTGTATAAATAGAGGAAGGAGAGAGTCTTTCCATTCATACCACTTGTGTGTTCATTCTTACTCATTCTTGTGTAGAGATGTGACCTAGAAGAGGAGCACACTTGTCTTCTCTATCTCTTGGAGTTTTCACTTGTAATTGGTATCTCTCTCTCTCTCTCTTTAGGTGCTAGGGTTTGTTAGTATTCTTGGAGTTTCTTGGAATTCTAGAGTTAGGTTTATCCCTTGGAGATTGGAGATTGGGTTTTTGAGAGAAAACCCTAGGGTGGATTGTTGAAGAAGAGAAGAGGAGGATGCCTTGCCCTTGGAGGTTGTCTTGGAGAGATTCTTGCACTTGGTTATTCTTGGTTGAGCTAGGGTTTGTTGATTTACCCTAGTTAAATATTTTTGGATAGTTGGAGTTTTTGTACTAGCCTGGAGAGAAGGCTATGATATGTATTGCTACTTCTTCTTGAGGTAATATCTGAATTTACCAACTGTATCCTGGGCAATTTTCATATTTGAATTTCAACTATATATGTTCTTTATGCATTGCTATTTACAATAGTTTGACATAACAAAAATGGAAAATCATTAAGTGTATTAAGATCTAATGAAGAAGATAAGGGGCGTAGTTTACTATTGCTATAGTGTTGTAGTTATTGCTATAAAAGTATATTTCCAGATCTGGTTTTTGGCATAAATTAATGGTGATGTTTAATTTTGTGATTGTCACTATTAATGAAACTCCAACAATAATCCTTAAAGTCTCGTAACAATTTTGTTTTAAAAAATTGAATATAAATGGTGATGTTTATTGCGCATCATTATGTTGAAATATTGTAACTTCTAAGAATATTCTATTTGTACTTTATTATCCAGAGATGTTTATTCCTCCGTCGGGACATTATTATATATTTGGAGATGCTTATTCCTCTGTTAGGATGTTATAACTAGGGTTATTAGACTCTCCTAGCGGGGTCGGCCTTGAGTTAAGTTGTTAGGGGTTATTAGACTCTCCTAGGAGAAGTCGGCCCAGTTAGGGTTAAAAGTCAAGTGAAGTAAAGTATAAATAGAGGAGGTGTGTTCCTCATTTAACACACACTCACTCACTTGTGAACTCGCATAGGAGATAGAGATATTTGCAATGGAGGAGAAGGAGCTCTTGTTTGTGGATTTCATCTTTGTACTTGTTGATCATCTATATTGGGGAAGTTTTGCTGGGTTTTCTACCCCATGAGGGTTTCCCAGGATAAATCTGTGTCTCTTGTGTTTATGTTGTGCTTGTTATCTTTCAGTGATTATGTATATGCTATTGTTGTGAAATTGAATTGAATACTAATTTTATCTATCTTAGCATATTGAACCTTAACATGGTATCGGATCTATCTTGAAGGAAGGCAATGCATGGCACTTACGACAATTTGAAAGTTAGGGCTTTTTATAGCAAAACCTAGTCATCGTGTAACTTTCGCTATAAATCACTTTTGGCGAAGGTTCGGGATCTAAAACTTGGAAAGGACGAATATGACATGTTCCTGTACCTTGTGTCCGAGTTTCAGCCTTAGATTCGTTGTACTTTTTGAGATATGATCCGTACAAGTTAGGGTTTCTGCCTCTTCCATAATGAAGCCCTAAACAAGTGACCTAGGGAAAAAGGTCATATCTCGGGCTTGGAAGCTCCAAATGGAATTCCATAATATTTGACAGTTAGGGAACAGATTGTAGTTTCACAGGTCCAAGTTTCAGAGGCCGAAGTTGAAATAGTGACACATGGCACTCCGTACAAGTTCGCTATTTTATTTCATCCCTTAAACAGGTCATGTTGGGAAATTGAGCATATCTCTCTGATGGAGAATCCAATGAAGCTAAAACATGTGGAGTTGGAAAGATGGTAGTTCGGGCTACCACAGGCAGAATATTCAGACCCTGCAGATTCGAAATTTCAGAGATATACCAAAAACAATACGACACATCTGAAATGGCTCAACGAAGGAAATCAAAGAAGAGGAGGAAGAAGCTCTCACTTACGGTTTTCAGTTTTTAGGTATGGCATGACTTGATACAATGTTGGAGACACCTGATGAAACATTGGAAACTTTGAAAATGGATTTGGAATCCATTCATCATAGATATTAATCCTCCATCAAAATGTTGTGGGAGGAAGGAGATTGAAAATTAGGGTTTCCAAGTAAGAAGAAACCCTAGCAAAGTTGGGAGAGTCATAGGGCAGCAATGAAGGAGGTTTAAATGGCACTCATATTTTATCATCCTAGCACCATGAACCTATATAAGATGTTTACAAGTTATATACCTTGGATGGTTAGGGTTTTACCCTTATAGAGAAGACTACAAGCAATCTCTACAGGTATGACTTGAGGAGGTAAAGGTATGTTTTAAAATCTGTTTCATGATTAAGTTCATGATATGTTTCTCTTCATATTATTGAGGTTAGTACAATCATGATTAATCTTAGATTGTCTGATAACCTTAGTAAAAGTATGAATGCATGTGAATAATATAAGACATCCATTGATTAAGGTTATGACACTTATGATTGTACTAATGCACTTGTGGTGTTGTATGAGGATGATATTGTTTGCTAACATGAAAGGTATATCAAGAAAGACAAATCCATATGACCATGATGACATGAAGACAAAGACTCATCCATACTCATTGATCACATAGAATCTCTACTTACAAGGTATGTATAATTTGGTTCTACAATGCTTAACTTATGAGATATGCAGGTTACTAGCACAAGGTCTCTAAATCATTGAAGAGAACAAAGAAGACATTGCTTGGGTATGTTAGACATAACTAGCAAGCATGATAATCTAGGTATGTTTTCCTATATCGAGTTAGAATCCTACTTTGTGTTGGGATCTTAGATAAGTATACTTGTGTATGAAATGATCATGACCATACATGTTTAAGATTATTTAGAATCTTAATGTTTTGATAGTATTAAGATTATACTAATGAATGTATGATTATGTATGAGATCTTGAGGATGACACAATGATGACACTAGTGCACACTTAAGCATGCATAGTGGTCTAGGATGGATAGAATTTCAAAGACATATAATCATGATGCTATCATAAAGGGAAAAATAGAGATCAAGAGGGAGGCAACCACACAAACATAAAAGATAAGTATTTGAGTTGTTATTTGAATTACTTCTTGAATCTCTGAATAGTTAATGATATTGTTCGTAATAATTGTATGCATATTTGTATTCCTAGAATCAGGAAATATATCATGCATAGTGTAAGCATTCATATAGCATTGAACAATATACTACTAATATGCATATGATGGGTAAGTTGGACAAACATTCCATTGTTGCTTGTCTAGAATGAAACTTCTTTGATAACATGCTGGGAGATTTGCACACTCTTGATAGTATGTTATGGTAGAGATGGAAGGCATCTAGATAGCCACTGTATGAATACATGATATGGAAAAGTGTTGTGACAAAGTATTGGTCAAGATAGTTGCATGACTATGTGAATCATATTAGTATGCATAATAGGTTATCATTGAAATTTCAACATGATTTGATGATTATGAAGTGTTACTAATCATGTAACTAAATTTGATTTGTAGGAAAGATCATGTTCTATGATATACAAAAGAAGGATGATGAACACTTGTTCCAAATAAAAAGTGATGGACGTTCAACAAGAAGACTTACAAATCAAACGTAGTATAGAAGTACAAAGGAAGGCTCGTGGCTAGAGGATTCTCTTAGAAAGAGTGTTGTGGGGAAAATGCACCTATAGTTCAGGGGAGAAACTACCAACTTACGGTGATAAAGATAGACTTACAAGCATTCTGCAAGTATAACTAATAAATGAAGAGATTAGGGTTTAGAGATGTAGGCACCTTATTCAGAAGGTTGATCCTAGCTTTTCCTCCCTCGCTCTTCAATGCTTATCCAGTGTCGCAATGCCCAGACCTGCAAAACAACTTGATACCTTTCTCAAATACATTTGACTACATATATAAGGCTGATATTCATAATAGAAGAAGACATCAGATTATAAACAAACTGTAATCAAATCTGAGACACATTAATAGGTCATATTTGGAAAGAGAAGAACGTCTGATCTTTATTGATGAATGAAAGCAAGTACATAAAGTTATACCTTCTTTCAAGCTTGGCACTTCACGAAACCTAGATTCAAGGTCTCCTGCTTCTGTTCTCCAAAGATCTCAGCCTCTAAGCAATTGTACTAGGGTTTACCAAAACTGAAGCACAAGAGAGGGGGATGAGGGTCTCCATTCCTCCAGCATAACTTTGCAATTAGGCTTGCTCTCCTCACATGGCCCTTCTACCCTCCTTATATAATCAATGAGGAAGAGGAAAAGAAGTTATAACCACTCAAGAGGTTTCCCAACCAACTTAACTTGCTCGAATTTTGAGATTTTGACCAAAACAAGAGTGTACCCTACTCTACAGTATACAAAGTCGCGTACATATGGCAATGGGCGCTACTTTAAATGAGACAAAGTCGCGTACACACGCTACTATTATAACAGTAGAGTCGCGCTCATAGTGAAAAATGGCCAAAAAAAGGCTTTTCTGCTCATTTTCAGGAGATGGTTTGGTCTGGAAAAATGTTCCTAAGGGTCATATACATCAAATGGGTCAAGAATGAGGTAATTTCAACCATTTTTAGTGTCCCAAATGACTCCTCCATCCACAAATGTCCTGTTGTGTGACTAAACTTGATCTCAAGAAGTGTCGTCATGCGACCAAGGGAAACAAGTGTCGTCACGGACGGAGAGGTGTCATTTCAAGCTATAACAGATGCCCCCTAATGTATGAGGTCAGAGGGAGTACGGGAAACGATGGCCGAAATACATTATAAATAAAAAAGAGTTGAATCATGGAGGAACGGAGAAACCAAGAATCATAGGCTCAAATGAAGTACCTGAAAGCAAAGGCAATGTCAGACAAACTTATCCATGGGGTAACTGTCCATGTTCAAATGGTGGAACATGATCTCCAAGAGGATACAATAACGATCCAAAAACTGATGCATATATCATGGCCACTAAAATACAAGCGTGGATCCATGAGAAACATAAGTGTAAACATAGCCACATAAATACAAGGTGGATCTATGTCAAAACTAGAGAACATAGCCATAGAGAACAAGCTGGATCTATGTCTCATCAAGAGCCCAAAAAGAGTGTGGCTCAGTCTTGCGCAACTTGGGCGATAACATAAATGAGGTGATGCTATCGAGGATCCCAAGGTCTTCATCCAAAAAACAACCCAAGGTACAAACCTATCCATGCGAATAAATGAGCTGTTGTCGAACATGGGAGGTATCGTTTGATTACCGGTCATTGATGTATACCGTTAACAAACGCGAGGGTGTCCACCAATAATGAAAATGGAACCCAAGGTACCTAGTACATTCAAGCAAGTGCGAATAAGTGGTCTTGCCGTCGAACACTTGAAGAATCCATCAGATAGGAGACATTGATGTATTCCCATCTATCCAATAGCGAGGGAAACTGCCACTAATGACTGCAATCCCCAAGGTACTAACCGAAACTCTAAACTTCATTCCCAGAGCACAATGAGTTGAAGTCGATGGGAAGAAGTCCGTTGGAAGGGAGGCCTTAATGCATCCTCCATCATCCAACATGAGGGACACTCAAAAGGTATGAGCTTATTTGGAGTAGGACGGAACACAGGATGAAACATACTGACACCAAGGAATGGCCGACACATGAGGTCAAGGCAACTGCAGAATGGACGACACAGGTTATATCCTGGAACAGTGAGCACGACACAAGAGTGACTTAGGCAGCTTTGAACATAAAGGGACCACGATGCAAATCTGCAATGTAGGAGACATTAACAGATTCTCCATATGATTGTAAGATTAACCAAACGGAGGAGTAAGAACTCTGAAGTCAAGTTTACCCTAAGGCCAACACTAGAACCCAACTTGTTTGATAGACTCAAAAACAGGTGCTTTGTTCAAGGAGATAGTTGACTTGCTGCCATCATATTGAAAGATATTTTGACATTCTTCCCTTCCCTTTCCTTTTTCATTTTTTAACGAGCTTGACAAAGAACTAAAGCATGCTCGACGGTATTTTCATATTTAAGGAGTCTGAAAAACCTAGAAGAAAACTCCATACACCTATCCGTGGATTTTATATCGAGCCCGGATTGGTCTGTGCTCGGCGGTGTTTTCTTGCTTATAGAGTTGAAAAACTTAAACAATCCTCTATACACTTATCCGTGGATTTTATATCGAGCCCGGATTGGTATGTGCTCGCTTGGTATTTTCATGTTTAGAGAGTCTGAAAACCCTAAAGACGACTCCAAAGGTCCTTTTTCGTAGAGTTAGTCTCCTTCCCCGAAAAAGTGTAAAATGATGGAAGAAGAACTCTTCTAGCGCATACAAGAGTATACCTAGAGTATACCTTTTCCGTAAATTATCCACCAAGGCCCGGAAAAGGGGTAATTCTATACCTAAGTGGATGTCGGTTCAGTTATTTTAACGAGCCCGAAAAGACAACTATGCTCGGCAAACTTTTCCTATTTAAGGAGTCTGAAAAGGGCTTAAAAGAACTCCATAGGGATCTTTTTCGTAAAGGTTTAACGAGTCCGAAAAAGTAAACTCATGACCTCCTTACTGTTTTTAACGAGCTCAAAGGAGATAGGAAAATGCTCACAACTTCCTTACTGTTTTTAACGAGCTCGAAGTGAAGATGAAAGAAATGCTCATAACCTACTTACTGTTTTTAACGAGCTCGAAGTGAAGGTAGAAGAATGCTCATAATGGGAGGAGACGAGTGTCAGGGACATGCGAAACTAGCTCCAAGCGCATGGAACAAAGCTATGCATAATGCAAGGAACATGAGCAAGATAAGGACACTCAGGGTGTGTCTCCTCCAGGTAAAAGGTGTCAAACTGCGAAGGCAAAATGATACATGGCTTAGCGGAAATGAGATCAGAGATGGAGGCTTATACAACGGGCTAAAAGCATGGAAGCCAGCTTCAGGCTCATTAGCGCAAGCGGGATCATAATAGATGCATATGCAATTTGAACACAAAGATGGGAGCCTTATCAGGGATGGCCAGAAATATATGAGGAAGAAATATATGAGGCTTCTTCTCAAAGTCATGGTGAATCTAAAAAGGCTCCCGAACCTATGAGAAAAACTCAGCATGGGCACCAGAATGGCATAAGGGTGCTGACTAGGGTGACCCATGTTAGGTAGGCTCTGCTGTCGGACTGGTGCACAATGCATAAAGAGATGGCTAACACACCAATATCCAACAGGTTCGACCCTATGGCGAATTCGGATGGCAAAAGGTTCAAATGCAACATAACAGCGGGGAAGCCTAAACCTATATGCAAGGTTCCGAATATACCTGACATGGTTGCACAAGGTGTCGAAAAGGACCAGTAAGCAAGTATACATCCAGCTAAGAATCCTGTCTCCAAGAAACATTAGTACCGGGATCATATCTAAAACATATGTAAAGGAAGACCCGATACAAGTCACTGTGGTAGAAATACTTTCAACTTCACTATCATCAACAGCAGGCATAAACAAGGCAGAGTTTTCAAATGAAGACTCTATGGTACCCAAGCCCGAGGACTTACAATCAACAAGATCAACTTCAGGATGAAGATCAAAGTTGAAGGACATGATGGAATCTGCAGAAACAAATTCATCATCATGGGAGTTGAACATTCTAGAAGAAGAATCAAACTCAGCAGGAACACCGATTTGCGGATCTATAGGAGAGTCCAAAGACTCAACAGTAGGAAGATCAGACTTTAAGGTCAAACCGGGGCTGGACATAACTACGACTGGATCAACATCCAAATGAATGGCAGACTGTACTATAGATTCTAGGAAAACGTCATCGGAAGGAAGTATATCATCCCAGATAGAATACATATCTAAACATTCAAATGGAGGTGTCACTTGGTCAAAAGCTGGGACCAAATCCCGAGAAGGTAAGCATGAACTCAGAGACTTCTTCTCAGTAGCAGTTGAACTCAAGGAACAATATGCCACATGAGGCGCATGTGACATAGTAGTGCCTAATGACGAGGGATCAGACTGGTCTACAGTTGGGTAATAAGGAGGATCAACGAATGCAAGCTGGTCGATGGTGACAATGTTTTCGTTATGAGGGAAATGCATCACACGAAAAAGCGTAGACACCACAGCATGCATAGCATAAACGTAATCATGCCCAAGGATCATATCAAAGTCCACAGGGTCCTTTAGAACCATAAAATCAACTAAGACTGTTTTTCCACCCAAGGTAACAGGTGCCTGACGGAGGAATCCGATCGGTTCACTAGGTCTTCTATCGAAGGTCAACGGCCAATTAACAGCTGGAATAATATTAGGGAAACCCAAATCTCTCCAAGCATAAGCGGATAAGATACTAACAGAAGCACCTTCATCAATAATACATCGATCAACCGTATGGTTCCAGATATCAACCTTTATCTGAAAAGGTGTCGAAGAAGGAAGACGAGGCTCGGCTAGACTATTCCAATCAAAGGAAACAATCCTAGGGCTTGGTAGGGGTTCACATGGCATAGATGAAGTGCCCCCTTTTTCAGGAACATCCAAACTGGTAATGCAGAAGACTTCAGTAGTAGGTGCATCAATCTCTGAAGGACTGATGGGATCGGTCGAAAATTGCATCGATTCAATCACTTCACTCTCCGAAGGAAGAGTGGGGTCGACCAAAGATTGCATTGGTTCAACCACTTTATCAACCAAAAGTTGATCTGACTGCAGGGAATCTATAGACAACTCAGGAACAGAGGTTCCTTCAGACATGGACCACACTCTTCGTGCCTCTGGAATGGCAGGGCATCGGTGAGTAAGGTGATCTCCCTTACAAAGTTTACAAGGGAACTTTGGTTTCCGTCCTATAGGTTTAGACTCCTTTACAACGTCAGTACTCTCAGCATGACTAGCATTGGCTGACAGCTTGCCCCCAGCATGACTCACAGAGGCTGGTTGCTCAGAAGCAGAAGACTTTTGAACTAAGGACCACACTTTTTGCACTTCTGGAAGTACAGGGCACAAGTAAGTAAGGTGGTCTCCCTCGCAAAACTTACAAGGGAACTTAAGCTTCTGTTTGTTGGGTTTGTCGACAATGTCAACTCCCTCAGCATGACTTGCAGTGGCTGATCTGGTGTCTCCAGTATGACTCACAGGAACTGGTGACTTGTCATTAATATGGCTAGCAGTGATCAATGACGTGTCCTCAACATGACTGACAGTGGTTGAAGACAAACTTTCAGTATGATTTTCAGTGACTAAAATTTTTCTCCCAGCATGACCTCCAGAGGATGGGTGGGTGCCCCCTGCATGATTTGCAGAGGCAGGGTGCTTTCCCCCTTGTTTTGGCATCTTCTTCCTATTCTTCCCCCGTCTATTCCTTTTAGACTGCTGGTTACTAGTATTGCTACTTTCGCCACATGAGGTAGAAGGAGGAGGAGAAGATGTTACTGGCAAAGGAGGCACAGGGTTCTGATGCTCTTGATTTGAGGTGCTCACAAAAGAAGCGTCAGGAGCATGCAAGGCATTCGGAGTGGAAAACAACCAAACCGGCAGCCCAATAGTGAATCCAGGAAGATTCAGGGTAGCCATTAAGGGAGCACCAATGTTTCCAATGAATGGAACAGCACAAGGATCCCCCGGAACAGGGGTACCTTGATTGGCACTCGCCGGAATGCTAGACATAGTTTCTCGCTCAAATGAACAAGAAGTTCCCTAAGGCAAACTAAAAACAAGTAGCACAAAGAGCACACCACTAAAAAAAAGGTCCTAAGTAAATCAAACCAGGCAAACAGATGCCTTCCGGAGAAGAGTCTGGGATGATGAGGGCCCAGAACAGATCAACGAAGGATGAAGGACAGTTACCTGGGGTCCACAATACAATGACTAAGGGTGCAAGCGCTGGAATCACCCAACCGCCCTCCCAAAGACCTGCAAGGGATTTCCTCCCACGTCTGTCCTAGGTACAGCAGATATACCCTCCGCTGTCACCTGTGTATGAACCTAGAGTCTGATACTAAGGATACCACAACACCGAAAATTCCTGGGGGAACAGTCACCGGTCGAATCAGAAAGCGTGGGCAGGGTAGCTAAGCCCGAAACTCGAAAGAGTCCCCAATACGCAATCCAATCCTGGCGTATGCTCGAACAGAAAGTAGGAGGGGTATTCCCACAAACTGATCTCACATTGACCTACTGCATATGCTCCCAGGCAAATTTTGAGTGAGGTGGGTTTGCCTAATGATAGTCTCACTACGATTTTTGCGCAATGTGTGATCTTGGGTGGTTTAAGGTGTTTTAAACCCAAGATCCTAACCAAAACTAGTTGGTGTAGTGTAACCTAGAAAATAAAATGTTGCTAGTTCATTTTATTAGAGTTCATTTTAAAGGTTACTTGATTACTCAAAAAGGTAGTGGGTGTGTGAGAGTGGTTATAATAGAAATAGAGTACTGAAAATGAAATATTTACCACCAAACAAATCTTTTTCTTTTCAATGCAAGTCTTACAATTCTGATCTAGAATGCATGTGCAAATGCAATTTTTTTATCTTTTGAATGCAAAAAGGGTAAAAATAAAGTCTAAATGTAAAAAATTAAACTCAAAACCTAAGAATGCAGCTACTCAAGCAACTAGGTATGCAAAAGAAAACTTGTTCTTTTTTATGCAAAGCACTCTAAAATATTTTAAGCCACTTGCAAGGTACTCTATTTAGAAAATGAATCAAAATTCTTTATGCTTTTCAAAGGTAAGAAACAAAAACTGAAACTAACCTACTATCAAAGCAAAGCAAAGAAACTTTCAGGTTCTCTTTATGAAACAGTAAAAGCTACCAATATGACTTTCAAATTCTTATTGATGTAAGCATGCTAAATATTGGGAAAAGAGTACAAAAACTACTTTTAGACCCAAATGAAGCAAATGACCTACGAAGAAGTATGGTTTGGTAAAGTCAGGTCTGCACGTAAACAATGCAAACAAGGTCTTGAACAACAGCCAAAACAATTGAGCTTTCACTACAAAAGAAAAACTAAAAGCATAAGGGAGGACAAGAAACCAACCTAAAAGAGAAATTTCACTCAAATAGATACAAACAGGGTCAAAAAGACTCAAGAGGTTTCAAATCCAGTGGAAATGGGGCAAGCAAGTTCAATCAGACTCAAATTAAGGTACAAAACACCAAACAGGTCCACAACCCCCCAACTTAAGTCAACAAACCCCAAAACTTTCCAAACAAGCCCAAAATGATCAAAAGAGGTTCAAATCATGAATGTAGGATCAATACAAGGATGGTAGACCACTTACAGGGATTTAACACAGACCTAAGGTCATCAGGGACCCCAAAAAATGCAGCCACAACCCCCAGATTTCGGTCCACAACCCAAAAACTCAAAAATTTCAAACCCAGATTTTGAGCGCTACTGTGTATGAAGGAAACTAGCGCTCATAGCAGTATGGGCGCTACTGTGTATGAAGGAAACTAGCGCTCATAGTATTATGGGCGCTACTGTGTGGTACAAACAGTAGCGTACAAGAAAAAAAAGTCTAAAAAACGGGGTTAAAACCCCCAAACTGGGTCCACAAAGGTTTGCAAGGGTTGGGAAGGGTCTGTAAAAAGCCCAGGAGGGTCAAACAGAGCCTACTAACTGATCCTAATCAAGAAAATGAACAAAGACCATCAAACAAGACTGAAGAAATGACCTTGGATACCCCTAAGCAGTTAGGCTTTCCCCAGTATGGTCGCCATTCTGTTGTGGGGAAAATTCACCTATAGTTCAGGGGAGAAACTACCAACTTACGGTGATAAAGATAGACTTACAAGCATTCTGCAAGTATAACTAATAAATGAAGAGATTAGGGTTTAGAGATGTAGGCACCTTATTCAGAAGGTTGATCCTAGCTTTTCCTCCCTCGCTCTTCAATGCTTATCCAGTGTCGCAATGCCCAGACCTGCAAAACAACTTGATACCTTTCTCAAATACATTTGACTACATATATAAGGATGATATTCATAATAGAAGAAGACATCAGATTATAAACAAACTGTAATCAAATCTGAGACACATTAATAGGTCATATTTGGAAAGAGAAGAACGTCTGATCTTTATTGATGAATGAAAGAAAGTACATAAAGTTATACCTTCTTTCAAGCTTGGCACTTCACGAAACCTAGATTCAAGGTCTCCTGCTTCTGTTCTCCAAAGATCTCAGCCTCTAAGCAATTGTACTAGGGTTTACCAAAACTGAAGCACAAGAGAGGGGGATGAGGGTCTCCATTCCTCCAGCATAACTTTGCAATTAGGCTTGCTCTCCTCACATGGCCCTTCTACCCTCCTTATATAATCAATGAGGAAGAGGAAAAGAAGTTATAACCACTCAAGAGGTTTCCCAACCAACTTAACTTACTCGAATTTCGAGATTTTGACCAAAACAAGAGTGTACCCTACTCTACAGTATACAAAGTCGCGTACATATGGCAATGGGCGCTACTTTAAATGAGACAAAGTCGCGTACACACGCTACTATTATAACAGTAGAGTCGCGCTCATAGTGAAAAATGGCCAAAAAAAGGCTTTTCTGCTCATTTTCAGGAGATGGTTTGGTCTGGAAAAATGTTCCTAAGGGTCATATACATCAAATGGGTCAAGAATGAGGTAATTTCAACCATTTTTAGTGTCCCAAATGACTCCTCCATCCACAAATGTCCTGTTGTGTGACTAAACTTGATCTCAAGAAGTGTCGTCATGCGACCAAGGGAAACAAGTGTCGTCACGGACGGAGAGGTGTCATTTCAAGCTATAACAGATGCCCCCTAATGTATGAGGTCAGAGGGAGTACGGGAAACGATGGCCGAAATACATTATAAATAAAAAAGAGTTGAATCATGGAGGAACGGAGAAACCAAGAATCATAGGCTCAAATGAAGTACCTGAAAGCAAAGGAAATGTCAGACAAACTTATCCATGGGGTAACGGTCCATGTTCAAATGGTGGAACATGATCTCCAAGAGGATACAATAACGATCCAAAAACTGATGCATATATCATGGCCACTAAAATACAAGCGTGGATCCATGAGAAACATAAGTGTAAACATAGCCACATAAATACAAGGTGGATCTATGTCAAAACTAGAGAACATAGCCATAGAGAACAAGCTGGATCTATGTCTCATCAAGAGCCCAAAAAGAGTGTGGCTCAGTCTTGCGCAACTTGGGCGATAACATAAATGAGGTGATGCTATCGAGGATCCCAAGGTCTTCATCCAAAAAACAACCCAAGGTACAAACCTATCCATGCGAATAAATGAGCTGTTGTCGAACATGGGAGGTATCGTTTGATTACCGGTCATTGATGTATACCGTTAACAAACGCGAGGGTGTCCACCAATAATGAAAATGGAACCCAAGGTACCTAGTACATTCAAGCAAGTGCGAATAAGTGGTATTGCCGTCGAACACTTGAAGAATCCATCAGATAGGAGACATTGATGTATTCCCATCTATCCAATAGCGAGGGAAACTGCCACTAATGACTGCAATCCCCAAGGTACTAACCGAAACTCTAAACTTCATTCCCAGAGAACAATGAGTTGAAGTCGATGGGAAGAAGTCCGTTGGAAGGGAGGCCTTAATGCATCCTCCATCATCCAACATGAGGGACACTCAAAAGGTATGAGCTTATTTGGAGTAGGACGGAACACAGGATGAAACATACTGACACCAAGGAATGGCCGACACATGAGGTCAAGGCAACTGCAGAATGGCCGACACAGGTTATATCCTGGAACAGTGAGCACGACACAAGAGTGACTTAGGCAGCTTTGAACATAAAGGGACCACGATGCAAATCTGCAATGTAGGAGACATTAACAGATTCTCCATATGATTGTAAGATTAACCAAACGGAGGAGTAAGAACTCTGAAGTCAAGTTTACCCTAAGGCCAACACTAGAACCCAACTTGTTTGATAGACTCAAAAACAGGTGCTTTGTTCAAGGAGATAGTTGACTTGCTGCCATCATATTGAAAGATATTTTGACATTCTTCCCTTCCCTTTCCTTTTTCATTTTTTAACGAGCTTGACAAAGAACTAAAGCATGCTCAACGGTATTTTCATATTTAAGGAGTCTGAAAAACCTAGAAGAAAACTCCATACACCTATCCGTGGATTTTATATCGAGCCCGGATTGGTCTGTGCTCGGCGGTGTTTTCTTGCTTATAGAGTTGAAAAACTTAAACAATCCTCTATACACTTATCCGTGGATTTTATATCGAGCCCGGATTGGTATGTGCTCGCTTGGTATTTTCATGTTTAGAGAGTCTGAAAACCCTAAAGACGACTCCAAAGGTCCTTTTTCGTAGAGTTAGTCTCCTTCCCCGAAAAAGTGTAAAATGATGGAAGAAGAACTCTTCTAGCGCATACAAGAGTATACCTAGAGTATACCTTTTCCGTAAATTATCCACCAAGGCCCGGAAAAGGGGTAATTCTATACCTAAGTGGATGTCGGTTCAGTTATTTTAACGAGCCCGAAAAGACAACTATGCTCGGAAAACTTTTCCTATTTAAGGAGTCTGAAAAGGGCTTAAAAGAACTCCATAGGGATCTTTTCCGTAAAGGTTTAACGAGTCCGGAAAAGTAAACTCATGACCTCCTTACTGTTTTTAACGAGCTCAAAGGAGATAGGAAAATGCTCACAACTTCCTTACTGTTTTTAACGAGCTCGAAGTGAAGATGAAAGAAATGCTCATAACCTACTTACTGTTTTTAACGAGCTCAAAGTGAAGGTAGAAGAATGCTCATAATGGGAGGAGACGAGTGTCAGGGACATGCGAAACTAGCTCCAAGCGCATGGAACAAAGCTATGCATAATGCAAGGAACATGAGCAAGATAAGGACACTCAGGGTGTGTCTCCTCCAGGTAAAAGGTGTCAAACTGCGAAGGCAAAATGATACATGGCTTAGCGGAAATGAGATCAGAGATGGAGGCTTATACAACGGGCTAAAAGCGTGGAAGCCAGCTTCAGGCTCATTAGCGCAAGCGGGATCATAATAGATGCATATGCAATTTGAACACAAAGATGGGAGCCTTATCAGGGATGGCCAGAAATATATGAGGAAGAAAGATATGAGGATTCTTCTCAAAGTCATGGTGAATCTAAAAAGGCTCCCGAACCTATGAGAAAAACTCAGCATGGGCACCAGAATGGCATAAGGGTGCTGACTAGGGTGACCCATGTTAGGTAGGCTCTGCTGTCGGACTGGTGCACAATGCATAAAGAGATGGCTAACACACCAATATCCAACAGTTTCGACCCTATGGCGAATTCGGATGGCAAAAGGTTCAAATGCAACATAACAGCGGGGAAGCCTAAACCTATATGCAAGGTTCCGAATATACCTGACATGGTTGCACAAGGTGTCGAAAAGGACCAGTAAGCAAGTATACATCCAGCTAAGAATCCTGTCTCCAAGAAACATTAGTACCGGGATCATATCTAAAACATATGTAAAGGAAGACCCGATACAAGTCACTGTGGTAGAAATACTTTCAACTTCACTATCATCAACAGCAGGCATAAACAAGGCAGAGTTTTCAAATGAAGACTCTATGGTACCCAAGCCCGAGGACTTACAATCAACAAGATCAACTTCAGGATGAAGATCAAAGTTGAAGGACATGATGGAATCTGCAGAAACAAATTCATCATCATGGGAGTTGAACATTCTAGAAGCAGAATCAAACTCAGCAGGAACACCGATTTGCGGATCTATAGGAGAGTCCAAAGACTCAACAGTAGGAAGATCAGACTTTAAGGTCAAACCGGGGCTGGACATAACTACGACTGGATCAACATCCAAATGAATGGCAGACTGTACTATAGATTCTAGGAAAACGTCATCGGAAGGAAGTATATCATCCCAGATAGAATACATATCTAAACATTCAAATGGAGGTGTCACTTGGTCAAAAGCTGGGACCAAATCCCGAGAAGGTAAGCATGAACTCAGAGACTTCTTCTCAGTAGCAGTTGAACTCAAGGAACAATATGCCACATGAGGCGCATGTGACATAGTAGTGCCTAATGACGAGGGATCAGACTGGTCTACAGTTGGGTAATAAGGAGGATCAACGAATGCAAGCTGGTCGATGGTGACAATGTTTTCGTTATGAGGGAAATGCATCACACGAAAAAGCGTAGACACCACAGCATGCATAGCATAAACGTAATCATGCCCAAGGATCATATCAAAGTCCACAGGGTCCTTTAGAACCATAAAATCAACTAAGACTGTTTTTCCACCCAAGGTAACAGGTGCCTGACGGAGGAATCCGATCGGTTCACTAGGTCTTCTATCGAAGGTCAACGGCCAATTAACAGCTGGAATAATATTAGGGAAACCCAAATCTCTCCAAGCATAAGCGTATAAGATACTAACAGAAGCACCTTCATCAATAATACATCGATCAACCGTATGGTTCCAGATATCAACCTTTATCTGAAAAGGTGTCGAAGAAGGAAGACGAGGCTCGGCTAGACTATTCCAATCAAAGGAAACAATCCTAGGGCTTGGTAGGGGTTCACATGGCATAGATGAAGTGCCCCCTTTTTCAGGAACATCCAAACTGGTAATGTAGAAGACTTCAGTAGTAGGTGCATCAATCTCTGAAGGACTGATGGGATCGGTCGAAAATTGCATCGATTCAATCACTTCACTCTCCGAAGGAAGAGTGGGGTCGACCAAAGATTGCATTGGTTCAACCACTTTATCAACCAAAAGTTGATCTGACTGCAGGGAATCTATAGACAACTCAGGAACAGAGGTTCCTTCAGACATGGACCACACTCTTTGTGCCTCTGGAATGGCAGGGCATCGGTGAGTAAGGTGATCTCCCTTACAAAGTTTACAAGGGAACTTTGGTTTCCGTCCTATAGGTTTAGACTCCTTTACAACGTCAATACTCTCAGCATGACTAGCATTGGCTGACAGCTTGCCCCCAGCATGACTCACAGAGGCTGGTTGCTCAGAAGCAGAAGACTTTTGAACTAAGGACCACACTTTTTGCACTTCTGGAAGTACAGGGCACAAGTAAGTAAGGTGGTCTCCCTCGCAAAACTTACAAGGGAACTTAAGCTTCTGTTTGTTGGGTTTGTCGACAATGTCAACTCCCTCAGCATGACTTGCAGTGGCTGATCTGGTGTCTCCAGTATGACTCACAGGAACTGGTGACTTGTCATTAATATGGCTAGCAGTGATCAATGACGTGTCCTCAACATGACTGACAGTGGTTGAAGACAAACTTTCAGTATGATTTTCAGTGACTAAAAGTTTTCTCCCAGCATGACCTCCAGAGGCTGGGTGGGTGCCCCCTGCATGATTTGCAGAGGCAGGGTGCTTGCCCCCTTGTTTTGGCATCTTCTTCCTATTCTTCCCCCGTCTATTCCTTTTAGACTGCTGGTTACTAGTATTGCTACTTTCGCCACATGAGGTAGAAGGAGGAGGAGAAGATGTTACTGGCAAAGGAGGCACAGGGTTCTGATGCTCTTGATTTGAGGTGCTCACAAAAGAAGCGTTAGGAGCATGCAAGGCATTCGGAGTGGAAAACAACCAAACCGGCAGCCCAATAGTGAATCCAGGAAGATTCAGGGTAGCCATTAAGGGAGCACCAATGTTTCCAATGAATGGAACAGCACAAGGATCCCCCGGAACAGGGGTACCTTGATTGGCACTCGCCGGAATGCTAGACATAGTTTCTCGCTCAAATGAACAAGAAGTTCCCTAAGGAAAACTAAAAACAAGTAGCACAAAGAGCACACCACTAAAAAAAAGGTCCTAAGTAAATCAAACCAGGCAAACAGATGCCTTCCGGAGAAGAGTCTGGGATGATGAGGGCCCAGAACAGATCAACGAAGGATGAAGGACAGTTACCTGGGGTCCACAATACAATGACTAAGGGTGCAAGCGCTGGAATCACCCAACCGCCCTCCCAAAGACCTGCAGGGGATTTCCTCCCACGTCTGTCCTAGGTACAACAGATATACCCTCCGCTGTCACCTGTGTATGAACCTAGAGTCTGATACTAAGGATACCACAACACCGAAAATTCCTGGGGGAACAGTCACCGGTCGAATCAGAAAGCGTGGGCAGGGTAGCTAAGCCCGAAACTCGAAAGAGTCCCCAATACGCAATCCAATCCTGGCGTATGCTCGAACAGAAAGTAGGAGGGGTATTCCCACAAACTGATCTCACATTGACCTACTGCATATGCTCCCAGGCAAATTTTGAGTGAGGTGGGTTTGCCTAATGATAGTCTCACTACGATTTTTGCGCAATGTGTGATCTTGGGTGGTTTAAGGTGTTTTAAACCCAAGATCCTAACCAAAACTAGTTGGTGTAGTGTAACCTAGAAAATAAAATGTTGCTAGTTCATTTTATTAGAGTTCATTTTAAAGGTTACTTGATTACTCAAAAAGGTAGTGGGTGTGTGAGAGTGGTTATAATAGAAATAGAGTACTGAAAATGAAATATTTACCACCAAACAAATCTTTTTCTTTTCAATGCAAGTCTTAAAATTCTGATCTAGAATGCATGTGCAAATGCAATTTTTTTATCTTTTGAATGCAAAAAGGGTAAAAATAAAGTCTAAATGTAAAAAATTAAACTCAAAACCTAAGAATGCAGCTACTCAAGCAACTAGGTATGCAAAAGAAAACTTGTTCTTTTTTATGCAAAGCACTCTAAAATCTTTTAAGCCACTTGCAAGGTACTCTATTTAGAAAATGAATCAAAATTCTTTATGCTTTTCAAAGGTAAGAAACAAAAACTGAAACTAACCTACTATCAAAGCAAAGCAAAGAAACTTTCAGGTTCTCTTTATGAAACAGTAAAAGCTACCAATATGACTTTCAAATTCTTATTGATGTAAGCATGCTAAATATTGGGAAAAGAGTACAAAAACTACTTTTAGACCCAAATGAAGCAAATGACCTACGAAGAAGTATGGTTTGGTAAAGTCAGGTCTGCACGTAAACAATGCAAACAAGGTCTTGAACAACAGCCAAAACACTTGAGCTTTCACTACAAAAGAAAAACTAAAAGCATAAGGGAGGACAAGAAACCAACCTAAAAGAGAAATTTCACTCAAATAGATACAAACAGGGTCAAAAAGACTCAAGAGGTTTCAAATCCAGTGGAAATGGGGCAAGCAAGTTCAATCAGACTCAAATTAAGGTACAAAACACCAAACAGGTCCACAACCCCCCAACTTAAGTCAACAAACCCCAAAACTTTCCAAACAAGCCCAAAATGATCAAAAGAGGTTCAAATCATGAATGTAGGATCAATACAAGGATGGGAGACCACTTACAGGGATTTAACACAGACCTAAGGTCATCAGGGACCCCAAAAAATGCAGCCACAGCCCCCAGATTTGGGTCCACAACCCAAAAACTCAAAAATTTCAAACCCAGATTTTGAGCGCTACTGTGTATGAAGGAAACTAGCGCTCATAGCAGTATGGGCGCTACTGTGTATGAAGGAAACTAGCGCTCATAGTAGTATGGGCGCTACTGTGTGGTACAAACAGTAGCGTACAAGAAAAAAAAGTCTAAAAAACGGGGTTAAAACCCCCAAACTGGGTCCACAAAGGTTTGCAAGGGTTGGGAAGGGTCTGTAAAAAGCCCAGGAGGGTCAAACAGAGCCTACTAACTGATCCTAATCAAGAAAATGAACAAAGACCATCAAACAAGACTGAAGAAATGACCTTGGATACCCCTAAGCAGTTAGGCTTTCCCCAGTATGGTCGCCATTCTGTTGTGGGGAAAATGCACCTATAGTTCAGGGGAGAAACTACCAACTTACGGTGATAAAGATAGACTTACAAGCATTCTGCAAGTATAACTAATAAATGAAGAGATTAGGGTTTAGAGATGTAGGCACCTTATTCAGAAGGTTGATCCTAGCTTTTCCTCCCTCGCTCTTCAATGCTTATCCAGTGTCGCAATGCCCAGACCTGCAAAACAACTTGATACCTTTCTCAAATACATTTGACTACATATATAAGGCTGATATTCATAATAGAAGAAGACATCAGATTATAAACAAACTGTAATCAAATCTGAGACACATTAATAGGTCATATTTGGAAAGAGAAGAACGTCTGATCTTTATTGATGAATGAAAGCAAGTACATAAAGTTATACCTTCTTTCAAGCTTGGCACTTCACGAAACCTAGATTCAAGGTCTCCTGCTTCTGTTCTCCAAAGATCTCAGCCTCTAAGCAATTGTACTAGGGTTTACCAAAACTGAAGCACAAGAGAGGGGGATGAGGGTCTCCATTCCTCCAGCATAACTTTGCAATTAGGCTTGCTCTCCTCACATGGCCCTTCTACCCTCCTTATATAATCAATGAGGAAGAGGAAAAGAAGTTATAACCACTCAAGAGGTTTCCCAACCAACTTAACTTACTCGAATTTCGAGATTTTGACCAAAACAAGAGTGTACCCTACTCTACAGTATACAAAGTCGCGTACATATGGCAATGGGCGCTACTTTAAATGAGACAAAGTCGCGTACACACGCTACTATTATAACAGTAGAGTCGCGCTCATAGTGAAAAATGGCCAAAAAAAGGCTTTTCTGCTCATTTTCAGGAGATGGTTTGGTCTGGAAAAATGTTCCTAAGGGTCATATACATCAAATGGGTCAAGAATGAGGTAATTTCAACAATTTTTAGTGTCCCAAATGACTCCTCCATCCACAAATGTCCTGTTGTGTGACTAAACTTGATCTCAAGAAGTGTCGTCATGCGACCAAGGGAAACAAGTGTCGTCACGGACGGAGAGGTGTCATTTCAAGCTATAACAAAGAGGGAGAAGATCATGACGAGATGTTTGCTCCAAGTGGCTAGACACACTTCCAGAGATAGATTACACCCATGGATGACAAGACCGTTTGGTGTAATAGAAGAAGAAGTGCATATCGAGCAAACTCCCAGGATTCGATAGAGAATCACATGATTGAAGAAGGCTTTGTACGGGTTCAACAAGTACCCAAGATCGATAGTCATTTGATGAGCTTGATGATCACCACAGGTGATGCGGATTTCAACCTTTGCTACAAGGTTGAAGAGGGTTTCTATATACAGATGACATGCTTCTCTCAGATGGAAGCAAGAAGGAACTCACCATAGAGTTCGAGTGATCTTGAGGCTCATATCAGTAGACCCATCTGACGGGAGATGGCACAGATAGATATGCAGAAGATAACTCAATGCAGAGTGTGCATGATGTTCAATCACAGAGGGAGGACAATACTCAGATGTAGAAGACTCCACTTCAGAGGGAGTAGATCTCAGAGTTAAAGAATCTTGGCATGATTCTTGTGATTAGATATGTGGCTAAGATCAGATGAGACTTTTCCTTAGCCAAGGAAAATGTGAAGTAGATATTTGGGATGATGGAAAGTAGTTTCGACAGTTTACACACAAATGATCGATTCACTGATGTATTTGATGAATACTAGGACATATATATGCCTTGCTGTGAACACCCTGAGTCAGTATCTAGTTGAGCCTAGACGTGCTCACCTGGCAGTTGCAAAGCAAGTGATGAGGTACCTAAAAGGTACGACAGACTTTGGTCTATACTATGTTGGAGATCATGACTATAGATTTTATGGTTATACAGATGAAGATTGGTTCGGAAGTGTCTCAGACAGGAAGATCACCTCAGGTGGATGTTATTGTATGGGATCCGCCATGATCTCATGGTTTAGCAGGAAGTAGTCCAGTGTGGCTCTTAGCACAACTGAAACAGAATATATATAGCATATTTCTCTGCTAGTTGTGAAGCCATATGGTTTCAGAAGCTGTTGTTAGGACTATTTGACTTAGAGATGGACTCCACTATGATCTTGTGTGACAACCAGAGTTGTATCAAGATGATGGAGAATCCAGTGTTCCATGATAAGTCAAAGCACATAGAGATCCGATATTTCTATATACGGGATATGGTGCAGAAAGGAGCTATAAATCTCGAGTATGTGAGCACTGATGAGCAAGTTGCTGATGTATTGACCAAACCTCTGTCTCGAGTAAAGTTTGAGTATTTTCGAGACAAGCTTGGTGTAGTTCAAAAGGACCCTCCTCGAAAGGGGGACTGATATGGTCAATGATGATATTTGGATCGACGATGAGGTCGATGATGTGGATACTTGTATCGATGATGAGGATACTCGTATCGATGATGAGGATACTTGTACTGACGATGAGGTCGATGATGTGGATACTTGTATCGATGATGTGGATACCTATATCGATGATGAGGATACTGGTATTGATGATGATGATACCTGTATCGATGATGAGGATACTTGTACCGACGATGAGGTCAATAATGAGGATACTTGTACCGACGATGAAGTCGATAATGAGGATGCCTATATCGACGATGAGGTCGATGATAAGGATGCCTGTATCGACAATGAGTGGTCCTTAGACTTGGTCTAAGTTGACGAGTGGATTGCATCATCCCTGGACTCTAGTCCTAAATGAATCCGGAGACTTGTGTCTTCATGAGTGGTCCTTCGACTTGGTATAAGTTGACGAGTGGATTGCATCATCCCTGGACTCTAGTCCTAAATGAATCCAGAGACTTGTGTCTTCGTGAGTGGTCCTTAGAGTTGGTCTAAGTTGACATCTAAATTGCATCATCCGTGGATTTATGTCCTAAAGAGATCAGGATTGACCATCCTGTAAGTGGGTTTGGATTGCATCATCCGTGGCTTTATGTCCTAAAGATATTGGGATTGACCAGGGCCTGTAGGTGGGTCTGGATTGCATCATCTGTGGCTTTATGTCCTAAAGAGATCGTGATTGACCATCCTGTAAGTGTGTCTGGATTGTATCATCATTGGATTTATGTCCTAAAGTGATCGGGAGTGATCATCCCGTAAGTGGATCAGGATTGTATCATCCTTTGACTTATGTCCTAAAGTGAGAGGGATTGATCATCCCGTAATTGGATCATGTGTGTTGCAAATTATGATGTTGTTGATCGAGAGATCCAGATGATGATGATGTTGATCGAGAGATACAAATGATGATGTTGTTGATCAAGATATCTAGATGATGTTGTTGATCGGGAGATCCAGATGATGATGTTGTTGATTGAGAGATCCAGATAATGATGCTCTTGATCGAGAGATCTAGATGATGTTGTTGATCGGGAGATAGAGATGATGATGTTGTTGATCGGGATATCCAGATGATGATGCTGTTGATCAAGAGATCCAGATGATGCTATTGATCGGGAGATCCAGATGATGATGATGTTGATCGAGAGATCCAGATGATGATGATGTTGATCGAGAGATCCATATGATGTTGTTGATTGGGAGATCTAGATGATGTTGTTGTTGTAGCTGATCGAGTGATCGAGTGTTGCAGAAGATGAAGACTTAGTACTAAAGATGTTGATGTTCCAGTATTGAAGATATTGAAGATGTTCCAGTAGCTGTTTGAGTTACTGATGATGATTGAAAAAAACTTCCAATGATTTATAGATGTATCATTCTAATGTAGTTGATGACTCCTTGCTCTTGCAGATGTTGTTAGAATATCCTTCTCGTTAAGGGGGAGTGTTGAAATATTGTAACTTCTAAGAATATTCTATTTGTACTTTATTACCCGGAGATGTTTATTCCTCTGTCGGGACATTATTATATATCCGGAGATGTTTATTCCTCCATTGGGATGTTATAACTAGGGTTAATAGACTCTCCTAGTGGGGTCGGCCCTGAGTTAAGTTGTTAGGGGTTATTAGACTCTCCCAGGAGAAGTCAGCCCAGTTAGGGTTAAAAGTCAAGTGAAGTAAAGTATAAATAGAGGAGGTGTGTTCCTCATTTAACACACACTCACTCACTTGTGAACTCGCATAGGAGAGAGAGAGATCTGCAATGGAGGAGAATGAGCTCTTGTTTGGGGATTTCATCTTTGTACTTGTTGATCATCTATATTTAGGAAGTTTTGCTAGGTTTTCTAACCCATGAGGGTTTTCCAGGATAAATCTGTGTCTCTTGTGTTTATGTTGTGCTTGTTATTCTTTCAGTGATCCTGTCACTTCCTTCAATTTGCGCATATCCTTTGCATACCCATCTTTCCTTGTTTATTATTACCTATCCATTTTCATTTTGTTTATTTATGAAAACCTACTTGGTCCCTATCACGTTCTTATCCTTGGGTCTAGGAACCAGTTCCCATTTTCATTTTTTTCAATTTGATCCAATTCCTCATTCATAGATTTAACCCAATGTTTGTCATTTCTAGCTTATTCAAAACATCCAGGTTCGATATGTGATAATAGAGCAAAATTTACTTCTTCAGATACTTTTAATAATTTTCTGCTTCTAGTTTCCACTCTTGCATCTTTGTAACCAATGATTAAGTCATCCGAATGATTTATCTTTACATTTTTGGAGGGTGTGTTTGTGTCCTGTCTGGTTTCTGAATCGTATTCTTCACTTTCTTGTTCCTCTCCTTATTCTTCTTCCAACATAATTTCTTCTAATTCTACTATTGATTATGTTCTGTTTTTTTCTTTTCTTGGTTTGCTAAATGTTGTTTCATCAACCTTTACATCTTCTCTTTCAATTATTTTGTCTGTTCTCAAATTATACCATATATAGGCCTTGTGTCTAGAGGCATATCCCAAAAAGATAACTTCATCTTCCCTTGAGTCAAATTTCCCCAAGTCATCATTAACTCTTTTAACGTAACATATGCTTCCAAATATTATGAAGTATCTCACTAATGCTGGTCTTCCTTTCCAAAGTTCATAGGTATTTTTATCACTATTTACTCTAAGTTGTGCCTAGTTCAGTATGTGAACAACGGTGTGAATGGATTCTCCCCAAAAAGCATCAGATAGATTTGACGTATTAAGCATTGTTCTAGTGATTTCTTGTAGTGTTAGGTTTTTCCTTTCAATTACTCCATTTTGCTACGAAGTTCCAACAGTTGTATATTGTCTTCTGTTTCCATTTTCTTCACAGAAATTTTCAAAATCATCTTAAATGTATTCTCCCCCATTATTTGAACGCAAAAATTTGATTCTCAAGTTAATCTCATTTTTGACCATCTTCTTAAATATTCTAAAGTTCTCAAAAGCTTCAGACTTTTTCTTTAGAATTCATATCCAAGTCATTCTAGTATAGTCATCGATGAACGACATAAAATAATTTTCTCCATTGAAAATTTTTGTTCTTGCTAGCCCACAAAGATCAGTGTGTATTAGTTCTAGGAGTTTTGTAGTTGAGTATTCTTTTGTCTTGAAGCTTGTTTATGTCAACTTTCCATGTTGGCATGGTTTACACATAGTGCTATCCAGTTTCCAGTTTTACAATCTTAGGCATGTCTCTTACGACTTTCTTTCTACAAATATTTACCATATTGTCGAAATTAGTGTGTCCCATTCTTCTGTGCCAAATCCAACTTTCGTCAATTCTTCCCATATAACACTCTTCCTTCTATGTGGCATCTAATATGTATACATTGTTGGAGGTCCTAGGTGCCCTGGATACCAATCTTCCTGAGTTTTTCCTTCTTATTTGGCATTCTTCGGAGTTGAAAATGAGAGTATGTACTTGTTCACACATATGACTTACACTTAATAGATAATGTTTCATGTTTTCGATTAATAGCACATTCTTTGCTTCTGCATCCTTGTGGCCAAGAGTAAATGTTCCCTTTCCGAGAATCTTTGTTGTACCATTTCCTCCAAAATTAACACTTCCTTTTTTTCCCTTTTCAAAATTTAGAAATATGTGTTTGTCTCTAGTCATATGTTTAGAGCATCCTCTATCAACATACCATCTATTTTCTCTGCTTCGAGCATGCAAAGCCAAATCACATTTTTTAGTATGTAGTTCGTTTGACTTTGGTTTCCAACTCTTGTTATTTTCCTTTTCTGGTGTTAAAAAACCTCCTTGTGATCCCGTTTGTTGAAAAGTATCATCCTTGAGTCTATAGTTGAGTGCGGTGTGACCGAAGTTATTACATTTGTAACACTCAATGTCAAGATTTAGAGGTCCAAATGAATTATCATTTTTGCCTTTGAGGTAGCTTGGTTGACTAGTTTTGTTCTCATAGCGATTTCTAGTGTTCTCACAAATGACCTTATTATTTTCATATGCCCTACAATCAATTGCTTTATGTCCGAAATTTTTTCATATAAAACAATGTCCCGAGAAGAGACATTGATACCTGATTTGTCTCATTGATCTTTCAACTTCTCCGCTTTTATTTATTTTGCGAAAAGCTTGTGCTTCCAACCTATCATTCCTCCTTTTAAGTACATCATCAATGGATATATTAATTGCATCTTCACAGGTTCCAAGTTTTGATACACTCTCTGGTTTGTTTCCTTTGAATCCTTATTAGGTTCATACCCTAGTCCTGTTTGGTCATTGTATGCTTTCTGATTGTTCAGAATCTCGTCTAGAATCTTGGAGCTATTGTTACTTCTTGACTGGCAATTTAACTGGCAATTAATCTTTTGTACCTCTCCTTTTAGAAACATGATTTTTGTTTCCAAATCCCTTTTTATTCTTTCAATTTCCTTCTGATAATTCACGCCTTGACTACTAACCACTGACTTTGGTATTTAATAGTATGATTTCAACTCTTGTAATTGCTTTCTTAACATAGCACTTTCAATTTACATATTTTCACTAATCTTTTTCTTGCTTTCCAATTGACTTGTCAGTGCTTCTTCTACTCTTTTTGCTTCTTCAAGTTGAGCTTTTAGTTTTGTGATGATATTTTCAACTTCTTTTGCTTTTATTTTTTCTTCTTTGAGCTTGACTATTTTCTCTTTCAATTGCTTGTTCTTTTTCCTAACAACTTTCAAATCATTTAGTGCACTAATAATTTCAGCCTCAGGATCTACTTCTGCTTCTTAGTTATTATTTTATTCCTTAGGTTTTTCTTCACTATTAGTGATTGTTTGATCTTCATTTGGAGTTACTATTGCCATAAACAAAATTTTACTTGAGTCATCGTCGTTGCCATATTATTCATCAAATGAGCTACTATCTTCTTTTGAATAAAAACTCTTCTTTTGTATGTCAGACTGTTTGGTTCTAGCACTTCCTTTCTTTTATGATAAGGCTTATCTTCATCATCACTATTGTCCATTTTTCCGTGTGGACATTTTGAAGCATAATGACCGACCTTTCCACAATTAAAACACTTAAAGGGTAGCTTACCTCTGATTTTTCCTGATCCTCTTTTGATTTTTTGAACAAATTTGTTTCTTCAACATCTGATTCAATGACGGACTCGCTACTTGATTTGCATCCTTTGGTTCTTGTCTTCTTGGTAGCCTTGAATGCTACTTCATGTCACGAAGTTCCTTTGCCTTTGTCTATCCTCATCTCCTATGCTGTAAGGATTCCTTGTAATTATTCCATTGTTAGTGCATCTAGGTCTCGAGCTTCTTTAATGGATGATATATTTGAGCCAAATTTCATCGAAAGGGATCTAACTACCTTTTGTATGATGACCTTTTCTTTCATCTCTTCTCATAGTCCTTTGATGGAGCTTACTACTTACTCAACGCGAAGAAAATATGTTGAGTTGCTTTCACCTTCATTCATCTGAATTTTTTCGAACTGTCCCCTATGTACTTGTAACTTTGCTTCTTAAATCCATGATCTCCTTGATATATGTTCTTGATCTTATCCCACATTTCCTTCGCGGAGGTGATGTGCATGACCTTTACTAGCTTTGTTTCTAACAAACCATTGAAAATAGCATATATGGATCTTGCATTATTATGATACAACTTCTTCCATCAACATCAGTAGGAAGATGTTCTGGAACTTTGTAGCCATTGAAAATGGTGAGCCAAACTTCGAGTCCTAGAGACATTAGATATGCATGCATCCTTATGATCAAGAATTCGTAATTGCTTCCATTAAAGAGTGAAATTCTATTTGATGGAATTCCTTTCTGTCTTTCCATGGATCTTCCTTCCAGTGATTAAACTGTAACTTTGAAGGAACCTCGCTCTGACACCAATTGCTAGGATACCGAGAGTGTGGGGGGGTGAATCAGTATTCGCACAATCACCACTTTTGACCACAATGTATAATCATTCTCTTTATTAGCAGTATATGATTACATTCAATATATCATAAGCAATATAAATCAACAGTGCACAATAAACAACCACAGATACACATAACACCAGAATTTTACGTGGAAACCCAAATGGGAGAAAAACCACAAAATTCTTTCTTATATATTTCAAGTTTACATTCAATTTATTTACCAACATCAACTGGAAGGAAGCACCAACTCCCTAATTTTTCTAGCACCAACTAGAAGGAGGCTCCATCCCTCTTATTTACAGGCACCAACTTGAAGGAAGCTCCAACTACCTGATTTACAGGCTCCAACCTAAAGGAAGCTCCAACTCCCTGATTTATAGTCTCAAACCTAAACGAAGCTCCAACTCCCTGATTGACATGCACCAACCTAAAGGAGAATTCAATCTCTTGTCCTTGCCCCATCCCACCACCCTAATATGAATAAGAGAATCAATCTATAACTGTCACTGTCTCCGTCAAACGGTCTGTTCCAAGATCTATTGTGACTTAGTTTGTACTTCACCGAACTCTATTTCGACTTTCTCAAACTTCTACATATCAACTGGTTATTTCCTTACCTTTGACTTATCCAACTACGGCATGTGACTTGATTATGTACTTAATTCAAATTCTGCTATGGTCTTTCACTTCTTTCGGACTGTAAATTACTTCGACTTATCCAACTGCGATGTCTGACTTGATTCTAAACTTGCCTCAATATCTCCTGTGGTCTTCCAACTGCGACATGTGACTTGTTTTTGTACTTGCTTCACATTCCGCTTCTTCTCTGAATCAACTAGCCATTGATTCCTTTTTAGAACCCTGAAAATTAAAACTTTAGACCATCCACAGTTGCACTCACACCTCGCACCCAGCCACACACCCCTATCTCAAAGTGCATTAGTCCTTGTCTATTTATAGCTTTTCTTATGTCCACACGAGTGTCGACGTTTTTTCTTCATTACCTTAATTTAATCAATTTATCACAACGACTATTCGAAGAATAAGGATTTGCACCACAACAAGGGGCTTGTACCCCATCCTTCTTCAATACTTCTTCGACTTATCCAATGTGTTGTGCACTTCTACAAGCATACTTTGATGTGCAAACTTCCATGCACAACGTGCTTGTTATCTATATTTATTTCGACTTATTTATTATATGTGCACTCCAACTTGCTTCAACATATTGACTGTTTGGTATTTTATTTTATTTTTATAATTTTAGGGACCTCCCCCCCGAATTTCCCTAAAATTTGGGGGTGGTCTCCACGCGTCCCAAATGTGTGTTTCCTCACTCCCACGTCCTCCGTCTCAAAAAATTGGGGGAACATTGGTTATTAGTAATGTAAAAAAACATTTTCAATAGAATGTTAAATCATAAGGATTTTTTTTAAAGTTTTAAAAGAGATATTAGAATGTATAATTGTTTTTAATTGTTTTGTTAGAAGTAATGTAAAAGTAGATAAATATTAGAAGGTTTAATTTAATTTTTTTTTCCAATCGTATATTTAATTAATAATATGTTTAATAGAGTGCTAAACAATTGATAAAAAAATATGAATAACACATGTTTATTTTTTGAATCAAAGTACTTCATATTATTATTATTTTCATATTGTATTTTTCAATTGTTCTCTCTTAAGAGCTTTTTCCTCCTAAGATTCAATTTATAGCTTAAGAGGTCGCTCACTTAAAGTTTTGAAAGAGTTGTTCCTTTAAGTTTTAAAGTCTTAAGAGCGCATTATTACAAAACTAGATTAGTTTAAAGAACCTCGACTTACTTTATTATTCGTTGCTGACTCTATGAATCAACTTACCACCTTTTGCAAGTAAATTTATGTACTTTTCAATCTTTTATCCCAAATTTTAGAAATCACTTATTTTTTTTATTTTATTCTATGAATCAACTTACAGTCTTTTGCAATAATTTGCAAGTAAATTTATGTACTTTTCAATCTTTTATGGGATGATTTGAGGAATAATAAGGCCTCAAATCCAGGTCAATCAATGCTATATTGTTGAAGACTATGGTTAAAGATACAAATTGGTTCCACTATCAATCAAATAACAAGAAGTCGATCTAATACCTTGTCAAACTTTAAGATTAATTAGATTTTTTTATATAACATTTTATTTAAGTCTCGCTGGTGAGGATTTTATCTAAGATCAAGTTGCCACTTTTGAACACACATGTCTAGAGAGGCTATACTACATGTATAGCCTAGCCAAGCTTCCACATTTCTCAGCCTGAAAGAGAGATTTGGTACCATGCTTTTACCAAGAACTTCTTGTTGTGATGCTGTTAACACCTAAAAAGTGCTCACTAGCTCATTCCCTTACTCACATGACCCATTTGTCCACTTTTCCACCATTTGAGCCTCTGAAACCAACAAAAGGTCACCAAAAGACCTTAGTACACCCCTTTTTCCATTAAAAAAGATTATTTTTCCCAAAAAAGCATAAAAAACCCTCAAAAAGGGTCCAAATTCCCAAAAATATTAAAAAGGGAATTAAAATATTATTTTTATTCAAAAAAAGGAAAAAGGAGGGAAAAGTACCTAAACCATGTTGGTCAATACCATTTGGTTTCCACAAAACCACAAATGGTATTTCCCACCACCAAAACCTATAAAAAGGTGGTAGGGGCTCCTCATTTCACATCCATCCATTATCTCATCCTTATGCTGCTGAAATCTCCCTTGAGCATTTTAGCCATTGCAAACCACATTGGAGAAGAGACCATTGGAGATTGGAGTTGCTCATCCTTGGAGCTATTCAACCTCACCATTAGAGGTATTGATTCCGCAAGCACTTGCTTGCCCCATTCTTTCAATACAAATTCTTTATTTTATATGTTCTTGTTCTTGATTTTAAATTATTTTTGTTATTTGCTTAATATATTTGCTTAGATCCATGAATAGTCTTGTTTAATTAGTTCATTGTTATTTATTTCCATTGAAACTGCTGCTACTAGTTAGCAGGTGCCCATAGCACTAAGCCTGGTTGCAAAACCGGGCCAACAGTTTTTGGCGACTCTGCTTTGGTTTGAACTATAGATCTCTAGTTTTGCCTTTAATCTTAGTTTTTTATGAGTTTTTAACCTTTAGATCCATAGATCTGCCATCTTAGACAGCCGATCCATTGCTGCTCTGAGTTTTGGCCCCATAAACAGCCCGAAATTTTCAATTTTCGGGTTCGTTTCTCGGTTTCCGTGCACGGCTTCCGCCTCGCGGTTTTTTGCCAGACAGTCGCGCGGTCCATCGCGACTTTTCTGCGTTTTTCCGCGCGGTCCATCGCGGCCTTTTTCCAGACAGTCGCGCGGTCCATCGCGACTTTTCTGCGTTTTTCCGCGCTTCCCATCGCGACTGTGCGGCTAAAACCCGCGCGGTCCATCGCGACTGTGTGTCCAAGACCCGCGCGGTCCATCGCGACTGTGCGTCCAAAACCCGCGCAGTCCATCGCGGCTGTGCGTCCAAAACCCGCGCGGCTGAATTTTTCATTCGGCCATCCCGATTTTGAAAAAAAATTTTACTGTACTTTTTGCCCATAGCATATTTTTTACAGTATTAAATTCTGCATATTTTACAGCTTTGAAATTTTTTTTTACTATTTAAAAGTGCATATCAAGAAATCTTTTTAAAAATTTTCAAGAAAGTGAAAGAAAGACTCCTTTTGCATTTTCATCTAGATTCAAATTTTTTCTTGTTTACTTCTTTAAAATCTTGCCCTTAGCAATTTTCTTGAACTAAGAGATCCATTTATTTCTTTTAAAAAGAAGTCTATTATTTGCTTTCATAAATCCAAGAAATCCTTTATTTTTTGAGTTATTTTTTGAAAAGCATTTAAATTCCTTTTAGTGAAAAAATCATAAATATTTGCTTTTTTATTTTTGAAAAATCCTTTATTTTTTGAAAATTTCCTATAAAGCATTTAATTTTTTCAAGTTCAGTTTACAACACCTCACGTGCACTCACACGATCACTTAATTGAACTAAGCCTTAAAACGTACCTTAATTTGAACACACTTTTAACCCCACTTGGGGAACACTAAAAGAATTCTTGTAGCTAGGTAGTATTGGGGGGATAGGTGTTCCAATAACACCCCTCAGTTCATACATCTGAGACATAGAAGTTGTCCAATTAGGGAGCTAAAATCTCTTAGTACTTTTTGGCGCGGTCACAACCGGTTTGTGGGAAGGCCTCTCCCCTAGGAGGGTTGAAGTCGCGAGGATGGTTCCGGAAGCCTGAGTGGAATACCGAAATCCATTCAGTAACCGAAGGGCTACCATTCGCAGTTCTCGGGATATCCCTGTATTGGGATATTGCGATCAAAGGACCAAACGGCAGATTTACCTTTTCTCGACGCGTCATGAACGGAGTATCCTAGTAGCCTGTCTTTAGGATTGATTACCCAGTGTCCCTCCCGGTAGGGGGATATCTAGCCGTTGTCTCAACATTCATATTGTCTGACTTGGATTTCATCACCTTGCAGAGGATATCGTCTGTTTGAGTCACAATACTTTTAGATTAGGTGTTTGCATGATTTCAACCTACCTGTGGTCTAGTTACACCTATTTTTTCTAGGAGCCGTTTGCATGTTGGTATTCTGACCAGTTGTTGCATTCCTCCACTTATTGTAGCACAGCTGCTAGAATAAGTGCCTTTTTTGAGGATTGATTTCTTGGCCTGAGAGCCTTCTTTTTTCACTCCCCTTCTTGCACCCTTGGTTGCATTAGGGTTTTGAGTCTTTTATATATATATCACCACCTGATACTTAAAACAAATTTTTACACAAAAAACATTTTCTCACCATTGAGAATTTTAGACGTTCTCGTCGTCTACAGGGCGAACTCCCAGAGTTTAGTCCACTTGGCTCTCCACGTCACCTACGTAGAGCCCTATCCCTTGATTCGACACATCGTCAATCAACTAGACAGTCATCCGATTCTGACACACCTCACTTCACTTTTGATTTGGAGGTAGAATCCGAAAACCCCACAGAGTTACCACCAACCACCATAATGTATGGAACACCATTTGATCCATTGTTTACCAGTACCATAGGCGAGACATCCACAGACCCTTCCACGGTGGTGCCATCCATGGCAACTACCACCCCCTTGGGTATGCCCAACATGGGTAACACTCCACATTTAGGAATGCCCAACATGGGTAACACTCCACATTTAGGAATGCCTAATACAGGGCCACCACCTGTCATGGGTATGCCCAACAGGGGGGTCATACCCCCTTTGGTTTCCACAAACCCTATCCCAGGAATCCCTAGTGCGATTCCCAACCCAAGCGCAACCCATGTTGCACTTGGAAGTGCTATCCCAGGAATCCCTAGTGCGATTCCTAACCCAAGTGTAACCCAAGTTGCACTTGGAGGCGCTGGCCCACACCAGACTACACCTATTGGAGGGCACATACCCTTCATACCTAGCATACCTTTAGGCGCTACTGGACCCCTAAACCATACCACAATGGCTAGGCATGTCCCAGTTCCAGTCACCACATCTGCTAGTCTACCATACATGGCAAGTCTGAACTTGCCAGATTTAGCTAGGCTCACAAATGACCCCATCAGACATGATCCTGTGTGGCCCCATATGCCCACTAAGCTTCCCTCTGACATCCCTAAGTTTGATGGTAAGGCAGGAGAAGACCCCCAGAATCACATCATGTCCTTCCATTTATGGTGTTCCTCCAACTCCATAGTGGATGACTCAATCCGCCTACGGCTTTTACAACGCACCTTCACTGGCTCCGCAGCCAAATGGTATATCGAGCAGCCCCATGGGACGCATGCCACATTTACCTCCCTTGCCTCGACTTTCTTACAATTCTTCCAGTTACCTGTCCGCTACGATGCGGGCGTCGAGATCCTACTGTCTTGCAGACAGAACACGGCCACGCATATCACTGACCATATTCATGATTGGCGTCGGCGCCGAAGCCTATGCAAAATTAAATTAGACGACCGTATCTTCCTAGATTGGTTTCTAAAATCCCTCCTTCCTCTCATTGCGAAGGATGTAGCATCTGAAAGACCCTAGTCCGAAGAAGAGGCTATCCTCAAAGCCCAACAGTTTGATCTCATATACTCCCAATCAGGTTATCTATACACAATCATACCTGACGCCCCACGAGGCGAATCTGCACGCGGTGACACACCGGGGGCATCACATGCCGCTGATGGCATTATAGGCCAAATTACACCGCAAGCAAAACCTTTTAGTATGGTGAGCACCATGCCCGCCCCAGACCTCTCTAGGGCTACATCCAGTTCCGGAGCGACGACTTCTTATGCTCCAACAAACCAGACCCATCACATTCATGGACCCTCTTGTCCACAACATTGTTATGGCCAAGCGCCATCAGCATATGTACCTCCTACATACTATGCTCAACCTACGGTACAGACCCCCATGCAGTTCCCACAACAGCATATGCATTACCCACAACCGGTTGCACCAGCTAACCTCACACCTCCACCAGCTCAGGGGTACCAACAACCCCAACAGGCAACTGGACCACCTCCAGCTCCACCTGCATACTATCCACCGCAACTTGCTCCCGCACCTGCGGCTCCTCAGAATCCCCCCAATGCTCAAGGGCATGTGTACGCACAACAACATCAGCCCCAATACCAAAATAACCAACGCAACCAGGGTGGGAAACCAAACCGCGGAAGAGGACGCAACCGTGGAAACAATCAAAACCGTAACCAAGCTCCACAACCTACCCATCCTCCGCAAAACAATAACGCGGTGCCTGCTCATCAGAATCCTGATCGACCACCTAAACAAGCCAAAAATGCTAATTTACGAACAAACCATCCTTGTTCCATTTGCGGTGTCTATGGTCACTATACCCATGCTTGCCCACATCTGGAGCGAGCTCGACAACTATGGACAAATGACGCCCATCGTCAAGGGCAGGCGGCTCCTCAGCCTCCACCCAACCCCCCACCACCTCCACAACAACCTTTGGTATTACAAAACCCTTTTCCAACACAAGGAGTGGTGAACACTCAGCCGTTAGCCCCCCCACAGGGAAACGTGCAACGACAACAGATTACTTACGCAGCTCCTGACCAACCCATGTTTGATTCAGGCACCCACCACTTATTGATGATGTCCACTGCCGACGTCAATATCCAAACCCGACGGAACCAGTATGGTCCTACCTCCGAGGCTACTCCAGCCGATAAAGATACTAACGCTAATCCCACCGATCAGACGTTACGGATACCACCTGTTAACACCCAAAAAGTGCTCACTAGCTCATTTACCACATTATATGGCTCATTTGTCCATTTTCCTACCATATTTCCATTAAAATCCCAAAAAATCCCATTAAAAAGCCTCCAAAAGGCCTAAAATGCCTCCAAAAGGCCATAAAACCCTCAAAATAGCCTAAAAAAGGCTAAAAAACCCCCCTTTTCCTCCAAAAATAGCAAAAATCCCCTAAAAAGGGAATAAAAATATAAAATAATGAGGAAAAGGAGGAAAAAACCCTATACAGCTGCCTAAAACCATGTGTTTCCCAAAACCATGGATCAGCACTCCACCACCAAAAAACTATAAATAGGTGATGGAGATCCCTTATTCCATATCCACAATCACAAGCACCCTTACTCTGCCAAAATCTCTCTCGAAACCCTAGTTCACCATTGAACTATTTTCAGCTTGAGAGCCACCTTTGGCCCATTCCCATCATAGGAGAAGGAGAAGGAGCATCTTGAAGCTTGGAGCATCCTCTTGGACACTGCAAAGGGCTTCATCAAACCTTGACACTCAAGGTAACATTAATAGAAAAAGTCATTCTTTTCATTTGATGTTTATGTTTCATGCAATATTTTAGAAGTAATTTAATTGTTGTTTTAGCTTAATTAGTTTAATTTACTGAACTGCTACTAAGGAGTCCATTCTCCTTAGTAGGTGCTCATTGGCACAAGCTAGGGGTAAAACCCTAGCTACACCACCTCTTCCACTCGATGGCGCTTCTAAAGCACCTCGCTTCCCCCTTCACCGAATCAACAACAACCCCAATGCACGGGCTGCGTCCAATTACAACATTGTAGATGACCTAGCTCAATCTCCCGCAGCCATGTCTGCGTTAGAAGTCTTGAAGAACTGTCCTACGCAGCGCAAGACTTTACTTTCCGCCATTGGGGCGATTGACCCAAATGATTCGAAATTGATGACCTTTGATTTGGACCAGTCCGAACCACGTCTGCGTTCCACCATAGCAGTCCAAGTTTCTGTTTCTATTCGGAATCTTGTCATCCATCGATGTATCATCGACGAGGGTGCCTCCACATGCGTCATGTCCACCTTTGTTTGGAAAAAGTTGGGATCTCCTACTCTCCAGCAATCCACCACTGCATTGCGGGCCTATGACGGCCGGTCAGCTCAACCTCAAGGTTTACTACCCAAGGTCCCCGTCCAATTGGGTGGGAAAACTGTGCTCATCGACATAGAGGTCATTAACGCCCAGCTCGATTATAACCTTTTACTTGGCCGCAGTTACATGTACGCCATGAAAGCGGTCGCCTCCTCAGTTTTCCGCACCATGATGTTCCCCCACGAGGGACGCGTGGTCAAAATTGACCAACTCACCTACTATGATCCCAATGCCCCTGCAGCACCCGAAAATGTTCTTCCCATGATTGAACAACCTGCTGCTGGTGCAACTACCTCCTTTGTGTCTTCTGTGAGACCCGGACTTTACTCAGATATACCAATGACCTCTACATTCCAGGCCATTCCACCACCGTCACCGGAGACCCATGTCGCAAACCTCTGTACTCTTTCACAGAATACATAGACACCCGGTAGTCAACCACCATTGATCCCTAGTCACATCGGTGTTACACCTATCCACACCATCCCCTTTCTATTTCCTCCTTCGGGTGTAGTGAGCGCCCCGGTTATGGCTACCCTTAGTCTACCCAGGTTAACATTGGGATTACCCGTGTGGTATATTTCGCCTCCCGTTCCACCGCCGACACCAAACGTCATCCTCCAACCGGTACAACCTATTGTTACCACAAATCAACCTCCTCCTGGTGTCGCAATCCCTTCGTCGTCAACGAAACCTTCTCCTGGTCTCACGATTGCTTCGACGTCAACGAATCCCCCTCTTCTTGCTAAGCCCACTGGGGGCAGAGGTCCACAACCGTACACTACTATACCACCTCCTAAGGCAGTTAAACCCCCACCAGTGTTTCGAGCTCCCCCCAAATGTTCATTATGCGATGAGATTGGCCATCCAACTCATCAATGCCCACACTTACCGGCACTCCAAGAGCAATGAATATGTTGGACGATGACATCAGCATCCCAGTAGTCAGATTAGAGCCACCTCTACAGCCTCGTGACAAATCACTACGCACTAACCATCCTTGTGCTATATGCAGTGTTTACGGCCACTACTCTCACCATTGTCCTGATCTACCTGACTACAGAGCAGCGTTGTACGAGTTAAACAACGCCGACTTAGAGATATCTCCTCCCCTCATCGAGGAGATCCACCCCCCGCCATCATCCTCGTCGGAAGAAGTCAATACAATATATATGATTTCAACAACTTTCAAACCAGAACCCCTTGATTTATGGTCTGACTACTTCAATACTGATGAGCAAATTTTGGAGACACTCACTGCACCCGACTACCCTTGGGATGATATGCATCATCGCTCGTACTTCCTCCCGGAAGCATCCACGTCCACCGCATCCAACCAGCTATCAGTCGAATCGAAAGATTTCATACCCACTAAAGTCGATTGGTTAAAGGACCCCATCCCAGCACCGGATGCCTTTGAAGAAGGGAACATGTCCAACATTTCCCCCATTATACAGATAGACATTTCCACAACACCAGGAAAACCTGAGCTCATCTCGCTAGGCGCATCTTGCACTCAAGCAGAAACTCAGGCGTACAAAAAGCTCTTTCAAGAGTTCCGAGATGTCTTTGCTTGGTCCTATACTGAGATGCCTGGTCTCGACCCCGCCATTATTGAACACCACATTGATACATGGCCTGAGGTACCCCCTGTTCGTCAGAAATAGCGACCCATTCACCCTTCCAAGCTCCCCGCTGTTAAGGCTGAGGTCGAGAAACTTCGAAAAGCAGGGTTCATTTACCCTATTCCGTACACCACCTGGGTGTCGAACCCCGTTCCCGTCAACAAAAAGCAGGGCACCCTTAGAGTATGCACTGACTTCCGCGATTTAAACCACGCTTGTCCAAAAGACAATTTCCCTACACCATTCATTGACCAACTCATTGACGAGTGTGCGGGCCATGAAGTCCTATCCTTCATGGACGGGTTTTTCGGATACAACCAGATTCACATCCGCAAGGAGGATCAGTACAAGACTGCCTTCACCACCCCATGGGGCACCTTTGCCTATCGCATCATGCCATTTGGCCTTAAAAATGCTGGTGCCACTTTTCAGCGAGCCATGACCTATTGCTTTCACGACTTGGTCCATATCCTGCGAGTCTATCTTGACGACCTCACAGCTCGTTCCCGAAAACGATCGGACCACCTTAATGACCTCCGGCAAGTTTTCCTGCGTTGTCGCAAATATAAAATCCGCTTGAACCCACACAAGTGTGTCTTTTGCGTCCCGGCGGGCCGGTTGTTGGGTTTCATTGTTTCCCAAGACGAAATCACTGTCGATCCCCTGAAAGTCAAATCCATCTTAGAACTTCCCCCTCCTCGCACGCTTCGGCAGCTTCAGAGCTTGCAAGGGCGGTCCAATTTTCTTAGGCGCTTTGTTCCTGATTACGCCACCAAAGTCCATGGATTCTTACGCTTACTTCGTACCCACATACCCTTTGTTTGGGATGAGCAAGCAGACACGGCATTCGAAGCCCTCAAGAAAGCTCTCACACAAGCCCCCTTGATATCCCCACCGGATTTCTCTCAAGACTTCACCCTATACGTCTCGGCATCTGAACATGCCGTGTCCGGAGTTTTGGTCCAAGAAGATGCCTCCCACAAAGAGCATGTGATTTATTACGTCAGCCAGACCTTGTCTGGCCCACCTCTACGTTACCCATACGAGGAAAGATTAGCCCTAGCTGTAGTCTTTTCCGTACAAAAACTGCGACACTACATTTTGCTTAGTCATACCACGGTTGTCGCCGACTCCAACCCCATGGTCTATCTCCTCACCCGGCGGCTCCTACAAGGTCGTGTCGCTAAATGGGTCATCATCCTCCAGGAATATGACCCCACTTTCAGAACTCCCAAAAGCACTAAAGCCCTCGCGCTTGCTCACCTCATCACTGATCTCCCATCCTCTTCGACATCACCCGTTATCCAAACGGACCTGATTGACGAGCAGATCTTCATCATTTCGTCTGACGACCCTTGGTACGGAGACATATTGACTTACCTTCGTATGCAAAAATTTCGACCACACATCGATCATGATGGACGCCGTCGCATACGACACCACGCCCCCCGATACCTCCTGATTGGGGATGTACTTTACCGACGCGGCGTTGATACTATCTTACGCCGCTGCCTATCCCATGGTGAGGCAGAACAAGTCCTCAATGATTGTCATAGCGGTGCCTGTGGAGGCCATTTCTCCGGTATGGCTACCGCCCAGAAAATCATTCGGGCCGGTTATTTTTGGCCATCATTGTTTACTGATTGCATCACCGCAGTCAAGCATTGCCAGAACTGCCAACTATTTTCCCCCAAAGCAAGAACCCCCCCCGCCCCCCTTCATCCAGTCGTCACTGTTGGACCATTCTGCAAATGGGCCATCGACTTCCTCGACTGCAACCCCCCGTCAGCCGGCGGTCACAAACACATCATTGTGGCTGTAGATTATTTCACCAAGTGGGCAGAAGCCATGCCGACCTACAATTGCAAAGCCGACACTGCAGCACGGTTTTTCTTCAACCATGTTATCACTCGTTTCGGAGTGCCCAAGCAACTAGTCTCTGACCACGGCTCTCACTTCGAAGATGCCGTCTGGAAGGAATTATCAACCAGGTTGAAATTTGAACACCATTTCTCTTCCGCTTACTATCCCCAAGGAAACGGCCAAGTCGAAGCGATCAATAAAATTTTGAAGACCATTCTCCAACGCACTGTAGACAAGCACAAATCCAATTGGCATCACATGCTTTTCCCGGCACTCTGGGCCTACTGCACATCAACCAAAACCGCCATCGGTTTTACCCCTTTCCATTTAGTTCACGGTGTTGAATCCGTCCTCCCTATTGAGTGCCAGATCCCAGCTTTACACATCGCCGTTGAACTCCTACCGGACACTTCCCCGATCGAGCAACGTTTACTACTCCTAGAGCAGGCCGATGAAGATCGGCGCACAGCCATTCAAAACATGGAAACAGCTAAACAACGATCGAAACTAAGTTACGACAAACGCGTCCACCCAAGAACCTTTTCTGAGGGAGACCTTGTCCTTGCTTACGATCAAGCTCATGATAAAACCGGAAAGGGAAAATTCGTGTCCATGTGGCAAGGCCCCTACATCATACACACCTGCCTCGGGCAGGGGGCATACATTCTGACCGATTCAGAAGGCAACACCCTGCGCAACCCACGCAACGGGTTGTACCTTAAAAGATTTTACCCATAGAAAATCTCATAGAAACCATCGTCCATTTTAGTATAGGCATACTTTCTTTGTTCACAAAAATTTCAAAAAACCTAAATATTTGTTTTTCTCTGCATGACCACAGATGGAGCCTCTTCCACTCTGCCATATCGGTCTCGTTGATGGTGCAAGCCGTTGGTCTCCCAATCTCGCCTCCGCAGCTTGGGTAATATATTCCCCTTCACATGAGTTAATTCACATTGACGGAGTATGTTTAGGTGCCGCTACCAATAATCAAGCTGAATACGATGCCGTGACCGGTCTCCTGGCTGCTGCTCTCCAGATGAGCATACGTCACCTCAACGTTTTCTTGGACTCACAGCTCCTAGTTTCCCAGCTCAACAATGATTACCAGGTACGCGATCCCTGTCTTTTCAGAAAATTCCCGTGCACTAAACAAATGGTTAGACAGTTTGAATCCATTACATTCACACATGTCCCAAGACACCTCAATAGTGTAGCAGATAATATGGCCAACAGTGTCCTCGACTGACACACCAATCACATCATGTCATATCCATAAACAAAAAATGCATCCATGTGCAAAACATGTGCCTCCACGGGCATATACAAAAACAAATATTGCATCCACGTGCATAACATGTGCCTCCACGGGCATAAAACAAACAACCGAAATAATGCATCCATATGCATAACATGTGCCTCCACGGGCACACATAAATCAACAAAGATACTGCATCTACGTGCATAACAGGTGCCTCCACGGGCATATACAAAAGACAAATGTGCATCCACGTGCATACACGACAGTATATCCAAATATATATCCACATATATATATAAATCAAATAGTCAACATGTCATAAGTGCCCTCAGCACCCGATATACAAAAAATACATCTGTCATACAAAAAATGCTTCCCCATATGCTCATCAGCATTTGGGGGCAGATACAATATATCTACTCATCGGGATCCCTATGATCCTCCGGCTCCTCCTCCCGCTCCTCCTCCGACTCCTCCTCCGCCGGCCCCGCCGGGTCATGACGACCCCGAACTCGCCGCTCTGCTGGCCCCGCTGGATCGTCCCTCAGACGTATCCTCCCCTGAGCCGGCCCTGCCGAAGCACCCTGTCCACCACCCCCGTGTCTCGCCACGAACACCGCTGCCCTCAACAGGAGCGACTGCCACTCAGGCGGCGCACCGAGACATCCCTGCAAAATGTCCCGATCAAGGTCCCTCCAGCCATCCTCGGGGAGCCCAGCTACGATCCGGGCTAAGGTCCGTCGGACACCATCTATGGCATCGTCGTGAGGGCCAACCCCTCGCCCACGAGCTACATATCCTCCACCACGCGGAGGAGGTACAGGTACAGGTGGATGGGCGACCACCATCGCCCGCCCCTGCCGAGCCACATAGTCAGGTGGTGGCACTGGACCCACATCTGCACAAAGCAAGTAAGCCATCAGATACTATACAAAAACATCATCAATGATAAATCAAACAACACATGATATAATATCTAATAAAACACAAACATACCGTCTAAACTCCAGGCCTATCCTGGGGCACGAGGCATCTCTGGGTCACCTCGGTAGTCCATGCCGGCGTAGGGATAGTACTCAATCACCAGAGGCATCTGCTCCCACTGCTGATAGAAATCCTCCGTGAAATAGCCGCGGACACCACCGCCGGCACGGGGCATCATCTGCCCCCACCTCATCATACGAGGCTCACTCGGAAGACCAGCACGAACGGGTACCCGTGGCCGCAAGGTCGGCACCCGCTCAAAGAAAAAACAGCATAAAAACGAGGCATAACAAAACTCGCCTCCCTCTCTAATGGCCTTGTCCAGATCTCTCCGGACACCAGCCAGGAACATCTGCGCCCAGGCATAATAAGTACCCTGTAGAACGGAATCCACCATCATCGTCTGCCCCCCAGACATACGATGTGGTGCAGCAGCACCCAATATCCTCAGAACGCAGGCACCAACAGCTCGCATATCCCACTCACGTAGGAATTTCAGACTAATAGAGCTGTTTACCAAAACAGCATCATCCACACAGAAAGTATGTAAGAGGTCCTCCATATCTACACCCGGAGGCAACCTCGGCAAAATATCACCCACCTCACCCAAGCGAGGCAACCCAGTCAAAAAATATACATCCGTGAGAGTGATCTCTAATCTCTCACCACCAATAATGAAGGCACCCTCTGTCGGCACCCACCACTGCACAAGCTGGTTCAGGAGCCGTCTCACTGAACGTATAGGCGGGATCTGAGCGAACTTCAAGAGTCCGCTCATAGCCAGGGTCTGTCTCACCCCTCCATCAGTCTCAATCCTCAGCATGAGATCACCATCGATCTCCCTCTCCCGCCACACGGACTGAGGTCTCCGCAACATCCTGCCAGGAAAACAGAAGAAATTTTTAGCCCCAGCATAAAAATTTTAGAAAAATCCCATCGCGGCTTTTACACAAAAAGCCGCGATGCCCATCGCGGCTTTTCCACGAAAATCTGCGATGAACATCGCGGGTTTTGGCCGAATAGTCGCGATGAACATCGCGACTATCCCCCATGAACTCGCGATGAACATCGCGGGTTCCGACCTCACAGTCGCGATGAACATCGCGACTGTGAGCCTAAAACCCGCGCGGTTCATCGCGGGTTCAGCCCCGAAACTCGCGCGGTTCCACGTTGGAGAGTCAACGTGGAGTTTCGCGGCCTTCGGGGGCCCGCCGCCAAACAAAAAAGACATAATTGACTAGGCTAAGGCGAATAGAGTTACCTGCAACTCGCTAAATCGAAAACCAACGGTGAAATCTCCCGGAAATCAAGAAATAGCTCTGACAGCTCTATCAAACTCGCACGTAACAATGACAAGTCACTTGGGCCCCACGTCCTATTTATAGAAAATCTACCAATTTTCCAACAGCCATTGCGGTATCATACGAAGTCCATTTCTCAAACCGTTGGTACCGTTGGGATCAGCACAGCGAGAACTTCATAGAGGTTCCTTCCGTTTCCCGTTTTCACGGGGTCCATTTTTTGACCATTTTTTAGCCTCTCTCGTGGCCTCGGTTTGCGTGCCACATCGGCCATTCCCCGTTTTAGACGTGCCTTATATAGCCGGATTCAGTTTTCCGCGCTCGTGATGATGCTAGAGATCATTTCTCGCTCTCACCTTTAGATTTTTTGGGCATTTTTTCCACGCCCCCTCGTCACCTCGGTTTGCGTGCCACATCGGCCGTTCTCTGTTTTCGACTTGCCTTATATCGCCGGATTCAGTTTTCCGCGCTCGTGATGATGCTAGAGATCATTTCTCGCTCTCACCTATAGATTTTTCGGGCATTTTTTCCATGCCCCCTCGTCACCTCGGTTTGCGTGCCACATCGGCCGTTCTCTGTTTTTGACTTGCCTTATATCGCCGGATTCAGTTTTCCGCGCTCGTGATGATGCTAGAGATCATTTCTCGCTCTCACCTTTATATTTTTCGGGCATTTTTTCCACGCCCCCTCGTCACCTCGGTTTGCGTGCCACATCGGCCGTTCTCCGTTTTCGACAATCCTTATGTCACCGGATCCAGTTTTCCGCACTGATGACGATGCTTGAGACCTTTTCTCGCCCTCATCAATCCTTTTTTTTTGTTCGGTATAATTGTATCCCTTTTTCGGGCCGAGCAACCCCTTTTTACGAAAAAGGCACTTAGGGAGTTTCTGTTAAGCTCTTTTCTGACTCCTAAAACAATGAAAAGATCGCCGAGCAATCTTGCTTCCTTTCATGCTCGATAAACGTATCTGAAAGGGCGTCTACCTGGTATAAGTTTACCCCTTTTCCGGACCTCGTAGACTAATTACGAAAAAGGTATACTCTAGTCACATCGGCTAGAAGAGTTCTCCATCCGCATCATTTTATCCTTTTTCGGGCCTTGGAGACTAAACTTACGAAAAAGAAACACCAACAGAGTCCACTTACCGTTTTCAGACTCTCTAAACATGAAAGCAACCATGAGCATGAGCCGTCCTGGGCTCACAAAATCCACAGGACCGTACCATTTCAGAGCACACTTTTATCCCTTCTTGGAGCTCATTAAAACTACGAAGAAGGAATCAATGGTGCCTCTTGGTGCCACGATAGATCATGTCTACTCACATAGCAGCTTCCCCATTTTGGTCGCCTTTGTTCAGAGTATTCTGCAGTATGTCACCCTGAAACTCCCTCGACAGCTACCATCAGCTTCACCCCCCCAGAGTCAGTACATACCCTTCAGTCCCTAAAAGATGATCCCCACACCTACAAGTCAGTTCCCTACGCTGCCAGGTCAACCATGTCATCATGCTCTGAACAAAGGAAGTTTGAGTCTACCCATTTTTGACCCATTTATTTCATGTTCCCACAAGTATGACAGTCCTACCAGCAGTACTACATCACTTCAGTTCTACACCTCGTGCTCCTATCAAGGAAACATCATTGCCTTGTTAGTTGCTGGTCTCCCTTTGTCGACGACAACCACATTGATTCCAGAGGATAGACCTAGAGGTCCCTGTGTCTTGGACTCATTACCATTTATGATGAGTGCCTACGAATCATTTCGAGAGGAATCCTCAGTGCCTCTCCAAATGGTTGTTTCTCACATGCTCGACTTCAACACCTTGATCGCATCGTTGAGACTCGCACAGGGTATTGGTCCGTTCAGTTATTAGTCGAAGACCCCGGATACCTCCTGACTCCTCCACATTTGAGAGTCTTCCTATGGATAACACCAGTTACACTTTTTCTATAGATATCCGGGTTGCGCATGGCGACAATATTCAGATGTACCCCAGTTTTATACTCCCTCGAGTATATAGATACAAATACTTCCTAGAGATGGCTCACAGTTTTTGAGTCCCTACAGATGTTGGACACCTTCAGTTTCAGCAGTTCAACAGTTATTCCAGTGTATCAGTTATTGAGATCAACCATGATCATGAGTATATCCCACAATAATGTCCCCTCTGGACCATTATGATGTACCACTATATTTATTTACGTATTAGATCCCCCTTCTTGGGACTAATTGTTTTGTATATGTCTTGATACGAGCATGGGAATGCCCGCCTCGTCCTTTATCAGAGATTATACCTCATTCATATTGAGGCCATGTAATATTTTTTATTTTTTGCAGCTTCCAAGGGCCGTGGCTCCAGTCTCCAACTGGTCTCTCCTCTCCCCTAAACCCCAGAAAAAAGGACAAAAGAACTATGATGTCTATCGGCCATACGATGAGCTCCTGCCCTCACACATCAGGGGGCAATCTGTTAACACCTAAAAAGTGCTCACTAGCTCATTCCCTTACTCACATGACCCATTTGTCCACTTTTCCACCATCTGAGCCTCTGAAACCAACAAAAGGTCACCAAAAGACCTTAGTACACCCCTTTTTCCATTAAAAAAGATTATTTTTCCCAAAAAAGCATAAAAAACCCTCAAAAAGGGTCCAAATTCTCAAAAATATTAAAAAGGGAATTAAAATATTATTTTTATTCAAAAAAAGGAAAAAGGAGGGAAAAGTACCTAAACCATGTTGGTCAATACCATTTGGTAGGGGCTCCTCATTTCACATCCATCCATTATCTCATCCTTATGCTGCTGAAATCTCCCCTGAGCATTTTAGCCATTGCAAACCACATTGGAGAAGAGACCATTGGAGATTGGAGTTGCTCATCCTTGGAGTTATTCAACCTCACCATTAGAGGTATTGATTCCGCAAGCACTTGCTTGCCCCATTCTTTCAATACAAATTCTTTATTTTATATGTTCTTGTTCTTGATTTTAAATTATTTTTGTTATTTGCTTAATATCTTTGCTTAGATCCATGAATAGTCTTGTTTAATTAGTTCATTGTTATTTATTTCCATTGAAACTGCTGCTACTAGTTAGCAGGTGCCCATAGCACTAAGCCTGGTTGCAAAACCGGGCCAACAGATGCTATATAGCATCTATCTATTACTCCGTGGCTTGGCAGGTCCACACCAATCATTGGGCATGTTTCAATTTGCAATGGGGAGGATCATAAATACTATGGTTGCAGATTGGGTAACCTGTGAATGTTGTTGAAGTGGGGAGCACACAAAAAGATATCTTAAATAAAAATAAAAGGGATGGCCAATAGAGGATTAAGGGGTCGTGGAAGACTTAGAAGATAAGAGGCTGCAGAAGATATGAATGAGCGTGTAGAAATGATGAGGACGATGATGGCCATAATGGATGCCATAGAGGCAATCCAGAGGAGACGTTTTGCACATGGGGTGCAAGACAATAGTGATGATGAAGCATAATCATAAACTACAAGAGAAGAAGCCGAGGAGAACATGACAATGGAAGATAGAATAATCAACGCCATCAGCGGTATTGGAGGTAAGCCTAGACTTGAAGTTCCTATCTATTCTGGAAGTTTAAATCTCGAGGAATTGATAGATTGGATAGGAGAAATGGAAAAGTTCTTTAAATTTGAGCAAATTACAGATTCTATGAGGGTTAGGTTTGTTATCACAAAATTGAAAAGCCATGCTTCTTTGTGGTGGGATAAGCTGTAGTTGAATAGAGAATGTGGTGGTAAAGGGAAAATCAGAACCTGGAATAGGATGATATCATAATTGAAATGTAAATTTTAACCTTTGGATTATGCTTTGAATTTGTTGAGAATATTGCATAATTTGAAGCAACTAAAGATGTCAGTAAAGGAGTACACAAAGGAATTTTACAGGCTTTCTATAAGGTATGGACAGAATGAAGAGAGTCCAGAATAAATTGCCAGGTATGTGAATGGTTTAAGTTATGCCATTCAAGATGAATTTACTATTTTTAATTTTCATCTACTGGCAAAAGCTTATAAAGCAACCTTGAGGATTGAGGAGAGATTGTTGAGGAAACAACAAAATGTGAAGAAATCTTTGGGATATGGAAGAGGGCAACATAAAGAAAAGCAAGTTGAAGAAGGTGAAAGCAATTCCAGTATTATGGACCAACCTGCTAGAAGGGGATTTGCTTTTGATAGAGGACGAGGTCATCATCAAGAGGCAGAGGTAGAGGAGGCAAATTTGAAGGCATTTGCTTCAGATGTTGGGCACAAGACCATGGGGAATTTGAATGTCCAGAACTTGTGAAGGATGGAAGAAGGAAGGAAGGGAGAACACATCTTATGGAAGTTGAACCAGTAGTAGAAGATAATGAGGTGGATATCTTGCAACCAAAGCAAGGGGAAAATTTGATGATGAAGAAGATATTGCTGCAATCTGAGAAAGAGGATGAGAGAGAATTTGAACAGAGAAGGACACTCTTCAAGACAAAATGCAAAATAAAAGGTAAGTGTTGTGATTTGGTTATTGATGGTGGAAATTCTAAGAATTTAGTATCTACTAAAGTTGTTCACAAATTAAAATTGAAGTGTACACCTCATCCAGAGGCATATAGGGTGTCATGGTTACAAAATGGGCATAGGGTCACTATAAACAAGCAATGCTTGGTTAGCTTTAATATTGGGGATTATAAGGATATCATTCTATTTGATGTTTTGCCCATGTATTTGTGTCACATTTTGTTGGGGAGGCCATGACAATTTGACAGGAATGTGATGCATGATGGGAGGATGAACACCTACCAATTTGAAAAAGATGGGAAGAAATTCAAATTGCATCCACGTAATGATGAAGGGGATAAGGCTAGAAAGGGTACAATATTAGCATATGTGAAAGGGGTGGAGTAGACAGAATGTGTGCAATAGTGCACTAAGGAGAATAAAGATCAAAACATGAGTGCTATAGCTAACTTTCTAAGTGCTGCTCTTTGCTAACTCAAAATGAAAAAACAATACAAATCTAAAAAAACCATTCAATGCTACTTCTCATTAGTTTTCATTTAATAAACGTAAAATTATAGTTTTTGTTCTTGCCTATCATGTTCTGAATGTACTTCATAAAAATCGATCTATGTCTGAGCGCCGCTATGTATACAATGCTTCCATACTTGGAATGCCACTTCAAATTGTTCACAAGGAACAACCTCGTACTGTGGGTAAGCTTTCAATGCTGCAACCTCATTGTATGATCCAGGAACTCCCTAGATAACAACCGAAAACAAAGTTTCAAAAATTTGAAAAATGAGCACGAACACCACTCTTTGGATGAGATATGCCAGAACATTATACATTGCTTTGATGAGACCTATTTATCAAAGTAGGTCTTGCTAATGGATCAAAAAATAAACAAATGTAATCTATAACAATTCCTATATTTTGTCCTCTGTTATGAAATGGTATCATGTAGCCTTGTCGGCAAAAGCTCTTTATAATTGAATGTAAAGCATTAATTTTAAAGTTTTATGGATATTATAAGTCATTATTGAACTATAATAAGTCTCCAATTCCTAAGGTATAGTTCTCTAGTGCAAAATCATATCACGGTTGCAAAAGTAACCAAGCATTCATTTACATTTCAAGTTTTATAAGAAAATGCAGAATATCCCGCACTCCCCAGACAATCAATTATTATTTCCAGTAAAGTTGGTTTGTTTTAGAGCGCTTGATTCTGAATTATGGCTCTCAGACTTAGGTCAAAATTTTGATTATGTTTTGTTACATGGTTTTAAAGGGTACATTCAACTAGGGACTGAATTCTACATCAAAATAAACATTTGAAAATTAAATACAACCAGTAAAATAAAAACATTGGCTAGCAATCTATCCTATGAGAGCTGCACATCTTAAGCATAAAGTCTAGGGATTCTAGAGCATTCATAGCTCAAAGGGTATCCGGTAGGAAGAAGTCAATTCTCTCCACATCAATTCTCCATATCTTCGATTTGCAAGGAAAATTATAGACACACTGTGCCATTTATGTATGATAAGACCTGTTAAAATCCAGTTATCCGTTCAATGTATTCATGAGATATTGTACAAGTTTATATGATCTACACAATGTTTTATGGGTTCATAAGGTTAAATAATTAAAATGTGTGTTTGTTCTTGAAACTCTATGGTTGTCTTTCGCTCCCTCTGTCACGGCCACGTTTTACCGCAACACCCACAAGCTTGTGGGAGTCTTGCACTCCCGCCCAAGAGGCTGGCTTGGGCGCCTGGTTGGGAAAAACGATGTTTGGTTTCACAAGACTTAGCGAGGAGGTAAGCGACGGACCGAATGGAGGGGTGCACGAACCATGCCTGGGCGAACTCCCACAAACGACGCCACACTCACCCATCGGTGCATGGCAAGCCCGAGAGTGGGGTGCAGTTGCAAAACGACAAGTCGGCAAGAAGAAGGGGCCACGGGTGCACCCTTGGACCAAACGGACGTGGGAGTAGTGGCACGACGGACCAAATACCCACATACACTCCAAAGAAGCAAACACCCAAGTGTTCCAACACTTAGCCGCAAAGTTTATCTTGGGCATTGAGCTCGGGTTGGGAGCCCAGGAAACGAGCTCATGTTGGAAGCCCAGGAAAATGAGCTCGGGTTGGGAGCCAAATGAGCTCGGGTTTGAAGCCCATTTGAACTTGGGATGAAAGCTCTGCCGGAAGCCCACGAGCTCAGGATGGAAGCCCGCGAACTCAGGATGGGAGCCATCCGCGAAGTTGGGATAGAAGCCCACGAAGGTAGTCCGTGAACTCGGGTTGGGAGCCTGCGCGAACACCACTTGGAAGCTCGGCAGCGAAGACGAGTTGGGAGCTCGGCAACATCACGGCTCGGAAGCTAGGGGACGACGCCCAATGACGCACGGATTGCGGAAGACTTGGACCAAGACCGATTGAAGTGTTATGTCGGCAAGGAGTTGACGTGGGCGCCAAGCAAGGGTGCGCCCAAGGTGGGGTCGCACCCTCCCACACGACATCATATAAAAAGGCTGAGGCAATTAGATAAGAAGGCAGCTTGAAAGAGCAAGTTGGAAATTTGGACAAGGAGAAGTTCAGAGCTAGGGAGGCTATCCGAGCTCTGCACTTCGCACAGTCTGTTCCAGCGAAGTCTGGTGGAAGCAAGGTGCTGCAGTAGTACAAAATTTGTTAGGTTCGCACGAAGTTCGGTTGCACAGTGAGATAGTTCCGCAGCAGCAGCAAGGGGTTGCAGAAGTGGGCAGTTTCATGAGTTAGATGGCTGTTGGAAGGGTCTGCTCAACCTTTGTAATTTGTATATTTGTTGTAAGGCGTGTTGTTGGTTGGGAACACGCCGGAGCTCTGCTAGGGAAACTCCACCTATTGTAAACAATTGATTATACAAAGCTTAAGGGTTGCTGGTTTGGCAACCCCAACTTATACTTATGTGTTATTTACTTGATGTTCGTGCATGTGTAAAATTGTCTAAGTGTTGGATGTTAGGCTTACATGTTAAACTGGTTAAACAAGTAAACTGTTTCAAGTGTTAAGTTGAAACGAGTTCCGCAGGTTAGGCGTAGTTTGTTGGTGCAACGCTTGAGTTGGTCATGCCCTCAAGTCATTCCCAGGAAGTGTGGCACACCACATTTGGATGTTGGTGACTAGCGAAAAAGTGTGGCTGTGACAGTTGGTATCAGAGCTTAAGTGCTGCGATAGTTGAAGGGTTTGTGAAGAAAACTCTTCATTTCAGAGCTTGGTTAAGCTTGCCAAAGCTCATTTAGAGCAAGGGTTGTGTGGAAGGCCGCAAGTCCACAGATCCATAGTACCGCAGGGTGGAAGAACCGTAGAACCGCAGTTGCAGGGCCGTAGTGCCGCAGGACCGCTGATCCACAGTTGTAGGGCCGCAGAACCGCAGGCACAGTGGTGTGCACAGGGTGCACAAATTCGGTGGACAGTGAAAGGTTCCACAGGAGCAGTCGTAGGTTGGACGCAGGACAGTCGTTTGCGTTGCAGTAGCAAACGAGCTGCCGCAGTTGCAGCAATCGTTTGAGCAGTCCGTTGACAATGTCACAGAAAATTGTGCAGCTTGAGCCTTGGTCGTTGAAGTCAAGGAGAACTTGTTGCAAGTTCTCAGGAGTGTGTTTGTTGTGCACCTCCGTTGCAATCGTAGAACAGAACTGTTGTTCGGTTGGACGGACACTTGTAGTTTGGCTTGGCAAGCTACTGCGTTAGAGTGTCACAGAAAGCTGACAGGGTGTTGAAAGTTGGACAGTTGCAAGGATTCGTTGGAGAAGCTATGAATTAGTTAAGAAGATGAACAACATGGCAGGAGCATGCTGTGAACATTTGTCAGATGCGCTGGAGGAAACAATGAAGTGTTTACGAGAGATGGGATACTTCTTTGATAAGATGTACCATGAGAAGACCAAGCAAGAAGCACTTCAGTTACAGGAGCTTTCGAACCAAACGGTTGGGATAAATACTAAGGCAGAGTTGCAAGACGCTCAATGAGACTCAATCCAGTTGCAATCATATGCGCTAAAGAAGAAACGGATTAACTGCTTCATTTGCGAAGGTGACCACTATGTGAAGAACTGATCGTTCATGACAACAACGACTGCACAGAGGGGTCCAATAACGTGGATGGCAGCCATGACGGTGTTGGACACACCGTAGCATTCATATGAGATTTATGAAACGATTAAGGTAGTGGAGGCCTGCCTTAGAGAAATGACAGGTGGTCGAGATGCAAGTCTGCAAGAAATGCAGCATGGCCTGGATTTCTTGGAAGCGACGGTAAGTGGCTTATGAGTTTTTGCGTTGGTTGATACAGGCGCAACTCACAGTTTGGTGAGTAGCAGGACTGCGGCGTCCTTACACAGCGCACTAGAGTTCAGTCAAGCCAAGTTTAAGGCAGTGAATTCGGAAGTGAGGGCATTGATGGGAAGGATAAATGCAGCTTCTCTCAAAGTCGGAAGATGGTATGGCAGCATAGATTTGAGAGTCATTCCGTTAGATGATCATTCAGTGATCCTTGGACAAGAATTTCTTCGGGTGGCCCGAGCCGTGCCGGTTCTGCACGTTGGTCGTTTAGTGTTCTTGGGAGAATCTGGAGCATGGAGCATGCCTATGACATAGAAAAGCAGGTTAGGATACAGACCGCGGTTATCTTCGATGCAGTTGCTTGAAGAATCGGGCATGTCCAAGGACTTGCCGCAACGCAGCATGGGGCAAAATTTGGATTCGGTTGAAAAGAACAAGCCAAGTGTAACCCAGGGGGTTAGCTATTCTTCAGCAAAGAAGTTGGCATCGTTGGAAGAACGAGCGGAATTTGTCCGCAAGGAGATTGAGTCATTGTGCATTTCAGAAGACACTTTGCGACAACATGGAGTCAAGGTGGTGCCTGCACCAACACAGTTCGCAAGAGTCACCACAGGAAGCACGTAGGAGACGTCGTTGAGCAGCTAAGGCAACGATGTTTTAGTCAAGCAAAGTCTTGACACAGTACAGCATGAGTAGGTGTTGGACCAGCCTCGCAAAACGCAGATTTTGGAGGAGGCCAAGGAGTTTGACGGAAACACGAGTGAAGATTACCCTTCACGTGATGCGGCAAACATTGTGGCTTTTTGCATGCACGCCATAGGCATTCCAGAATCGCAGCTATCGCGGGAAAAGTTGGCACAAGTGGGTTGCAGTCCAGACGAGGTGGAGGAAGTCCTTGTTCACTTGGAAAGTGAACGTTTGCCTAAGGTTGCAAATGAAGAAGAGACCAAATATACGGTGGCAGAAATAGGCATTCTTCAAACGCATAACGGGCAATAATCATTGCCATTTTTGGATGGTTCAACGCATCAGGAGGCTTGTGAGATCAAGGCAAGTGATTCGTTCAGGGGGTTGAGCAAGAGTGTGAAGAGAAGAGCCAGGAGAAGGCTGCAACAAACAGAGACAGAGGAAACGTTCTCCGCAAGTTCACACGACAACGACGGAGTTGCAACAGATGTGAGCATGCTTGTGTTCGGATGTGCTGGGTCCGAACTAACTCATACTTGGTTGGAAGAGTTGGGTTGTAGTGACGCAGAAATAGAAGTTGTACTAAGGAATTTGTGCAACCCAGATTTTGATGGTGGTGTCCCATGGCACTGCCAACCGCTTTGCATGGCTTGAGGAAGCAGAAAATGGGCTCACTGTCTTGGGCAGCGACAGTGAAACTCTAGGCACCTTGGCAAGGTGGCCTTAAAGAAAAATTGGCCCAAGGAAAAACGAGTTTGACAGACTTGTAGAAAAACATAGTTGGCTGAGGACGCTGAAAATAAATTGGGAAAGATGGTTTTAGAATGAGGAAGTTTATCTTATGATGCAGATGTCACAGTTGGACTAGCTACCCGACCGATCCACTCATGAGGTGCACAATGAATGAAAACTAGAAGAAAGGCATAGAGTACTGGTTGCGAAGTAAGTGGTTAAAAGCATCAGCTGCATGAAGACAAGTTTCTTAGGAAGCTCGCACAGTTGTAATGACATGTGCAGACTTTCCGAACAGACGAGACAATGAGGATGGCACGCAACGGTTGCAGCCTGTTTTTGAGTAGTGTTGTTACTTGGAGACGTTGTCGGGATGGAAACAAGCTTAAGTGGGGGAGGATGTCACGGCCACGTTTTGCTGCAACACCCACAAGTGTGTGGGAGTCTTGCACTCCTGCCCAAGAGGCTGGCTTGGGTGCTCGGTTGGGAAAAACGATGTTTGGTTGCACGAGACTTGGCGAGGAGGCAAGCGATGTATCGAACGGAGGGGTGCGCGGACCATGCCTGGGTGCACTCCCACAAATGACGCCACACTCACCCATTGGTGCATGGCAAGCCTGAGAGTGGGGCACGGTTGCAAAACGACAAGTCGGCAAGAAGAAGGGGCAACGAGCGCACCCTGGACCAAACGGATGTGGGAGTAGTGGCACGACGCACCAAGTGCCCACATACACTCCAAAGAAGCAAATTCCCAACTGTTCCAACACTTAGCCACAAAAGTTAGCTTGGGCATTGAGCTCGGGTTGGGAGCCCAGGAAACGAGCTCATGTTGGAAGCCCAGGAAAACGAGCTCAGGTTGGGAGACAAACGAGCTTGGGTTTGAAGCTCATTTGAACTCGGGATAAAAGCTTTGCCGGAAGCCAGCGAGATCGAGATGGAAGCTCGCGAACTCGGGATGGGAGTCATCCACGAAGTCGGGATAGAAGCCCGCGAAGGTAGTCCGCGAACTTGGGTTGGGAGCCCGCGCAAACAACACTTGGAAGCTCGGCAGCGAAGACGAGTTGGGAGCTCGGCAACATCACGGGTCGGAATCCAGGGGACGACGCCCAATGAACGGACCAACGATGCACGGATTGTGGAAGACTTGGACCAATACTGGTTGAAGTGTTACATCGGCAAGGAGTTGACCCGGGAGCCAATCAAGGGTGCGCCCAAGGTGGGCTCGCACCCTCCCACACGGAATCATATAAAAAGGCTAAGGAAATTAGCTTGGAAGAGCAAGTTGGAAATTCGGACAAGGAGAAGTTCAGAGCTAGGGAGGTTATCCGAGCTCTGCACTTCGCACAGTCTATTCCAGCGAAGTCCGGTGGCAGCAAGGTGTTGCAGTAGTACATAATTTGGAAGGTTCGCACGAAGTCCAGTTTCACAGTGAGACAGTTCCGCAGCAGCAGCAAGGGGTTGCAGAAGTGAGCAGTTTCATGAGTTAGACGCCTGTTGGAAGAGTCTGCTCAACCTTTGTAATTTGTATATCTGTTGTAAGGTGTGTTGTTGGTTGGGCACACGCCGGAGCTCTGCTAGGGAAACTCCACCTATTGTAAACAATTGATTATACAAAGCTTAAGGGTTGCTGGTTTGGCAACCCCAACTTATACTTGTGTGTTATTTACTTGATGTTCGTGCATGTGTAAAATTGTCTAAGTGTTGGATGTTAGGCTTACATGTTAAACTGGTTAAACAAGTAAATTGTTGCAAGTGTTAAGCTGAAACGAGTTACGCAGGTTAGGCGTAGTCTGCTGGTGCAACGCTTGAGTTGGTCACACCCTCAAGTCGTTCCCAGGAAGTGTCGCACACCACATTTGGATGCTGGTGACTAGAGAAGAAGTGTGGTTGTGACACCCAGCTCTTTAAAAGTAGTAGCTTAATGGCCCCAAAGCTCTTCTCAATAGGGGTAAACTTATCCTCTCTAGCTCATGCCAGAGTGTGGACATTGAGGCAAGTCGCACCCTCCAACAATCATGAAAAAATGTGTAATGAAGGTATTAAGTCACACGTGTTATCAAGTAGGCATATATATAGGAGTAGTTTATTTATTCTAAGTTTTCGAGTTTACTATGGGTTTTAACCAGAATCAAGTAATTTTTTTTTTGGTAAAATCCAAATTTCTACGTGTTTAAATTGTATTTTTGAATCCATAAATAGATTTCCAATCGAAATACGAACACAATTAGACGGAAAATATGCTCGAAAAAGGTTGAAAACATAGAATATTTAGACTACACTATATAGGCCTACTTGACAACACATGTGACTTTATATATATATATATATATATATATAAGTTGCTTCAACTAACGCCTCAACTATCTATTGTTTTCTTTAGTTAAATGGGTTGTCTACCATCATAAATTCAATGGACTCCCATCCTCCTTCATTCTAAGAAAAGCATAGATGGTAGTCCACCCCAAATTCTAAGATATAAACACTTATCTGTGTATTTGTCGACAACTAAGTTGAAATTGTTAGCATAGAGGTAGTTCCCTATTTTGTTGCTATAAATTGAAATTGTTAGCATAGAGGTAGTTCCCCATTTTGTTGTTATAGATAGAAGAATAACTATATATAATTTTTTTAAATAATTTGTTCATAAATGTTATATTCCAATTTAATATTTTTTTTTTTACTTTAAAGTGTTTTGAGATAAAATATTTCCATGATAATTTTTTTTAATTCCTTTTTCAATTAACAATATAAAAATATTAATTTAACATTATCTAATTTAATAAATTGGAATATTTAGTATGTTTTATTAGGTCATTGAATACATTGAACTTCTGGACAATGCAACTTGAATTTGATCTAAGTTAATTGGAAAGCATTATTGCAAATGTCATTAAATTCATTGAACTTCTCTGAAATGCAACTTGAATTTGATTGTTGTAAATCTTTTTGGAATTACATATAGTTGCAAACTGCACAATCACAAACCTTCAATTGAGTGTAGATATATTGCAATTGCTTTTTTGTTTTTGCTTTGAAATGTCATTCTATCACTTTCTGGCCCATCTATCTTTCAAATTCTAAAGCCTACTATATAATATAGAATTTGAAAAGAATTATTATTAGAAGGAAGTATTGGCATACTACCCTTTTAGTACTATGCATGCTTTTATAGAGATGTTTTTATGCAATGTGGTAATAACTTAAAGTAAGTATTTTGTTTGATTTTTTACTTTTCGGATCAATGTATTTGTGTATGGGTTAATATTGTTTGTTTTTGTAACAATAGAGTCATGGTGTAAAAGCTATCTAAAAAAAATCTACAAATTGTTAATCCTAAAACTAATGAACTAAAACTCTACAAATTGTTAATTCTAAGGACAAGGAGTTGTACTTTTGCAACTCCCCTGGTTAAAAGGTTGAATGCCTTTAAAAATAAGGGCCCCAAATATGGCATGGCTATTAAAGGTGAGGTTTTTAAAGGTCGAGCTCGACTCAGAATTAAAAGAAAGTTGAATCTGCTTTTTAAAACAGGGCAGAGCCTTTAATCCAATTTAGAAGGCATCGTCTCTGATTTAAAAAGAGAATGGCTGGGCCTTTTGAAAAAACAAAACAAAACAAAAGGCCCTTCGGTTTGGGGAAGATCTTTCAATTGGAAGAAAATAAAATAGAATAACTTTTAAGGAGTGATCTTTCCGGTATCATAGGACACTTAGTGTGAATGATAATCTGTCCGGATCACTCCCATTGTCTGTTCACTGAAAGGCTAGATGAGTTGGAAAGCCGTGTTTTCTTTTGTAGATCAAACGACGACGGGGCGGGCATGTGTTACAAATAAGAGCTTCTGGGCTTATAACAATATATTTGTCGGGCTGACCCCGGCTAACCTCTCCGGAGTCCCAACTAAATGATGGAATTGGGTAAGGGTGATTGATAAAGCCATCCAATGGTTATCCTTGATCAGTGTTCAAATTTGAACCCTTCTCAGCTCTTCCAAAGGGTTCTAGCCCTTCTTAGAAGTGTAAAGTTAAAATTGCCCTTCAAAAAAAATTAAAAATCTGAATTTTACCCTTCCAATTAAGGACATAATTTATATCAACATGTCAAAAGAAGGGCAACATTTGAAATTACCCATCCATATAAATTTCAATTTCTATGTTGAAATTGCTACGCTATAAAATTCGATTCGTCAAAATATTGGAAATATCACAAATTATAATAACTCACTCACATCACGCACTTATTGCTCAGTTGTGCAAGATGGCGAGTGATGAAAAACGACTACGAGGCACTGGCCACTGGGATTTGATTCTGACTCTCGAGTCACTTCGAGCTGAGATCTAAGGTGTGACAATGTGTCAACGACTATAGTTGTAACAACATAGAACCACTACTAGTCTACTAATAGGCCCAAAATGAAACTGAAACTTTGTTCCTACTACCTATGTGAAGCTGGCTACCAATGTCCACTCGTTTTTCATCAAAATGAAATTCAAATGGCTAGTTTGATGAGTCCTCCTCTATAATACTTCATTTCTTGCATGAATGTCACATACTCATGGCAACTCTAAACAACACTCAATGGCATGCAATTACAAATAATGACATGCAACTACAAATAATGGCATGCAGCTAGGACCACAAATCGTGTAGAGCTCGATTTATGCATTGATATAGAGAAGTTTCATTGGGCACATGATATGGAGAAACAATGAGTTAGAAAAAACATTTGGACCAAAGCACCACAATGGTTATTAATAATTTTTTTTTTAAAAATTGGCTCAAGAATAATCTCAATTTGATGGGCGGAATGATCATGATGTAATCTCCCTTCATCCTTCCAAACATATGTGGTTTCTCACCACATTTGTCTTCAACGCTTTCCACCAAAATACGTATAAAAATTACATGTCTTTACATGCTCTTCTCTTTAAATCCCCATCTCATAGTCATAACTAAGGATTATTTTCACCGCATTTGTCTTTGGCGCTCACCACCAAAATACATATAAAAATTACATGTCTTTACATCCTCTTCTCTTTAAATCCTCATCTCATAGTCATAACTAAGGATTATCATTCATGCACATCCTCACCTTATAATATCAATTGGGTCAAGGCGCAGATACAACCATAAAATATCAAATGTGTCAAGATGCAAAGAGTAAGAGACAACTATAAGTAAGTCTTGTATTAAATTTACCATATAAGTATTTAATTAACAATATCAACTAAGATAAGATTTGACACGTTGGATTGTTGTGATCTTCTTAGGGACTCCTTATTAATGTGATTGTAAGGCACTCTTTGAAGGTGAAGTCCACAATTTTAAGTCTTCTTCCTCATTCTCATGCCTTTTGGTAAGACAATAAGGAGGGTAGTGGAATCAACATTGAAAATGGTTTCAACATAGAGGTAGATACATTAATTCTTTTCATTAAATAACTTAAATTTCATGCCAGTGATTGTGAATTCGTCGAATCGTGGATTGGTACAAAACAAAACAAATTTTAGAGCTTCAAGCACTTAATTACTCACATATAGAATTTTCTCAAATCCAACCATTAAAAAACTTATTTTGGTGTTTTGGTTCAATTTAAAAGGCAGATTGTCGAGACTCAAACATGCAACAAGTTGCAAGGCTCTAGTTGACTTAATCTTGATTCCATTTCCCCTCCATACCATACCTGTATGATGTCGTGACAAGTGTTGAACAACAAAATTTGATGCCCCAACCCCTCTAATGCTAGCATTGCTAACTTGCTTGGTATGGAGGATTTTTTTTTATGTTTTATGAGCTATGCATTATTTTTTCTTAGGCGCCTAATGCCAATGATTCTTACATCTCTTAGGCTTGAATGGATGCCCTCTCTCTAGTTTGAATTAAGCTTTGATTGGTTTTATATGTATTTTTTGGTTGTATGTTTATTATAGCCTCGCTTTGCTTAGTGGCTTCCTTTTGTACATAATTAACAAGAAGTAATTTTCTCATGGTTCTAGTTTTATTTTAAGACTATATCTAGTTATAATGTCCTAGACTATCCATAAGATCATGTGGATGCCCCAATATGGTTATTGCATAGTCTAAGTAGTGTTTATGTATAATGAAATGTGCTCCAACCTGGAAAAATACAACATAATAGTTGTTATTTTAATGAATTGTAAAATTAATGTTACATATATGACAAATTAATGTGTTCAAATTAGGTTTTTTTGAAAAGATGTCATTTTCATGTAAATATTAAGGAGTGCTTATTTGTTCATGATTGTAAAAAATAAAAACATGGTCAAATATCCATCAAACTCACACTTATATGTTTCCCAAGTCCTTCCTTATCATTGTCCAAATGTTGAGACTACTAAACATTCCTAGGAGACTACGAAGACAAATTTATTAAAACACTAACCTCAAACTTAAATCCAATTATAATAGGGAGACCACGAAGACAAATCTACTATAACACTGACTTTACTTTTTTTTAATATTCTCTCTTCCCTTCTTCAAAACAACACATTGCATCAATCAAAGCATTTAACTAAATACGGTCTATAGATTAATCAATCGAAGCGCTTAATTGAATACGGTCTGTATTTAAGGAATAACAAACAGATAAACATAATAGAAAATGATAACACGCAGAACTCTTGCTGCTCGCTTATTAAACTCAGAAAAGCATTACAAATATATATTTGTTACCTAAGTAACAGAATCCTATGAATACGGATCTGAACAACAACAAATGGAGGAAAAATAGGATCCGCTACAACAATTTCTAAATTAAGCATTTTCGACATTAATTATCTAACACTTCCCCTTAATGGAGAAATGGATTCTCTACCACACCTAACTGTTTCCTACATTCTTCAAAACTCGTCTTTCCAAGAGGCTTGGTAAAGATGTCAGCCACATTCTCAGTGGTATTATAGTAGGTAAAGTCAATTTCCTTCTCTTGTATCTTTTCTCTTACAAAATGATGTTGAATTTCAATATGTTTGGTTCTGGCATGATAAATTGGATTGTATGCCAATTTAATAGAGCTTTGATTGTCACATTTGAGAACAGTTGGCTTCATTTGCTTGTTGCCAACATCTTCAAGAATTCTTCTTAACCAAACAACTTCATAAGTAGCATTACATAGAGCTTTGTATTCAGCTTTTGTTGATGATAAAGAAACAATTGGTTGTTTCTTACTGCTCCATGATACGACCCCCGTGCCTATGTTGAATGCATATCCTGAGGTTGATTTCCTGTCATCAGGATTTCCAGCCCAATCTGAATCAGCATAACATATCAACTCAACATCACAATCATTAGTATACATAATACCAAAATTAACAGTCCCTTTCAGATATCGAAGGACTTTCTTTGCAGCTATCCAGTGGCTTTCTAGTGATTTAGCCATGAACTGACTCATGATACTGACAGAATATGCTATATCTGGTCTGGTAGTGGTAAGATAGTTTAAAATTCCCACCAACTGGCGATACAGAACACCATTTGCCTCTTTAGCTTCATCAAGACTAGATAACTTAACATTCTGTTCTAAAAGTGTTGATACTGCCTTGCTTTCACTCATATTGAATCTTTCTAAAATCTCCCTTGAGTATTTGCTTTGAGTGACAATTGTTTTACTTCTTTCTCTCCATATCTCCAGACCTAAACAATAATGTATTTCACCAAGATCCTTCATTTCAAATATATGTGCTAACTGAATCTTAATATCTTCAATCAAATGAGTAGCACTACCAGTGATAATCAAATCATCAACATATAAGGATATCAAAGCAACATTTCCATTTTCATCCTTTTTAACATACAGATTAGGATCATTTTTGCTTTTCACAAAACCTTTATGGCAAAGAATGAATCAATCTTAATATACCAAGATCTAGGTGCTTGTTTCAAACCATATAAAGCTTTCTTGAGTTTACAGACAAGATCTTCTTCCCATTTCTTTATAAATCCTTCAGGCTGAACCAAATAAACTTCTTCTTTTAAATCACCATTCAGAAATGCAGATTTAACATATAACTGATGAACTTTCCAATTGTAATGTGTAGCTAATGCAATCATGACTCTAATTGTATTTAACTTAGCTACAGGTGCAAAGGTGTCTTCATAATCAATTCCTTCCTTTTGTGAATACCCTTTTGCAACTAATCTGGCCTTATATTTGTCAACACTTCCATCTGCATTAAATTTGGTTTTATACAACCATTTGCACCATATGGGAACTTTGTTTTCAGGCAGCTCAGTTAATTCCCAAGTTTCATTCTTCATTATTGATTCATATTCTTCATTCATTGCATTGTTCCAGTCCTTATGATTTTTGGCTTGTTCATAAGAAGTAGGTTCTACAACATTCATTACTTGTGTCATCAATGCATAGTCTTTATACCTGGAGGGTATCTGAATTGTTCTTGTTGACTTGCTCAGTGGTCCACACTTTCTACACTTTCATTTATGCGTTTCTGAGGCGTAGGAGTGGTTGGAGTGTCTACACTACTTTCACCTTGTTGTTGTACCTATTCCTTTTCCTGTTCTTGTTCCCGTTCCTGTTCATTATCTATATCAATTTTCACATGAACATCATTGTCATAAGGAGTATTCTAGACATCATACTTACTTATTTCTTCATCTGTAGTCTCATGAAAAATCACATCTCTGGTTGCGATGAGCTTATGTGTACTAAGATCAAACAATTTGTATGCCTTATGATCATCACAATAACTAAGAAATGTACACTTAACAGATTTTGCATTTAGTTTTCTTCTATCATCTTTGGGAATATGAGCAAATGCCTTGGAACCAAATATTCTTAAATGACCAACTTTAGGTTTATAGCCATAGAGAACTTCAAAAGGTGTTTTTAAATCTAGAATCCTAGTTGGACTTCTATTCTTTAAATAAACATCAGTGTTAATGGCTTCTGCCCCAAAACCATTAGAGATATTTGTACCTTTTAACATGGTACGAGCACATTCCACTAATGTCCTGTTCTTCATTTCAGCTACACCGTTTTGTTGTGGTGTAGAAGGCACTGTGAATTGCTAAATTATCCCATTGTTCTTGCAGTAGCTTTCAAAAGCTCATGAGGTATATTCTCCACCTTGATCAGATCTTTGTATCTTGATGCATTTACTTGTCTGCTTTTCCACCATAGTTTTGAATTCTTTAAAATATTCAAATACATCACTCTTTTTCCTTATAAAATAAACCCAAGTAAATCTTGATTTGTCATCAACAAATATAAGAAAATACCTTGTACCACCAAGTGATAAGGTTTGCATGGGACCACAGACATCAATATGTATTAATTCAATTATCTCTCTCTGTTTCTTCTCTTTATGCACTGGAAATTCTTCCCTATGCTGCTTACCTAGTGCACAAGCTTCACATTCTATATGCTCATGTTTCAAAACAGGAAGCCCTTCAACCATCAATTTCTTCTGAAGTAACACTAAGTCATTTTGATTAAGATGCCCATACCTACGATGCCATAGCTTTTCAGTTGTCATTGTAGTAGATATCAATGCTTGATGATTGGACTTTGTGACATCAAGCTTATATAGTCCTCTGATTCTTGTCCCTGTGGCTATGACATTATAATGATTCTGAATATCCTTCACAAGATAGTGAGACTGCATAAATTCTACATTCAGATTTTGATTAGTTATTGTGGAAATAGAAATTAAATTCTTTTTGATGCCTGGAACATACAACACATCATGAATCTGTTTCTTTTGGCCATTAGGTAAATTTACACTTATCACTCCATAACCCTGAATCTTATTAGATCTATTATCTCCTAAATATATGCGTGTCTCATCTGTCCTGTCATGATATTCATCAAACCACTCTTTGACACAAGACATATGGGCTGAGGCACCGGAATCTATGAACCATGCATTTTCTCTTAAAACCTTCATTGGTAGATGTGTTAGTTGTCACATAATTTCCATTATGTTTTCTAAACTTCTGTTTGGATTCATTAGCTTTCCTCTTATAACAGTCTTTATCATAATGACCAGGTTTCCCACAGTAAAAAAAAACCATCATTTTTCTTATCATGTGAATCAGAGTTTGAGTGAGTCATACCTCTGTTTCTTGGTTGAAACTTGCCTGTTCTGTTTCTGTTCCATGTCTTGCCCCTATAGGGCTGTTTCCCTTTTGCTATTAATGTCAATTCTGAAGATTGAGAGTCTAGGTCAAACACCTTCATTCTTTCTTCTTCTTGTAGAAGAATCCCTGTTAATTGATTAAATGTAGTTGGTGTTGCTCTACCTCCTAGACTTGAAATAAAGACATGATAATATCTAATTAAACCTTTTAATGTAATAGTTACCATGTCAGTATTTGGAAACAGTATCACCAATTGCACATAACTGATCACATAAATCTTTTAATCCGGGAAACATCGCTGGTGAAAATTCTCATTTGCAAAATCCTTTAATCCGGGAAACATCGCTGGTGAAAATTCTCATTTGTTGCCATTTTGATGGACAATAACTTAGTCTTCAGAAATAGAAATCCTATTGGAGTTTGTAGTTTCATACAAGCCTTTCAATATGTCCCATGTCTCCTTGGAGGTTTTACAATCTCTGATGTTCTCGTAAGCTTCATTTAGATAATTGTCGGGGAAATGAATTTGACATAGCTACTAAAACACTAATTCAAGAAAAATACCTTCGTTTGGAAAATACCTCTGTTTTCTCGGGCGACTCCCTTCTTCTGCGAATCAAATTCCCGCTGTGTATAATGACAAGGCTGTAGAAGCACAGGCTCAAAGCAAAGTTGTATGTAGCATTTCAAAGAGCGCTCACAAGGAGTCCACGAGTCTACCAAGCACACAGCACTGTATTCACACAGCAAAACACGAAATTTTCGTGTCTCGAGATAGGGTATGCCCGCGGAAATCTCTGCACCAGCGATTTTGTAAGTGTGCCGACAAATTATCGCGCCCCCTTCAACCTGGGGACTCGCGATAATTCAATATTTTCGCCCCTCTGCAATCAGCAATCTCCAGAATCAACAATTTTTATTTATTTTTTAGAGAAGTAGCAACGATGGCAGCAAGCTCTTTCGTCTTGGGCAACGTTCTCTCAAAATTCTCAGCAGCGGACAGCCACACGAATTTCAATAGGGGACGGCCACAACAACTTCAACAGTCCTGGGCAAGCAACGATTCACACGTCAGGGAAAGCAACGATTCACACTAGCGGCTCTTCCTCCAGCAACGCAAGCTCCAACGTGAATCTTCTCCAGCAAGCAGTGATTCAAAAACGAATCTTCTCCAGACGCCCACAATCTTCAGCCCCACGCTCACCCGCACCAACTCTCCAGCGCTAAGCTAGCTCTGATACCAAAACATATAAACAGAATAGAAAATGATAACACATAGAACTCTTGTTGCTTGCTTATTAAACTCAGAAAAAGCATTACAAATATATAGCTGTTACCTAAGTAACAGAATCCTGTGAATACGGATCTGAACAATTGCAAATGGAGGAAAACTAGGATCCGCTACAACAGTTTCTAAATTAAGCTTAAGCATTTTCGACATTAATTATCTAACAATAACTTCGTGCATTTTTCGAATTGAATACTATAATTAGGATCTTACTAATAATGAAGCAGAAGCTCAATTATGTAGAAACACTCAGTTAAGAAACATGGGAGGAAAAATATCTTCCGAAGGTAGGTTACAAAGCTTTAAGGGAAGAAGATGAACCTTTCTCTTTAAAATGTTGGTATAAAGGTATTTGAAAAGTTCAATATGCCCTTAAAAAAAAGTTTTTATGTGGTGTGCTATCAATAACTCCATACTAACATGATGTTTTATGTTATTTTTATGTGATGAAGATATTGGCAGGGTTCAAGTAGATGTCTTCTATGTAAGACATCTAGTGAATCTGTGAGCCATTTATTTATTGGATGATCTTTTCTATAGATGTATGGAAATATATTGGTCTCCTTACTAGGGTTGTATTTGATTGGGCCTGGAGAAAGTGTAGAAACAACTTTACTTTTTTAGATTTCCAATTCCCCTAAAAAAAGAATATAAAGTTCTTCTTCTCATTATTTCATAGGGAATCTGGTTGATGCTGAATGACAATCTAGATTTGGAATGAAAATTTATTTGAAGATAGATTAGTATCATCTAAGTGCGATAAACAATATGGCCATCCTGAAAGCTTTTAATCAGTAAGGTGAAAAAAACACAGATTTATAATTTCTAAAGTTATTGATAAATCTGGGATATGGGCATATTTTGATGGTGCACCACAAGAGAATCCACAATTAGGATGGAAGGGCAAGGGGGCATCATTTACTTAAAGGACTCTGTTTCCCACAAGTTCAAAGTAGCTTTAGGTGTATGCTCCAATAACAGAGCTGAATCATTGGCACTTCAACTTGCTTTCAAATTGACATCAAATCTAAACATTCAAAAAATACAGATCATTGGAGATTCATTACTTATTATTGAATGGATGCTAAAAAAAATATCGGTACACAATATTTTTCAGGTCGTTACTTTTCAACATACATATATAGAGAAAAAAACATATTATTAGAGAATATCTCTAAGGGCTCCTCCTTACATCATGTATATGGCACAAATGGTATCAATCCAAGGCAATAATCACAGTTTTTTAACATACATATAGAGAGAAAAGAAACATATTATTAGAAAATATCTCTAAGGGCTCCTCCCTTACATCATGTATAGGGCACAAATGATATCAATCCAAGGCAATAACCACAGTTTTTTTATCTTGGACTTTACATTACACGAGGATTGACAAACAGATTGGAAACACCTCTCTTTTAGTTTTTTTTTGGGCTATAGTTGTGGAGGGTTGCTTTGAGATACTTTCCTGTTTTTCCACAACAGTCTCGGTACAACAGAATGTAAGCTTAAAATTTTTAGAAGATTTTTAAGACAGTTTTTGTTTATTATGGACAAAAAAATTAATAAACAATTATGTTAAATAGTTTATTATTTTTCTTTATTAAAAAAAAATATGACTTCTTTGTTAATTATCGAACCTGCTGTACAATGTAATTATATATATATATATATATATGCCATTTTTATTTCATGTTAAAAAAATCCTTAATAAAAAAAACCTCAAGCATAATAGTTGGATCTTACATGACAATTTAGATCGCGCCCTATACCAGGCTAGATTATTGTGGAAACTAATCTCGTTTGTTGAGAAACTTGTGAAAAGAAACGTGGAGTAAACTTAATGCGAAAATGTAATCATGTGTTTGTGAGCACGTAGGATAAAAGATAACCAAAAAGCCTCGCTTTGTTAAAAATTTTTGTTAGAAATTGTTATTTTTGGTAGTTTTGAGATTTTAGCAATTGAAATTGCTTGTTGTTTTAGACTAATTGCTCAATTTTAAAACTATCTAGATTGCGGAAATTGCAATATGAGCATTCTAAATTTCAAAATGTGATTTGGCAAATCTAAAGCGTTTTAGTTAACCCTTATACAGCTCCGCTTGTAAGCAGAACACGTCAGCCATATGGACCGTAGCACAGGCGAGAACTATTACCAGATTTTCATCTGTTCCTCCATAGCAAGATATCGACAGGTTCCCAAATTTCAGAAACAAATACTATCCGCGGATCTCACCTTGAGGCCTGTTACCATTTCTGCATGTATTAATAAAGTTGTAAGAACTTTTAAAGTACCCCTTTCCGGCTCACATAAAGAGAACAAAATGGCAAGCTCCTGTGGAGAAACATCTGATTTCACAACATTTGGCAGTAAACCAGAAATCCTTCTTACAAAAATGTCAAATGAAAGCGTGAAAACAATTTCATACATACATTGGTCTCCACCTAAGTAGATGATGCACAGATTTCTGGCATCCGAGAACCCCATTAAATTCTACGGGAAGAGGAGGTGGTTTCTTGCTTGCTTTCGGAACTGCTCTATAAGCTGGGTTTTTGAGACATTATCTGCTCCTGTCCACAACCTTTCATCGCCATGCTTCGATGACAAAACTAGGGGATCTGAGAGCAAGTGGATAGTGAGGCAATGATGGCAGGTTCTGTCAAATTCAAGAATGTGTGCGGATGGAGTAAGGTAGGGAGATGCAGCATTAACTAATTCGCATGCACCAGGGAAGCACGAGGGGGACAACAGTTCGACTGAATGAGCCTGCTCTGTTATGGCAGAAGCATAAGAAAGAGAATAAGCAAAGCAGGAAATACACTACACAAATGAACACATACACACAGACAATATGCAGGAATGCGAACTGATTTCTCTATTACTGGAAACGAGATCAATAAGATGATGTTGCAATATTTTACATGCTGAGACGTTTGGGTGCCTGCCCGTTATGTTCAGTTACAAGAGAAGTTAGAACGGTTTCGGAAGTTCAACCTTTACAGTTGACTGGCAAGACAGAGAGACAATCTGTCAAAGTTAGATAGTCACAGACTCACAAGTTGCAAGTCGATGCTGCATGTCGACGTCCCGAAACTGTTTGAGGTCGCTGAACTTGCCCAAGTTGCGGAGTTTTGTCGAAATTGACAACTTGCCAAAGTTGTGTCGAAGTCAACAACTTGCCAAAGTTGTGTCGAAGTCGATGACTTGTCACAGTTGAGGCTAGCATTCGACAACAATGCTAACTGCGACATGGATCATTAACATCAGCCTCCTTCTCGAGATTTTGTACTCCAGCATTAACATCAAGTCTCCTCATGTGCTAACCACAGTTTGTGTCACGTCGCCTGGTCCATCCCACGCATCCAATATCCTCCTCTCATAGGCATGGATATCAACCATACATGGATTTATCCAATTGTTCGTACCTATTGAACCCCGCCTGGCATGTTAAGAAAGTTTACATGTCTTGTTAAAATAGAATTTAAGAATGGTTAAGGACCAGAAAGCATTAGAGAGTTGAACCTATCGCAATCAAGGTTGTGCATGTCATGGTGATGTAGTCTAAAATAATTAGCCCCATGGGTTTTACAACCTCTCCTTTATCATACATCTCTCATTACAATTTTTTTTCTGAATCGGAGAAGCTTCCGGAAGGAATTGGGGAACGAGCAAGTTTAAGATCGCTGGACTCCTTAGACTCTAGGACACCAGAGAAGGTTCAGAAGGTTTTGATCAACTCAGGTACTTTGAGGAGTTGATTCCAAAAAGTGGCAGGGCCTTAAAGACTTATGCAATGACTTCCATTGCTTCTGGTCATAGCAATATGTAGATTTCAAGGGCTGTCCTTAAGTTAGAGAAGCTCCAAGATTTCTATATACAAGCCTTATTGCAACACTTTTATTTATGCGCCTGTCACAAGATGGAATGGAAATGGATGGACCATGTGGTAAGGATTAAGAGATTACAAGTTGTGCACATCTAGGAAAGCGAGCAGTTGGTGAAGAGAAGAGATGGGTAGAAATTCAAAGAGAAGGTCATCACTCATGGTCATTTGTTGTTATTAGGATACCAAATATGTTATATGTTATTGCCTGCACTATCTTTAACTTCTATAAAATAACTAGTACAAGCAATGCGAATATAATGTATGAGCAAGAAACTCTAGTACTAAATCTAAAGAGAAAGAAGCTGCGAAGGATTCAGCATGTATACGAAGAGTTTGAAGTGAATGATTCACATTAAATGTGGAAAATTGGTTGGAGCAGGAGCCACGACCCTAAGGGGAAAGAACTTCAATTTGATCATATTGTGTGTCTTTTCTTACCTTACCTTCACCACTCCACTTCGCCCTCCATTCAGCCTGTTGTGCACGCAGTACCTTTAAGTCGGCCTTCACAAATTATAAATGATACTAGGGCTGGTGTATATATTTTGAAATCTAGCGACCATTAGCGACCATGAATCTCGAATACCTTGCCATTTCTTGAAGAAATTGCTAAACCTATCCATGCAGCCAACGTTTGGCTGCTATATGATTATTCTCAGTTTGTTTGTAAATTAGAGGTATTGCTAAAGGGCGAAATATGATTAAATTTGCCGATGGGTTTCACCCTACATACAGTTCATTTTCTATAGCTAGGTTAGGTGTAACTTATTGTAAATATTAAAATTTACAAATTATACTAAAATTTGTTGCCATTTTAAATAAAAAGAAAACATCTCATCCAAGTTAAATATTTTATATTAAAAAATAAGAACAACGACAAAGAATGGCAGAGATAAAATTGTAGATACAAAAGTATTAACATTACGTCTTAAATCTGTGGTTAGGTGCTTACCTCTGGTCACATTCTCTTCAATTGCCTCCATCTGTGTGATGACGTTCCTCAGCCCGGAATCAACTCGAACTATCAACGGAAAGCGGACACTTAAGAGGCTTTGAGGGGAAGAAATAGCAAGCGGTTTCTTCCTCTCCCCTTGGTCGAGAGTTCGGTACCTCACCCTTGTTTTTCCATTTTTCAAAGTCCTTCGTCTACCTTAGGCTCTTGCTACAGATCCGTCGCTTTGGGTCTTTTTTTTTTCTTTCTGAGCGAAGTATGGCAAGCAGGGGCGGTTTACCCTGTTTAAGTTTCACCGCCTTCACACCCGTACCTTGAGTAAATGTCAGATAATATTGTTCCATCTTAATTGATAGAGCAAATAATAAAACTTTCAGTTAACTGTTACTCAACTCTTTAAATAGTTGAGATAAAATTGTTACATACGAAATGAAATAAAATTGTTACATATGAAATGAATAAAATTACATTGTATCTGAATTACACAGAACAAACAATAAAAAATTCATTTACCCATCAGGTAGTCAACTCTTTAAAAAGTTGAGAAAGCTTGTTTTTCATATGGTCATCTTCCCATATTATACCTTCCCACCAATTTAATTCCCCTACAATCTCCCTCAAATTAGATAGCTTGTCCATTCCCATTGGTAATTTTTTCAACAATGGACATTTTACTACCTTCAAATATTGAAGTTTGGACATTGTTCTTTCATTCCATATATTGGATAGCACTGCAATACTCTGTAACTTCTTTAGATGAGCAAGAGTCAAACTCTCTAACTTTGGAAAACTAACAACATCCAACTCTCTCAACTCATTACAATCAATGATCCATATTTGGATTAAATTGGAGAATTTCTCTGATGACAATCTTTTGAACAATGGACACTTTATTATTTTCAATAAATGAAGTTTAGGTATTGTTCCTTCATTCCACACATTAGATGGTACTGCAATACTCTCTAAGTTGCACAACCAACTCACATCCAATGTCTCTAACATAGGACCAATGGATAACTCCCTCAACTCATCAGAATGTGATATGCTCAGTTGCCTTAACTTGGGTAACTTCTCCATTCCCAATATCTTCAACACTGAGCAATGATATATCTTCAAAATCTGGAGCTCGGACATCATTCCTTCATTCCACAAACAAGATGGCCCTCCCATACTCTCTAAGTTGTCTAAGAAGCTCAATTCCAATGTTTCCAACATAGGAAAACCAGTTGCAGTGTCACTCCCAATCTCTAAGGTCGGCAGGTACTTTAGACGAGTGCACTCACTTAAGATTAGGTTCTTCAAATTTTGAAACTGGCAAATGCAATTGGGTAGATTTACGCCCTGATAATATTCTAGATGAAGACTCTGCAAATTCTTCAAATTCTGCAATGGAATAATATCCAATGGGACATCATCTCTATTTGGATATGCATCATAGTTGAAATGTAATGTTAATTTTCTCATCTCCAACCAGGTACTAATTGAACCCACTTTAAAATCTGGCTTTATTACTACATCCAACTCAATCAGATTTGAGAGATTTGTGATATCTTCCATACTCATTGCAATAGAGTTCCTAGGCAAGACTAATTTGTTCAATGAACTAAGTTGAGAGATATGATGTGGAACGACCTTGACTATGTTATTTGCATAAAATTTGAGATGCTTAAGATTTTTAAGCTCTCCTATTCTATTGGGAAGAGAATTTATACCAGATTCGGTAAGATTCAAAATTTGAAGACAAGAAAGATCGCATATGCTTTCTGGCAAGTTCTTTAACCTCGAACACCCTTTCAAACTCAGAAACTCAAGTTGTCCCAGTTGACCCACTGATATTGGTAATGACTGTATTGAAGTATGAGATAAATCCAAAACCCTCAGACTCATCGTGTTCACGAAGCATCTTTCTGGAATTTCATCAATGTTATTATTGACTAATACCAAACTCAGAAGTTTTGAACACTTTAAGTGTGTTGGCAGAACATGAATATTGTTGTTACAGAGTGATATTCTTCTGCAATGACTCACCTCTTCTTCACCTGGAAAATTTTGCAGATGTTGACTTGCTAAAAATAACCAATTTTCCTGTCCTTGGCCAATAAAAATGGCCATGTCACGCAGCACATCGTGAATTTTCACTTGCTCTTTTTTGGCATCAATGTACTCAATCAAGCACCTGTCTACTAGTACATCAATGTATTCCCTCCCAACATCCATAAAATAAGTTGTTCCCTTTGGGTTTACAAAATTTTCTGCAGTCCACATCTCCACCAGTGTCTCCACATCAATTTCTACATCCTCGGGAAAGGCTGCACAATATAGAAAACACATCTTTAAGACATTGGACAAATCATCATAGCTCCATCTTAGCCGCTGATAGAGCTCTGCATCAATCGTCCTGTGAATGGACAGGAAGGAAGGATCTACATTTCTCATCAAAATTAAAGCACGACTCCACTCATCCACAGTTGTTTTCCATGTCAGAGCTGCAGCAACTGTATTTATGGCCAACGGCAAGCCTTTACACTCTGAGGCAATTTGCATAGCAACATCCTCCAGATTCTTCTCTGGAAGAGCCCCATTTTTAAAGGCTCTTCTCCTGAAAAGCTCCCAGCCTTCCTCTGTGGATAGGAGTTGCATCCTCATGGAAAACTCGTTTGCGGCCATTGTTCCAATCACATCTCTGCTACGACTGGAAATTAACACTTTGCTGGCGTTATGCTCCCCAAATTTGACGCCTACTTCATTAAGATCGATTGAGCTCCAGAGATCATCCAATATTAGAAGAAATCTCTTTTTTTTCAAGAGATGCGGACAGTTTCATCTTCCGTGTGTCAATATTAGAAATTGCCTTGAGATCTAAATTAAATGTGTCAGCGACTGAAAGCTGCAACTGTTCAATCGTACAGTTCTGAGAAACTGTAAACCAAATCACCAAATCGAAGATACCACTCACCTCCTTCTGGTAAATGTTGTAGATGAGTTTGAGTAAAGCCGTCTTGCCGACTCCTGCCATCCCATATACACCAATCACGCGAGCCTGGGGATGAGGTTCGTTAAGCCATGTCTGCAACTTCGTCCGAGCAGTTTCAATGCCAGACCCCACGAAGCCGGAGTCTGGTAGAGGTTGAAGAAGCACCTCTACCTGAGGCTGTGCAGACTCCACAATCTGTTGAGTACTGGCAGCAATTGAAAGAGCAGATTCAAGTTGTTGGAAGAGCTGGCCAAATCTTGTCTTCCATTGTTTAATTTGTGTGGAAAGTTTGGGGTTGCAGAGAAGGCAGCAACCCAGACACTGTCTTCGCTGTCGGTTGGCGCGGTCGATGAGGGCCGTGGCCTTTCCAAGGGCATCCTTGATCGTTTCCAAACATTTTTCGACTGGCTCAGGTAGCTTCTTATGCTGAGCTTCGAACTGGCTGTGAATATGGCGTAACGAGACATCCATACGGGTGAAATCAGTATTGAGAAGTTGGAGGTTCTCCTCTGACTCCATAACATCCTTCAACTGTTGGAAGACGAGATCAATAATGGTGTTTGTAACATTAACTGCCATTCCGGTCCCAAAACCCGTCGCCATACTGAAAATGCCACACAGAATGGGTATTATGTGAAGACTGAAACGGAAGATGTTGGGGGCAGAAAACAATATGAAAGAAAGGATGTGAAGCAAAGGGCTCTGAGCCTAAGTCGGCGATGCTGGGTTTGGATGAAAGCGATACACCATCTTATCATTTAATAAATAATATATGGTTGGGGATGCTGGGTTGGACACTTTGAAAGGTAGCAAGAATGTTCCTGTTATTGAAGAATAGAATGCTTGAAAGAACAAAAGCCCAAAACCTGCATTCCATGTGTAAATGCTTTGTGGAACGATTAAATATTCCACAGATATTATTTCAACGAAATATCCCAGAAAAAACACTCAAACTCGCAATGCCCAGTGAGAGAAGAGATTGTTGTGTTGAGAAATGTGGAAAATTTCGAAAACATGTCATGTCTCGGTCTGCCTTTGTCAAAAAGCAATTTCGTGGCCCGTTTTCTCTGCGCCAAAGTAGCTGTGACATGTGTGATGAAGAGACTGCACAATATGGAGGAAACAAAGGTTGGGTCCGTGGTTGGAATATCAAATCCAATTCAATGTCAAAGTCAAATTGGAAGAGTTATTACACTTTTTTTTTAAATTCCATACTTGATTGTGTCATATTTCAAGTAGAAAAGTTATTATTATTATTATGTTAAGAATTCTCTAATATCTCAATGTTGAAGTTTGGTGATAAATATGCAATAGTCTGCGTTAAGGAGGAGAAAGAGGTGACTAGCTAGGGCACAGGTAGGGACTAGGGACCCTCCATTCATCCATATACTATGAAGACAAAACCGTCCATTAGTAATAGAAGGCTATGCCACCCAGGATGCCACCCATTATGGATATTCAATAGATGGAAGGGAGGCTATGCTGTACCTCCATTATGGTGCTTGCTTTGCTTCTATTGCTGGATTTGCTACTAGAATTGATTAAGTTACTGATGCACCTCTAGCTGTCTTTGCACTCGTACTTCCTTTATCACTGAGCGGTCATTTAGGAGCCTTAGCTGGTGATCTGGGTTGTTTCCCTCTCAACGATGAAGCTTATCCCCCATCGTCTCATTGGTTGATTACAAACATAAGAATTGTTAATAGTAGCATTCAAAAATATTTTATTAGGAATCCACAACACAATTAAGATCCATGGACATGCATGTCTCATGTTCTCCACCAATCCTCTGACAAAGATAAAGGTTGGCACTCAGGCCTTGCACCAAACTCATTAATCTAGAAAACATACACGATTAAAAACTAGGACTTCTCTAGATTGCATGACCCCTAGTCAGGCATCCTACCATACGATCCACTAACTTAAGTCATAAAATTGAAAATACAAGGGCATGCAGGCCCTTCCAAAAGTAAGTTCACATGGAGTGGAGTCCAGGACTTCACACGCACAACAAAAAAACAAACAACGAGTAGGCTCACATGCTTAAACAACAGACTGGCACACACTTAGTTTAGAAGGTCGATCCCTTATTTCTTCTTCTCTTCTAAAATTAACAACCTCGTCTTCTCGAGCAACTGAACCCCCACTCCACGCAGGTCCTTCCTTATTTAAATTGGGATCTGGATCTAACCACCCCCTAGAAAGACGCGATGTTGTTCCTATCCCACTTAACCAACTTTGGACGAAAGCAACAAGATCCTACAAATAAATATCGGTGGGATCAAAGCTGGGAGTTCGAGTGACAATTCAATTAGGCGAATATATGTTGGCCTCCGTAGTTTTGTAGCCCCTACACTTCTGTTGCTCTGCATGCTACGCATCATCCTCCCCTTCTTTTATAATTGTGGGACCTTCTGGCTGAAAGGTACTAGATGTAACTGCTCGACTATGTTTGAGTAGATCCACTTCTGTGATCCAAGAGTTGTAGGAAGATGGTAATCCTTCCTACTTGACTAGATATAATTTGTAGGACTTGGAGCGTGTCGTGGAATCTTGGCATCTAACACATATTCAACCTTCTCTCCATTTTTTATTTGCAAACTGTTTGGTCTAATCATCTTCCCTTATCTGCTGGTCACTAACTAACTGGTCTTCAATCATTTCAGTTGGGAGTGAGTAGAGATCAACCACATTAAAAATAGGACTGATGTCCAAATCCTCTGATGGGTCAACCAAATAGGCGTTGTTGTTTATCCTTCTCAGAATTTTATAAGGCCTGAATTTCTTAGGCTTGAGTTTGTTGTAAATAACTTTGGGGTACCTCTCCTTGCATAGATGCACCATGACCATTTCCCCCTCCTAGAAGATTTGTTGCTTCCTATGCAAATCAACATACCCTTTGTAATATTGATTCATTGATTGCAATTTGTGTTCAACTCGCTGATGTATTGCCTAAATTTTTTCTACGAAATCTGTTGTGTTCAGGATGACATATGGCTTGGAAGGAAAGTCAACTAAATCTACAACCCCTTTTGGATTGGCTCCGTAAACTATTTGAAATGTTGATTTACCTCTAGATCTAATGATACTAGAATTGTAGGCAAATTATGCTTGAGGTAGTACTAAATCCCATTGGCGGATATTGTCTCCTACTAGGCACCGTAATAAATTTCCCAAACTTCTATTCACTACCTCTATTTGTCCATCGGTTTAGGGTTGGTAAGTTGAGCTGAATTGTAAACTGTTGTCCAACCTTTTCCACAGGGCTCTCCAAAAGTGGCCTAAGAATTTGGTGTCCTGGTCATTAGTTTTGTTTTATGGAATACCATGTAACTGTACGATTTCCTTAAAGAACAACTGTGCTATCTGGATTGCATCATTGGTCTTTTTACAATGTAGGAAATGAGCCATTTTGGAAAATAGGTCCACTACTACAAACACTAAGTCATGTCCGCTTTGGGTCCAAGGTAATCCCAAGACAAAATCCATAGAAATATCGGTCCATGGTTCCTTTGGGATAGGTAGGGGCATGTACAATCCAGTGTTTTGTTGTCCTCCTTTGGCTGTTTGGAACACTCTATAAGAAGAAAAGAACCTATGGACATCCCTCATATTAGGACAAAACTGAATTTGTCACTCTCAAAGTGACAAACTAACCCACTTGAGTGCATCTCCCTCACAAGCTTTTCTCGTCATGATCCCAATGGGATGCATAGTTGAGAACCTTTGAAGAGAAAGCCATTTAACAATAAAAATTATGGGATGAATTTAAACTACCATGATTTTGTTCACTCGGACCTGATATAATACTATCGAAGTAGGGGTCATTGGAATACCCATTCTTCATTTCTTCAAAGCCAACTAACGCGGTACTCATTACTACCAATAGATGGTGTCTCCTACTTAAAGCATCTACTACTACATTGGTATGTTAAATTTTCAGAATTTACTTCAATCTGATCTAAGATCTTAACTGAGAGAACAACATGTACAACAAATCTACAGCATATCATTCATGGACACAATAATGCAAGCACAGAAGAGACACCGAGTTTACTTGGGGAAAACCATAAAGGTGAAAAACCCCAATAACTTCCTCAGAGATAGATACAGCAATGATACAACCAGAATACAAGAGATAGTCTTCTCCTAGCAGCAGAGCCTCCTCCTCCACAAGTGTGCCACTCTCCACAGTGTGAGTGAGAGAATATAATGTGTAAAATGAGAGAGACACACTCTCTACTTATACACTAACTTGACTTGACCTTTACTCAAGTAGGTCGGTCTCAACTTAACCACTTAACATAATGCTGACTGGGCCAACCCCCACTAGGGTGGTCTAATAACCCTTTGACCCACATGGCCGACCCCCAATAGGGTGGTCTAATAACCCTTTGACCCACATGGCCGACCCCTAATAGGGTGGTCTAATAACCCTTTGACCCACATGACTTATACAGGGCCGACCCCAACACGGTGGTCTAATAACCCATCAAGTATAAGTTACGACACTTACAATATAAATGACGATACTTCCGTATAGAGGAATAATAACATCTCTATAGGAATACAATATACATATGCAATATAAAAGAATCATTTTGGAATCATTTTGTTTCTGATTCTTGGGTAGTCCGGTTACAAAATCTATGCTTATGATCTCCCATTTCCAGCTAGGTACAGGTAATGGCTGTAATAGTCCAGCCGGATGCTGATGTTCAACTTTTACTTTTTGATAGTCAAAGCATTTAGCTATATATTCTGCTACTTCATCCTTCATCCTGGCCCAATAATACTCTTTCCGTAACATAGTGATAGTTTTCTGATAACCTGGATGGCCAGAATAATGACTTTTGTGCATCTCATCTATAATCAGAATTTTTATCTTTGATACATTGGGCACATATAATCTGTTCTTGTACAACAGTAAGCCATTTTCTTTTAACCTAAAATCTGCCATAGAATTTTCAGAATTATTTTTTGCTGTCTTTTCATGTAAATTTCTGTACTCTTCATCCGATTTAATCCCTTCGAAAATCTGATTTTCTAAATCTGTTGTGTATGTACTGATGGCTGAAATAAAATTTAACTTTGCATTACGACTTAAAGCATCAGAAACTTTGTTCTCTTTACCCTTTATATGCTAAATTTCAAAATCATATTAACTTAGAAAGGTTAGCCATCTAACTTGTCTAGCATTCAAGTTTGTTTGATCTAGTAAATACTTCAGCCCCATGTTATCTGTTATCAAAGTAAATTTTCTGCCAATAAGATGGTGACGCCACATTTTCAAGGCGTGTATTACTGCTAATAATTATAGATCATATGTAGAATAATTTTTCTCATGTATTTTTAGCTTTCTAGACTCATATGCAATAGCATGTCCTTCTTGTGTTAGGACTCCACCGAGTCCATCATTACATGCGTCGGTGCATACTATAAAATCTTTATTATGATCTGCAATTCTTAGAATAGGTGTTGTAGTTAGTATTTCCTTCAACTTCTTAAAACTGTCTGCACACTTTTGATCCCATACAAACTTCTTCCCCTTCTTCTATAAGGAGGTTATGGGGTTTGCAATCTTTGAAAAACCTTCTATGAATTTTCTATAATATCCTGTAATCCCCATAAACGATCGAACGTCCGTCACATCTTTAGGAAACGACCATTCATTAATGGATTTTATCTTATCGGGATCAACCGAAATTCCTTCCTTAGAGATTATGTGACCTAAATATTGAATCTTATCCTTGTGAAAGTCACACTTACTAAACTTAGCATATAACTGATGATCTCTCAGAACTTGTAAAATAATACGCAGATGTTCGTCATGTTCTTCCTTACTTTTAGAATATACCAGAATGTCATCTATGAACACAATGACGAACTTATCCAAATACTTGTGCAGAATGTTGTTCATTAAGCACATAAAAACTGCCGGGGCATTAGTCAACCCAAATGGCATGAATACAAACTCATAATGTCCATATCGAGTTCTTGTTGGCTGTGGAGCCAGATCTTCCAGTCTCATAGATGATATTGTTTCAGTCGTGTTTGTACCCCAGTTTTATATGATATGTAGGTGGATTGTACACACCCCAGTGAGGGGGTGTGGGGCGGCATCGCCCCCCCACGGGGTTCCAGGGGGGACCATCCCCCCTGGTTGGGGGGTGCGGGGGCTAGCGGTCCCCCGGTGGGGGGTTTGGGGGCGTAGCCCCCGAGAAAAAATTTTGGGGTTGTTTTCGCCAGCTATTTTGTGGGCCCATGGTTTTGGGTATCTCGTGGTATTTTCCCATTGTATTTCCCCTATAAAAGAAATACATTGTAATACGGCTAGGGTATGATGTATTAGGTTTTATGCATTGTAAATATCTCTGAGATCTGAAGAGAGACTGTGCGAGACAATGAAGAGGAAGTGCAACAGTTCTGCTGCAGGTTGTATCCATTCACTTTGCTGGACGGAATAATAATAAGGACTGGCAACTTCAGTGTGGACGTAGCTCAAGTTGGGGTGAACCACGATATATCTGTGTCTCTCTTGTAATGTGTGTGTGATTATATTTGCATTTCTATTTATTGTTATTGCTCTGCGATCCTGTTTTTCTAACAGTTCTAAAGGCTGTTTTAAAAATATCCTCATCTTTCACATGAACTTGGTGGTATCCTGACCTTAAATCAATCTTTGAAAATATCATTGCTCCACGCAGCTGATCAAATAGATCGTCTATGCAGGGCAACGGATACCGATTCTTGATTGTCATCTTATTCAGTTTGCGATAATCTATACAAAGTCTTAAAGTGCCATCCTTCTTCTTAACAAGTATAACATGTGCTCCCCAAGGAGACATGCTGGGTCTTATATAGTTTTTATCAATCAGTTCCTTCAACTATGATTTCAACTCATTTAATTCCAGTATATTCATCCTATATGGAGCTTTAGAGTTCGGTACCACACCTGGTATCAGCTCAATGGTAAAATCTAGATCTTTCTTCGGGGGTAACCCTGGAATCTCTTCTGGAAAAACATCCTGGAATTCTTTTAGGACAGGTATATCTTCTAGTTTCAGTTTGTCCTCTTTTGTAATTGACTCCTCATGTACTACATTCACTGCGAACATCTGACATCCTTTTCTAGCTACTCTTTTTACTTGCATAGTTGAAATCTGTCTAAGTGATGTCTTTCTAGGAATACCCTTTACTTCTACTGTTTCTCCTTCATCATTTAAACAAGTAAAATTTTTCTCATAACAATTCAAAATAACATGATGGGCTTCTAACCAGTCCATTCCAATTAAGATGTCATAGGATCGTAAAGGTAAAATATTTAACTTGGTTCATGTCTTTAACCGATTCATAGATAAAACACAACTTTCAACAAAATCATACACTTTTCTTTTTGTTCCTATTGCTAGTCTAACTAACCAGGATTTATTAAATTTTTTTGTTTTCAAATTAAGATGTTCTATTATATCTGGAGATATATAACTCAGGCTAGTGTCTGGATCAATCAAAATAGAAACTGGATGGTTTTGTAGCATACCTTCAATCTCTACCATAGAGACTTGATGCTCCGCTTGCCTGTTGTCTAGAGCTACATTAATTCTAGGCATATGTCTTGCCAAGTCTCTCACAGTAGGTTCAGCTTGTATGGAGTGAATATTATTGGCTGTCCGCTTCCTTTTGGGGCATTCTGAAGCATAATGAGGACCTTGACACTCAAAACATTTTATAGGTGCCCTTTGGTCATTAATTCTGGTAGTATTGGGTGTATTTCTAGGAGCTGTAAAATTCTGCTGCTGATTATTTCTGGGATTGTTTCCTTGGAAATTCCGATTTGGAAAATTTTTCTTTTGAAACCAGAATTTCCATTGAACCTAAAATTCTTCTTCTTCAGCTCAAATTTGTTGGGTTTATGATTTTTCCAGTTAGATGTTCCTTCTCTTTTCCGATTTGTATCATAGCAGAAAGTTGCTTTCATCATGGCTTCTTCTAGGGTCTTTGGACTACCATACTCTATTCTATCCTTGATGTTGAAAGGTAAACAACTCAGATACCTTTGAATCTTTGGCTTCTCCTCCACAAGGTATGGTACATACCTTAGCAAATTCAGAAATTTGCTATTCAACTCTTTCATGTTCATGGTTCCCAGTCTTAAATCGTAAAATTCCTTGGACTTTTCTTCGTAATATTGTTCAAATAGGAACTTCTTCTTGAAGTATCGTTTAAAAGTGCTCCAATTCACATCTTTGTCCTTGATGCCCTTCACTCTTTTGATGTCCTACCTCCAGATATATGCCTTACCAACCAGGTTGTATATGGCCATCTTTTCTTTTAATGATTCTGAATAATGATAGATTTGAAAGTATTTCTTCATGACGGACATCCATGCTTCAGCTGTCTCTCCTTTCTTAGTTTCACCATTGAATATTGGGGGTTTGATCTTCTTGAACTCCCCATAAATCTGTTCATACTGTTTGTGGCTTTTTCTTCTTGGTTTGTAATCCCCTTCGCTGTTATCACTTGAATAATTACGTTTCTTTTTATGTATCTCATTTGCAGCTCCTGATGATGTTGAACTGTTATCATCAGTTTTCACCTTCGTATCCTTGTTCCCATGAGGTAAGTCTTCAATCTTGGAGGTATTTTCAACCTTTCTATCATGTTCATCCGTTGGACACTGATCGAACAGTACTTGGTTTAGTTCTTCTTGTGCCTTCAGAATTCTCTCATTATCTTGTTTAACAGATATTATTTATGCCTTCAACTCTTGAAAGGCACGTACCAATTCTGATGAATTGTCATTCAATTCACCATGGACTTCTTCTTCGCAATGTTGTCCAGTGCTATGACTATTTGGTCGAAATTTGTTCTCCATATGTTCAGCTGATCCTTCCATACCTGTAACTTAGAAACAATTTTTTATATACAAAATAATTTAATTAGTAAATATTTTTGCTGTCATAAAATTTTCTGTTGCATGTTCTTTGGACCTTTTCAGGTTGAGAGTTCAAACATGAGCTCTGATACCACATGTAACATCCCGAAAAATCACAAAAATTTAAAATTTTTTAAAGTAGCAAATAATACTGACATTGCTAATGCAGAAAATAAAATAATTACAAATATGTTAACTAATGATGAGTTACGATAACAACAATTTATACTTCATAGTGCAAAGTACTTCATTAGTTTTTCTTGTGTTTATTTGTAATCTACATGTTGTAGTTAAGTTTATACTGTGATATAGTTTTCTTGGCAATTACTGACTTTTTGCTTTTGAATGGTGATGAAGGGGTCCTACGGGGTACCCTGAGGTTTACTTAGCTATTTTAGCTAAAGCATTTGAATGTGTTTCCTTTTCGCAAATTCGCGGGTAAGGGTATTACGACAATTCCAGTAATACAAGTAGTTCTAAACATGTTTTCAGTTGAACCGTCAATGCTTAATAATAGCTCTATGTACTTTCGTGCATGAGAATTGCTAATGGTATGGATCCTTGTCCTAATTATTTAAGTGTTACTTTGGTCATGCTTACACTATGAACTATTCAAATGTGTGCTAGATTACCATGTGTCAGTGCTAATTTGATCCTGGTGTCATCTCACCATTTTGCATCGATTGGAAAATATCGTGAAAGTTTCAACTTGTATAATACTCTATATTATGGAAACATGAAACAATTAGTTTATTTTGAATACATGAATACATTGGAAATTATAAATATAACTAAAGTATTTTTATGCATTTCTCAATTTATATATGTATGAAAAATCATATTATTATAGTGATATTTTATTATCATTCTACCATCATATTTATGATGATTATATATTTGTGAATTTTTTATACTATAGGATTGCACCCTTCTAATTTAATATTTGTGCAATGTGATATAATGTGCAACTTTGTGAAAGATATGGTAATGTAAACAAACATATTGCAATATGCATTAGAAAGAAATCTAACTATACCCTAAGTATCGAAAGCCTTATATAATATATGACCCTTATCATTTGAAAACAAAACGTAACATAAATATAACCCATACATGCGAATGATCAATACTTTGGAAATGAAATGGATTACACAAAGTAACCCTAACTACTACCCTATGTATTCACGACTATAGACATTGATATTATATGATGTTACACTTGGAAAAACTAGATCTTCGTAATGATAAGGGGAATGACAGGAATTAAATTCGCTACTGTCATGTGTTGGCAGGTTAAATTGTGTCCCGTCCAGGTATTAATGCTCCTAGCTAACCTCCATGGTGGAATGTACTACTGTCTGTCCACATAACCAACTTCACGTGGAAACCTGGGGATAATACTACTAGTGATCCGAGTTGTACATAGTTGAAAATACTTGGTCGATAGGGCTGTCATCGTGGTAGATGTGATATTAAATACGACTTAATGCAGTGGTTTCCTGTTTCTCAACGTGCCTAGTTGGAAACATCTCCATCGTTGATCTCACAAGTTCTTGTTTTTTTTGGAAAGAAACCCTAATCTTTCATTTTATCGTTGAAGTGCTTTCTTTGGTTTTCATTTCACTTGGTAGTGGTAGGGTGGAGAGGCCGACAGCCTGCGACAATGTAGGGTTTGGAAAATGGGTTTCGGAGGACTCCTTCCTCGAATTCGATCCCTTGACCTGTTGGGTAGTCTTTAAAAGTTGCAGGTGTTTGTATTTCCTCAAGAGCCGAGTTACTTTGTATCTTTGAATGGTGTAAGGGATAGAATCATATAGATTTTGAACCAGGTTTCGATACTCCTGGCCTACGATAAGGGGTTGCTAAAATTTAAACTCTCTGTACTATAAGGTGGCTCCGTCGTCTGGTTTGCTGGATGTGTCTCTTATTCCAGAGCTACGTCGACGAGGTAATGTTTCAAGTTTTTAATTGTTAATACTGTCTGTTGTTTCGATAGATCTCTGTAATTCTCGTTTAACCACTTGTGGGTTTTTGTTGCAAGTTTTTACTTCGTTGAAGGTTCACTTATCTGTAGCTTGGTGGGTGTATGCAGCTCTGCCACCTAGTAAGCCTCAGGGGTTCTTAAACCCTCGTAGGTTATCCTAGTTCAGTTGTGGCCGATGCTTGATGTTAGACGAGATTTTTGGTGTTTGTATCCTAGTAAGGTTTTAGGACAGTGTTTGTATGTTGAAAACCTCATCTCATCTTGAAATTCGACTATGCAGCGTTCCACTGTATCTCTTATTGTAAAAGAAAACTTGTTGATGATGCATTAAACCCTCGTCATTTTTATTGAATACAGTGTTAAGAAACTTTCATAAGGTTTTCCTGTATGATGTATAAGTTGGTTAAAATGATACCATGTGTTGGTAAGAGTTGAGAGTCATGGGCTGACTTGCTTCTGTAAAATGGAAGGTTCTGTGTTACGATTCTTATACTTTTATCTTTTGAATGGAGAAATGGAACTGCGTTTGGAGTAAACATAAATGGTTTCTAGGTTTATAAAACTTGATAGTTTGTTTAGGAACTGCAGCATTGATTTTGGCTGAGAGCCGTGGCTAGCTTGTTTTACAGAGTGATACCCTGTGATTGTTTTGTTTAAAGTTTGGAAAGGTGTTAAGACTCAGTTTTGGTGTTGAATCTTTATTAGTTAAGATAATTTGGTTGATAAAGAAAATCATATGACTCTTGTCTGCAACTCTGTCTTGTATAGATAGCTAATGTGTATGTAATAGTTTGAACGATAATAATGTTTTGGTTTTGCAATTTAAATATAATAAATTGATGTTTGTGTTTTCAAGTGTTGAGCTCTAAACTGATTGTATGGTAGTCTTAGGATTTTAAAATGAATACTATAAGTGTCTGAAACTTTGTTTAAGCAGAACAAAGGATGTTAAGAAAGAGAGTCAAAATCTAGGGTTTCAAAAATTATGGTAATTCATTTTGATATTGATTTAAGAAGAATATTATTGCCTTGGAATGCATGGAGAGTTTAAATGTAACATTGCTGTGTAATTATATAAAACTATAATGTTGAAGTATCATAGAAATTCTATTTATATCACAGCTATTTTTTTTAAAGACTAAAACATAAAAAAATAGAATAATGTTTATAATACTGTGATGAAAGTATTTGCTATGTCTTTGAAGATAAAGACCTAAGATATTTTAATTTTGCAAAATATGGGACGTAGCAGTCTAGCCAGAAATATAAAGAATATGTTAGGTCTTAATTGGCAGCTATTTACAATTTTTGAATATCGATGCAGGAAGGAAAAGAACCGATGATACTTTATTGTTCTTGAATGAAATGATAGTAAAATGCAGTGTATGTGAAAATTGTAAAAGTGAATAAATTAAATGTAAACCCTAGGTTTTTATATAGAAAGGTAATATTTAATTCTGATAGTATGTGAAAGATAACAGCGTTAGTCTCTTCAATTATTTGGCAATCAGCATATCAAATCATCTATCTTAAATTCTCCTTCTCTATACTAGAGTACTATGTAGAAGACAACATGGGGAAAAATACAGAGAAGATATTTAGTCAATCACTTCATTTACTTAACCAACATTATACAAAATTATACTTAGGTTAGAAAATGAAATAATTACTTCTGTATGCTAATAACTGCAAATACTACACCTATAATTGCAGAAAATCATTTAACTGAAAATGATAAGATAGAATAGTAGAACCTGGTGAATGTAGAAGAAACAAACAACCCAAGGAGCCTGTTCCACCCAACCTATTCCTGAAGACAGCCAAATTAATTTCCTTAGGACCCCTGAGCTTGTTCACTGAACCAATAGGAAGAAGAATCTGTAGAAGCTTTAGGTCATCTACTTGTAGCAACAAAGTAGTTCATCCAGTCATATAGACTTGGCAATTAAAGAGACTTGCACCAACACCTCTGGTTCTCTTCTCAGAATATTTTCAACAGCCTCACAATGCACTTCCACTTAGCCTCCCTATTCGAATCTCTCAGTGATCACCTGATACACTTGAGGAATTATTTCTGCAGAAAATAATGTAGAGCTGCTTGCTCAATTCGAATTGCCTTATCTAGGCTACGTAGGCCTTTTAGTGGTTAACCTGGTCATTAATGAGCCATCAGATCTGTTCCACCCACCTGGGGGATAATGCCACAAATTTAGGGGTAGTTGTCCCATAACCAACAACTAGTGGTGGAGTGCAAATGCTGACATCTGTCCCATTCCATCTAACATCTTCCATTCCTCCTAGTGGGTTAGTGAACACTCATTTAACAGTTCCCTTGGGTGTTTGTCTCCTGTTTTAATTTATTAAATAATAATAATCAGTCATTACAATCATCCTTGACCAGATTTGGTCATAATTACAAAACTTTGTAATTATAATTTAACATAATGTTTTTGCAAATAAAATAATTAGTCTCAAAATTTGGGTAGGTGACATGTGGTGAGCATCAGGTCGAACCTCCAGATGATATGCATCAGGATGATGCTATGATGACGATCAGGGAGATCATGTGTGGTGAGCATCAGGTCGATGCTCGATATTTTGTACATCAGGATGATGTATTGTATGATGATGATCAGGACGATCATATGTGATGAGCATCAGGTCGATGCTCCATATGTTGTACAACAGGATGATGTATTGTATGATGATGATCAGGACGATCATATATGATGAGCATCAGGTCGATGCTCCAGATGTTGTGCATCAGGAGGATGTACTGCATGATGATGATCAGTATGATCATGAGCATCACGATTATTCTTGTAATGTCCCTTGTTAGGAATTTAATTAAAATGGCAATTTTTCACTTTTTTCCCTAGTTAGACCTTTGACTAGTTTTGAGCTCTAGGTCCCCAAATTGCTCCAATTGATCCCAAATCTTCTGATACAGTATATGGATGATTTTATAACATAAATATGTGTTTTAGGGATGCTTTTGGACCTTTAAAATACTTCTTCAAATCCTCTTTCAATTCTGGCCAAAGTAGGGAACTTTACTAGTAATTTCCCTTTGACTAGTATTGGTCTCTAGGTCTCAAATTGACTCCAAATGCCTTCAAATATTCAAGGAAGGTGTATGATTGATATTAGGAGTTGAATATGATTTTCAGGGATGAGATATGGCCACCAAAATACCTCTTCAAACTCTCTTAAGATTCTGGACCAAGTATGCAATTTTACTAGTAATTTTGGGTTCAAATCCCCCTGGGTTAAGTACTGAAAATGGTTTCCCAAAAGCCTCCAAACACACTCAAATTTCTGAATAGAGGTAGGGAATTTATTAAGGTCTCATTTGAATCATTAATTTATTATTATCTATGTTCCAACCCTCTCCCATTTAGCTGCAAAAATCACGAATTCGACCCTTGGGGAAATGGCACTATTTCTTCTCCCAATGCAATTAAACTGAGTAAAAATAATTCAAATGCTCAAGTACAGTACATGAAACTTGTAAACTACATACATGGAAGTCTATTAATCATAAATGTATCAGAGAACCATCCAATCATTCGAAATCATCAGCATTATCATGATATACATCAATGTAGTGGGGAAATGGCACTGTTCTTTCATTAAAAATGAGATTTATACATTTCTACTTGGAATTTATACCTGAAATTTTTTGGAGATTAAGAATAGATTATTTAATTCATATTACAAAATAAATGGGGCATTAGAAGCTCCCCCAAATAGTACAATATCTCACCAAAAACGCCCTCCCTCAAGGATCAAGATATGCCATCAAAACTGGAAATGGTTGAAGGAGTCAGATGCAATAGAAGAAACCATGAGCTGCCATGTAGCTTACACCTACAAATAAAGAATCCATTAAATCTTCAAATGAAAGGTCTGAATGGCCTTTCCAATTACCAACTTGGATGGGAATCTTTCACCTTATAAATTGGCTAAGGCAAGAAACTAGTCATCCATTATCTCTCCCTCTTAAAAAATGCAATTGCAAATTCTACAAATGATAAAAAGTTGGTTTCATTCTTTGTTATTGAAATTTATAAATTTCTAATGTCCTCCATGGGTCTAATTCTTTCCAAGAGACTCATGCCAACTCAAGTTGGGAAGAGATTCCAAAGAACGCCACTTGTACAACAATTCCTAGTCTCCCACTTCCACCAAATCACATGTGGAAGCATATTAGCTTCCCTAACACCCTTGAGCGCCCTCTTGGAGTCTATGTTTAGCCCTGAAATGTCATATATGTCATATTTCATCCTTTAGGTCTGATTTGTGTCATAGGTGTCATAGCATCTTCATCATTGTTGTCATAGAGCTAGGTAATCTAGCCCAAGTGTCTCACTAGCTCCAAATTGCCTCTTCCTCTTCCATGGGAGTTAATATTCCTCTATATTTCGACCTTGGATGAGTCATGCCCTGAAAAATATCTTTTGAACTCCCCCAAGTATGTTACCATTCACCTTGAATTCGAATTGGTGAGAGAATGATGCCAAGTGTAGTGGGGAAATCTAGCCATATGTGGGTCCCACTTCCTCCATGTGTCTTCATGATCAAATGCCACTTTTATTTTCACTTGTATATATTTATTTATCTCCTTTATTAAATATTTATGCCATTCTAATGTTCAAATGTCATTTATTATCCCCCTTATTCCAAATCCCAAAGCTTCCACCCCAAACCTAGGAAACTAGTAATTTTCCTCCTTGGCAATTATTTGACCCTTAACATCAATTTGACAAACTCTAATGAATATGGCCAATGTGATTAGGCAATTGTGACCCAATGCCAAATTTAGGGCATAACAAATCTTCCCTTCCCAATATTGCTTGTCCTCAAGCAATTTTAAACATGGGTGTTGAAGAACCTGCTTTCTATATAATTCTCTGAAGTTGCCATTGAATTTTCCAACCTTGAGTCTTTGAGTTTCCACTATGATTTTAGAGAGGAACCACCATGCTTGCTGCTGCACTACTCTGATTAAAATCACTTTATTAAGTGGGTAATCCATCCTCCATACTACTTGTTTCCCAAAAAAAAATTGAAACCAATGAGACAAAAATGATCCCAGGGTCCCATTGCTTGTATTGTACCCCAACAATTAAGAGTGCTCTCCAACCCATACCATCAGATAAAAGGACTCCTGGATCCAATTTTCTTGTATGCATTCTTCCAAACATAATGAGTACAAAATATATATCATCAAAGTACATAACAACATAATGAAAATGTACATCAAGGAGATGCTTCATCAATGAGTCATGAAAGGGCTTATACCTCCAATCATGTAGACCACCATTTTCTAAGTGCATACAATCTTCAAGTGACGAATCAAATCTGCTCCAATGACATAGGTGATGATCCCATGTCCTATAATTATTCTCCAAATGGATTTGATATGCATCAAAATATTCAGCCATGTATTCCTTCATCCAAGAAGTGAATGAAGAATCTCCACTAAAATCTGAACCAAATAATGAGCATAAAAAACAAGGAGACTTGAAAGGACTCAAATAAGTCTCACCCATACATCCATGAATGTGAGAATCATAAAGATGTAACAAAGTATGTGGCTTCCAACAAAAATGTTGTCCCATTATAAATCTATTCACCCAAGTGTTTGATGAAGTTCCTCTAACATCAAATGAAGCAAGTGTTGAGTAAGAAAAACCATGAGTCTTCAAGTGACTCAAATGCATATCATAGGTGCATCCATGTAGATGTGCATCATCATAAAGTGACAAATGATGCTACTGCAAATGTGAATAAGAATGTGCTCCAACCATGTCATCATAAAAGGTAAATCTAGGAGTTCCATACTCCTCATGTGGCACCATAGAAAAGAATCCTTTCACCCATACTTCATTGAGACAAATGCTACAAAACATGGAACTGTAGGATGTAGGAGAATGAAATAACTCACCCAAATGATCAAAAAGTGCAGAAGTTTCATCATGGGAAGGATCCATATGGGTAGTATCATGCAGCTCCTTCAAAAGTGTGAAACCTTTGTCATAGATTGGTTCCAATATAGAGAAATCATGTTCTTCTTTAAAAATTGCATAACCTTCATCAAGAGACAATTCAAATTCCTCTTCCACCACATCCAGTGTTTGGATCTCTTCAAGTTCATCTTCAAACACATTAAGCACATTGAAATTTCCACATTTCTCATGATCCACCATGTCATGAGAATCCTCCAAACAATCTACCATTTGACAATCTAGAACATAGGAGGAAAAACAAGTATCTTGCAACTTTTCAAGAACTTGCTCATTTTGAATTGTGAGATTATGAATATCCTCATTATTCTTCAAGTATGCATCATGTAAAAATTCATTAATCTCAAACAAATGGTTTCTATCAAAAATCAAAGACATAAAATTACCTTTGATGTGGCACATTGCTCTTTGAATCTTCTCCATGTCTTCAAGGAAGGATGTTTCCTCCAATGAAGTAGCTCTCCAACAAGAATTTGACACCAATGCTTGAGTGTCATGGAGAATGCTGAGGGACTCTTGGATCTTATTTTCATTCATCTTTAAGGACCCTTCAAGAAAATGAGGCTCTTTCAAATGAACCTCCTCATCTTCTTCAATTTTGCTTGGACCAACTTCATGAAGCTCAAGTGGTGATGGGGAAGCTGATCTTGGTTCTTCTTCAACTGCTACAAGGTCTTCATTATCATGCTTAATGGAACTTGGGCTTGCAGCAACACTTGAAAAAGTGATCTCTATGTCACCAACATAGAGGTGTGAACACCCATCAGTAGGTACTCCTTCATAGTTTAAGTATCCATCAGTAGATGCTCTTTGGTTCATGTCTAAGCTAGAAGGTGTCTCAAAATGATCTTCCATATTTTCAATAGAATGTTCTTCATGCTCTTGTGATGTCTCTTCATTTTTATCCTTCAAGAAAGATGATGCATTTTTCCCCTTGTTTTCCTTATGATCAATATCTTTGGAATCTCTTTTTGAAGAATTCCCAAAAGCTTTCCTCAAGTGGGACATAATTTCATGCACACATATATGATACTCACTCCAAGGTTATTTACAAGAAGGGCATAAACCTTTCTTTACTAACTCCACATCTTCATTTTTGGGCCTATTTTCAAAAACTTGTTCAGCATAGTACTCAAAAGACATGGCATTTTGTGTATTTTTGCTTGAAGCAAGATATTCTTGATATTTTTGATATTGTTGGGGTAAGGTTTTATATGTTGCTCTCCATCTTTGGAACTCACTCATAGAATTATCCTTGGTTGGTGTGACACACTCATATTCATCTAATTTAAAGTCATACGAATAATCTTCATTTCTCTTGAAATTGTAAGAAGTGTTGCATGATGGCACCTCTTCCTCGTACCATTCACATTCTGCTTCATATTGCTCATAAGCATTTGCATATTCCTCATAAGAATTGTACTCATAGGATTCATCATAATAGTAAGACATGGCTGCAAATTATTCTTGAATGTATGTACCTAATCCACAAGTGCAACTACCATGCTCTGATATCACTGTAATGTCCCTTGTTAGGAATTTTATTAAAATGGAAATTTTTCAGTTTTTTCCCTAGTTAGACCTTTGACTAGTTTTGAGCTCTAGGTCCCCAAATTGCTCCAATTGCTCCCAAATATTCTACGAATGTATATGGATGATGTTATAACATAAATATGTGTTTCAAGGATGCTTTTGGACCTTTAAAATACTTCTACAAATCCTCTTTCAATTCTGGCCAATGTAGGGAACTTTACTAGTAATTTCCCTTTGACTAGTATTGGTCTCTAAGTCTCAAATTGACTCCAAATGCCTTAAAATATTCAAGGAAGGTGTATGAATGATATTAAGAATTGAATATAATGTTAGGGGATGAGATATGGCCACCAAAATACCTCTGCAAAATCTCTTACGATTCTGGACTAAGTATGCAATTTTAAAAGTAAGTTGGGGTTCAAATCCCCCTGGGGTAAGTACTGAAAATGGCTTCCCAAATGCCTCCAAACCCACTCAAATTTATGAAAATAGGTAGGGAATTTATTAAGGATTTTATTAATGTCTCATTTAAATCATTAATTTATTATTATCTCAGATCCAACCCTCTCCCATTCAGCTGCAAAAGTCACCAATTCGACCCTTGGGGAAATGACACTATTTCTTCTGCCAATGCAATTAAACTTAGTAAAAATAATTCAAATGCTCAAGTACAATACATGAAACTTTTAAAATACATCCATGGAATTATATTAATTATAACTGTATCAGATAACAATCCATTCATTCGAAATCATAAGCATTATCATGCTAGACATCAATGTAGTGGGGAAATGACACTGTTCTTTCATTAAAAATTAGATTTATACATTTCTACTTGGAATTTCGACCTGAAATTTTTTGTAGATGAAGAAAAGAGTATTTAATTCATATTAAAAAATAAATGAGGCATTATAAGATCCCCAAAAGAGTACAATAGCTCACCAAAAACGCTCTCCCTCAAGGATCAAGAATATGCCATCAAAACTTGAAATGGTTGAAGGAGTCAGATGAAATAGAAGAAAACATGAGATGCCCTATAGCTTACACTTGCAAATAAAGACTCCATTAAATATACAAATGAAAGGTATGAATGGACTTTCCAATTACCAACTTGGATGGGAATCTTTCACCCTCAAAATTGGCTAAGGAAATAAAATAGTCATCCACTAGCTCTCCCTCTTCACAAATGCAATTGCAAATTCTACAAATGATCAAAATCTAGTTTCATTATTTGTTATTGAAATTTATAAAGTTTTAATGTCCTCCATGGGTCTAATTCCTTCCAAGAGACTCATGCCAACTCAAGTTGGGAAGAGATTCCAAAGAACGCCACTTGTACAACAATTCCTAGTCTCCCACTTCCACCAAATCACATGTGGAAGCATCTTAGCTTCCCTAACACCCTTGATCTCCCTCTTGGAGTCTATTTTTATCCCTGACATGTCATATATGTCATATGTCAGCCTTCAGGTCTGATTTGTGTCATAGGTGTCATAGCATCTTCATCATTATTGTCATAGAGCTAGGGAATCTAGCCCAACTGTCTCACTAGCTCCAAATTGCCTCTTCCTCTTCCATGGGAGTTAATATTCCTCTATATTTCAACCTTGGATGAGTCATGCCATGAATAATACCTTTTGAACTCCCACAAGTATGTTACCATTCACCTTGAATTCAAATTGGTGAGAGAATGATGCCAAGTGTAGTGGGGAAATCTAGCCATATGTGGGTCTCACTTCCTCCATGTGTATTCATGATCAAATGCCACTTTGATTTTCACTTATATATATTTATTTATATACTTTATTAAATATTTATTCCATTCTAATGTTCAAACATCATTTATTATCCCCCTTATTCCAAATCCCAAAGCTTCCACCCCAAACCTAGGAAACTAGTAATTTTCCTCCTTGGCAATTATTTGACCCTTAACATCAATTTGACAAACTATAATGAATATGGCCAATGTGATTAGGCCATTGTGACCCAAAAATCCTCCCTTCCCAATATTGCTTGTCCTCAAGCAATTTTAAACATGGGTGTTGAAGAACCTGTTTTCTGTATAATTCTCTGAAGTTGCCATTGAATTGCCCAACCTTGAGTCTTTGAGTTTCCATTAAGATTTTAGAGAGGAACCACCATGCGTGCTGCTGCACTACTCTGATTAAAGTCACTTTATTAAGTGGGTAATCCATCCCCCATACTACTTGTTTCCCAAAAAAAATTGAAACCAATGAGACAAAAATGATCCCAGGGTCCCATTGCTTGTATTGCACCCCAACAATTAAGAGTGCTCTCCAACCCATACCATCAGATAAGAGGATTCCTGGGTCTCATTTTCTTGTATGCATTCTTCCAAACATCATGAGTACAAAATATATATGATCAAAGTACATAACAACATAATGAAAATGTACATCAAGGAGATGCTTCATCAAAGAGTCATGAAAGTTCTTATACCTCCAATCATGTAGACCACCATTTTCCAAGTGCATACAATCTTCAAATGATCCATCAAATCTGCTCCAATGAAATAGGTGAGGATCCCATGTCCTATAATTCTGCTCCAAATGGATTTGATATGCATCAAAATATTCAACCATGTATTCCTTCATCCAAGAAGTGAATGAAGAATCTCCACTAAAATCTGAACCAAATAATGAGCATAAAAAACAAGGAGACTTGAAAGGACTCAAATAAGTCCACCCATACATCCATGAATGTGAGAATCATAAATATGTAACAAAGTATGTGGCTTCCAACAAAAATGTTGTCCCATTATAAATCTATTCACCCAAATGTTGGATGAAGTTCCTCTAACATCAAATGAAGCAAGTGTTGAGCAAGAAAAACCATGAGTCTTCAAGTGATTCAAATGCATATCATAGGTGCATCCATGTAGATGTGAATCATCATCAAGTGAAAAATGATGCTTTTGAAAATATGAATAAGAATGCGCTCCAACCATGTCATCATAAAAGGTAAATCTAGGAGTTCCATACTCCTCATGTGGCACCATAAAAAAGAACCCTTTCACCCATACTTCATTGAGACAAATGCTGCAAAACATGGAACTGTAGGATGTAGGAGAATGAACTAACTCACCCAAATGATCAAAAAGGGAAGAAGTTTCATCATGGGAAGGATCCATATGGGTAGTATCATGCATCTCCTTCAAAAGTGTGAAACCTTTGTCATAGATTGGTTCCAATGTAGAGGAATCATGCTCTTCTTTAAAAATTGCATAACCTTCATCAAGAGACAATTCAAGTTCCTCTTCCACCACATCAAGTGTTTGTATCTCTTCAAGTTCATCTTCAAACACATTAAGCACATTGAAATTTCCACATTTCTCATGATCCACCATGTCATGAGAATCTTCCAAACAATCTATCATTTGACAATCTGGAACATAGGAGGAAAAACAAGTATCTTGCAACTTTTCAAGAACTTGCTCATTTTGAATTGTGAGATTATGAATATCCTCATTATTTTTCAAGTATGCATCATGTAACAATTCATTAATCTCAAACAAATGGTTTCTATCAAAAAGCAAAGACATGAAATTACCTTTGATGTGGCACATTGCTCTTTGAATCTTCTCCATGTCTTCAAGGAAGGATGTTTCCTCCAATGAAGTAGCTCTTCAATAAGAATTTGACACCAATGCTTGAGTGTCATGGAGAATGATGAGGCTCTTTCAAATGAACCTCCTCATCTTCTTCAATTTTGCTTGGACCAACTTCATGAAGCTCAAGTGGTGATGGGGAAGCTGATCTTGGTTCTTCTTCAACTGCTACAATGTCTTCATTATCATGCTTAATGGAACTTGGGCTTGCAACAACACTTTCAAAAGTGATCTCTATGTCACCAACATAGAGGTGTGAGCACCCATCAGTAGGTATTCCTTCATAGTTTAAGCATCCATCAGTAGATGCTCTTTGGTTCATGTCTAAGCTAGAAGGTGTCTCGAAATGATCTTCCATATTTTCAAAAGAATCTTCTTCATGCTCTTGTGATGTCTTTTCATTTTTATCCTTCAAGCAAGATGATGCATTTTGCCCCTTGTTTTCCTTATGATTAATATCTTTGGAATCTCTTTTTGAAGAATTCCCAAAAGCTCTCCTCAAGTGGGACATAATTTCATGCACACATATATGATACTCACTCCAAGGTTCTTTACAAGAAGGGCATAAACCTTTCATTACTAACTCCACATCTTCATTTTTGGGCCTATTTTCAAAAACTTGTTCAGCATAGTACTCAAAAGACATGGCATTTTGTGTATTTTTGCTCGAAGCAAGATATTCTTGATATTTTTGATATTGTTGGGGCAAGGTTTTATATGTTGCTCTCCATCTTTGGAACTCACTCATAGAATTATCCTTGGTTGGTGTGACACACTCAGATTCATCTGATTTAAATTCATAAAAATAATCTTCATTTCTCTTGAAATTGTAAGAAGTGTTGCATGATGAAACCTCTTCCTCGTACCATTCACATTCTGCTTCATATTGCTCATAAGCATCTGCATATTCCTCATAAGAATTGTACTTGTAGGATTCATCATAATAGTAAGACATGGCTGCCAATTATTCTTAAATGTATGTACCTAATCCACAGATGCAAGGACCATGCTCTAATACCACCTTTGTTAGAAATTTTATTAAAATGACATTTTTTCACTTTTTTCCCTAGTTAGACTTTTGACTAGTTTTGAGCTCTAGGTCCCCAAATTGCTCCAATTGCTCCCAAATCTTCTGAGAAGGTATATGGATGATGTTATAACATAAATATATGTTTCAGGGATACTTTTGGACCTTTAAAATACTTCTGCAAATGATCCAGGTGGATATCGGTGGCGACCCACCTCTTCCAACTGGCTCAAAACAGTCTTCTGACACTTTTGGTAATTGCAGTTTTTGGGTCCTCAACTTCCGGAGCCGTTTTGAGGCCCTAAATGACCTTTTTTAGCAATTTGGGGGGCCAAATGGATGCCATAGGAATATATTTAGCCCTATTCGAAAGTTGTAAATCTCGGATAGACCTTTCCAATGGGCTATCAAGCGCCCCAAACAGAGATCGTATGCAAATGTTATGACCCCGGGAAGTTGACTGTTCAACTAACCACCTTGGGGCCGCAAACTTTATGACGGTTCATCTTCTAGGGTTAGGTTTTTGGATGTTTGGGATTCTCTCCCTCATGCTTATGATAAAGAGACCCTTTCAACCTCTCTTTGTATTCATCTTGGCACGAATGAGCATAGCGGCCACATCTCTTCTCAGAGATAGCTACCACCATTCCAGCTATTGTATTTTACAGTCTGTTCTATTTCCGCTATTTAATGTTAAATTTTCAGAATTTACTTCAATCTGATCTAGGATCTTAACTGAGAGAACATTTACAGCATATCTACAGCATATCAATCATGGAGACAATAATGCAAGCACACAAGAGACACAAAGATTTACTTGGGGAAAACCATAAAGGTGAAAAACCCCAATAACTTCCTCAGAGATAGATAGAGCAATGATACAACCCAAACATAAGAGATAGACATATCCTAGCAGTAGATCCTCCTCCTCCATAAGTGCGCCACTCCTCCTTGAGTGCATGAGTGAGAAGTGAGTGATCAAATAGAGTGCCTCCCGCACTCTATTTATACTTGACTTGACTTGCCTTTTACATAAATCATGTAGGCTCGAACTTAACCACATAACATAATGCTGACTGGGCCGACCCCCAATAGGGTGGTCTAATAACCATTCGACCCACATGGTCGACCCCCAATAGGGTGGTCTAATAACCCTTTGACCCACATGACTTATACAGGGCCGACCCCAACAAGGTGGTCTAATAACCCATCAAGTATAAGTTACGACATTTACAATATAAATGACGACACTTCCGTATAGAGGAATAATACAATCTCTATAGGAGTACATACAACATACATATATGAAATACATTCTGAAGTTACATATACATCAACACTCCCTCTTAACTAGGAAGGTATTTCTCAGCACAGGTCTTCTAGCACAAGTCATCTTCTCTGGATCATCGTCACTGGATAATCATCATCGTCACTGCTGCTGCTATCTCAATCAATCTCTGAATCTACTCGTCATAGGAATTTCTACAGATCTAGTCCTTTTTCATACTGGATGTAGGCCCACCACCTGTAGGTCTTCGTCATCACTGGCCATACTGTGGAATATTCAGGACTTATTACGTGCGTCACAAAACCTTGAAAGAGCATCCCAGGATGTTACGAGCACACGGTTCTACCTATAGGATCTCCCAGGGCCATATTATATGTGACCTCACCACAAAACCTTACAAGAGCATCCCAGGCTGTTACGAGCACCCAGCTCTACCTATAGGATTTCCCAGGGCACGAATTACATGTGGTCACCACAAAACCTCGCAAGAGCATCCCAGGTTGTTACGAGCACACAGCTCTACCTATAGGATCTCCCAGGGCACGAATTACATGTGGTCATGGAAAAACCTCGCAAGAGCATCCCAGGACTGAGTACGGGCACACAACCCAACCTATCGGATCTCCCAGGGACAGATTATATGCCATAGGACAAAACCTCGAAAGAGCATCTGCCAGATATCCCAGGGAAATGAATTACATGCCATAGGAAAAACCTCAAAAGACTATCTGCAGATCTCCCAGGGCAACGAATTATATGTCCTCCTAGAGCAAAACCTCGAAAGAGCATTTTCCATATATCCCAGGGCAATGAATTACATGCCATAGGCAAAACCTCGAAAGACTATCTGCAAATCTCCCAGGGAAACGAATTATATGCTCATCTACACAACCTGATCCACGGCCATAGAGTATCCACCTAATACTCACCATACATCATCCTGATGTACACATGATCATCTTGATCATCATCACTGCAACATCCTGCTGCATGTCATCTGGAGCAACATCCTGAAGCTCATCATCCACGATCATCCTGATCATATAATGCATCTACCTGATACAAACCAAGTATCTACCTGATACATATCATCATACATGATCCACCTAATCATACAATGTATCCACCTAATACAAATACAAATACATGATATATATCACCATACATGATCCACCTGATCATACAATGTATCCACCTGATACATATACAGATACATGGTCCAAGCATCCAACATGATGCATATACAAAAATACATACACATGATCCAACCGATCATATCCAGCATCCAACATGATGTGTACATATAAATGATCCAACTAATCATATCCGACATCCAACATGATGCATACATACATATAAATGATCCAACTGATCATATCCAACATCCAACATGATGCATACATACATACATAAAAATGATCCAACTGATCATATCCAACATCCAGCATGATGCATACATACATATAAAAATGATCCAACTGATCATATCCAAGCAGAAACCAGAACATCATCCTGATGCTCATCATCCAGCGCTTACATCCACAGCCATGTGAAGGATCCTCCTTCCAACATGCTTGGAATGGCTTCAGCAAATGTGTCCATCACTTCTTCCTCGAAGTGTCCTCGATCTGAAGAACGCCAAGCCTCTCTCTGAAGTACTCGAACTTCACCCTGGCTAGTGGCTTTATCAGCACATCTGCAATGTGCTCGTCCGTCGCAACATACAGGAGCTTCACAGCTCCTCTCTGCACCATATCCCTGATATAGTGATATTTGATCTCTATGTGTTTCGACCTGTCATGAAACACTGGGTTCTCGGACAGCTTCACACAACTCTGGTTATCACAAAAGATACCAGTAGCATCCAACGAGAGATCAAATAACTCAGACAGTAGCTTCTGTAGCCATACTACCTCACAACAGGCATACTCTACCTCAGCTGTACTCAGTGCTACGCAGGACTGCTTCCTGCTAAACCAAGAGATCACACCTGATCCCATATTGAAGCATCATCTAGATGTGCTCTTCCTATCTGCAGCACTGCTAGCCCAATCTGAATCAACATAACCCTACAGGTTAAACTTTTGATTCGCTTCAGACTTGAGCCCATAATCCACTGTACCCTTCAAGTACCTCAGAACATGATTTACAGAAACCAGGTGAACACTCCTCGGATCTATCAGGAACTAGCTCAATGTGTTCACTGCAAAGCAAATATCTGGTCTCGTGTTCGTCAGGTACATCAAGGACCCAATCATCTGACGATACATAGTGATATCAACCGGCTCAGATGAAGCATCACACAGATGCTTCAGGTTCGATGCTATAGGTGTGGCCATAGCCTTGCAGTCCATCATCCCGAACCTCTTCAGGATCTCTACTGCAAACTTCCCTTGTCCAAGGAAGATTCCATCACTCTGCCACACCTCCATGCCAAAAACAAATAGTGCATCATCCCCAAGTTCCTCAACTCGAACTCGGCAGCAAGCTTCCGCTGTGTGTCGGCAATCAATCTATCTTCACTTGTAACAAACAGGTTATCCGCATACAAAAGTAGTATCACTGGATTGCCTTCCTCAACCTTGTAGAAAAGGTTGGAATCCGCTTTATTCTTGGTAAAGCCCAAACTGGATAGAAAGCTGTCTATCCTACCATACCAAGTTCTGCACACATATATGACTACACCATGCTGTCTTGAAATCCATCTGGTGCATCTTCTATTTCATCACTTTTATATTTCTTAATACTGCCATCTGCAACATGCTTGATCTGATAGTTCCATTTGGAAGTCACAACAGACTTCGCTTCAGCTCTTGGGATCGCATCCCAAACATCGTTCTTCATGATCGATGGATCATGGCATTCTTCCCGTATCCTGGGAACTTTAATATATTCAATAGATAATTTTGTTGTTGAACAAATGTTGTAGTTCTTCTTTTGTAGGAGATGGCATACGATCTTTCCTACACAACAAGTTAAATTGCATGATTAGAAAACATCTCATAGTTTTCAGAACAAATTCTTACACATAAAGAAATATGTCATACAGTCATGCAATTAACTTAGCCAATGTTTCAATACAACATTTATCCATATCGTGTAACTTTCTAGATACCTTCCAATCTCTACCAGAACATTGTTAAGAGTGTGCACAACTCCCAACATGTCAGCAAAGAGGTTTCATTCTAGATAAGTAGCAATGGAATGTTGTACAGTTCCATAGGCTACTTACCCATGCATATTAGTAGTATACTATTCATCAATGCAACTATTCTAGTATGCATAATACACAACCTAATTCTAGGAACATCAGTATATATATTATTGAACAGTATTATTTAAACAATAAAATATGCAAGTAATGACAATTCAAATACTTATTTTTGTTTGTTTGTTGGGTGGACTCCCTCTGAATCTTTGCAGCTCCATTCTGATGTGGATTGTGAGAAGTGGTCAACTCCCTCTGAATATCTGCATCCTTGCAGAAACTATTGAAGTGTGCTCCTTTGCTTTCTTGCAGGAACAACTAGAGTGTGCTCCCTCTTGATCTTTGCTTCCTGGATTACCTGTCCTTGAACTTACATCCATCCTTAATCACTATGCATGCTTGTTAGTATCATCATTGTGTTATCCTTGAGGTCTCATACATGATCACACATTTATTAGTATAATCTTAATACTATCAAAACACAATAAGCTTAAACATGTATATTCATGATCATTCACAGATAATAAACATTAGTATTCAAGGTTTCAGGGAAGTCTTCTTTTACTCATACATTTTCTTATTTGATCATAGGACTCTTCTGGTTAGTTGAATCATCAATCAAGATAAGAGATATAATATGCATAAAACCTGTGATTATTCAAACCTATACCTTCATGATTCTTCTGGTTAGTCATATCATCAATTATGGTAAGAAACATAATATGCATACAACCATGATTATTCAAACCTATGACTTCATGAATAATCATTATCAACAACACAACAGTATAAGATCCTAACACGAGGTAGGATTCTAGCTTGATATAGGAAAAACATACCTGGATTAGCATGCTAGCTAGTTATGTCTAACATACCCGCATAATGTCTTCTGGTTCTCTTCAGTGACTTGTGCTAGTAACCTGCATGTCTCATAAGTTAACCATTGTAGAAACAAGTTATACATACCTCGAAAGTAGATCTTCTATGTGATCCATGACAATGGATGAATCCTTGTCTTCATGTCACCATGATCATACGTTCTTGAAGTAGAACATGATTTGTCTTTCTTGGTGTACCTTTTATGTTAGTAGACAACATAAACCTCATACAACACCATAATGCATTAGTACAATCATAAGTGTCAACACCCTAACCAATGAATATCTTCTATCATGCATTCATAATTTTGTTAAGGTGATACGACAAATCTAAAATCAAGATTGTACTAACCGTAATAACATGAAGACAAACATACCATAAACTTAATCATGAACAAATATCGAAACATACCTTGATGAGTCATACCTGTCGAGATCGCTTGTAATATTCTTATGTAAGGCCTTAGCCTCATCTCCCTCTGAAACAGGAACTTCTTCACTTATGCAGGTGACCAATCCATTTGATTTGCAAGAACTGGACCTGGAGTTGGATATGGTTTGTTAGAGAAACCCCAAAAATTCAAAATTTGAATTTCAAACTTCTGAAAGGATAGAAATATGCGCCTTGATGAGCTGATCAAGCTGGTATATTCAGAATTTGAAAACTGCAAAGTTTTACTCCTCAATTTTGCCTTTGAAACTTTCAGATTCACTGGACGTGACCCTGAACTGGGGTTTGATGAAGCCCACTCTTCTGCCCAGTCAAAAGGTTTGATCCAAAGCTCTAAGCTTCTATTTTTCTGAGGAGCTTCCAACCATGGTCACAGATTTCAAAAATTCCCATTTTTACAGAAGCCCTAATTTTCCACTTTTCTGATCAAAGTCCCGAACTAGGGTCTGATCAAGCCCGACCTTCTGCCCAACCAAAAATTCTGATCTTGGTCTCTAAATTTTTATTTTGATGAGTAGCATTCAGCTGTGGTCTCCGATTACAAAAATTCCAACTTTCTCCAAAGCCCTAAATTTCGGAAGCCATGAATGAAGGTACTCAAAAATAATTCTATTTTGACAAAAATATGTACCTAATTGTTTCTGGTGTAACTCTGAACTTTTTGATCCATAGGGTTTGAAAAAATCTTCCTGAGATAGCATGACCTGTTATCTTTCCTCCTGATAGGTCTAACCTCAATTGGATTCTCTGAGAGAGAGTTATGCCAAGTGTCGCAACGTGACCTATTAATGGGATAATACAGGAGAGCGAACTTGTACGAAGTGCCACGTGTCACTATTTCAACTTCGGCCTTTGAAAACTTTTTCTGAGATAGTACAGTCTGTGTACTACCTGTCACTTTTTACTAAATTTCATTTGGAGCTTCCTAGCCCAAGTTATGACCTTTTCCCCAAGGTCACCTGATTTTGACTCAGATCTGGAAGAGGCAGAAAGCCTATATTGTACAGATCATAAATCACAAAGTACAACCAATTAGAGGTTGTCCTTTGGACACAAGGTACATGGGGATTTAATCTTCAACCTGTAAAGATTTCAGATCCAAAAACTTCACAAAATGGATTTATAGAGAAAGTGCTACGATGACTGCTTTTTGCTATATCAAGCCCTAGCATCGTAAGTGCAACAAGTGTCATACATGCCATATCATGCCTTCTTTCAGGCTAGCTCTGATACCATGTTAAATTTTTAGAATTTACTTCAATTTGATCTAGTATATTAACTGAGAGAACAACATGTACAGCATATCTACAGCATATCAATCATGGAGACAATAATGCAAGCACACACGAGACACAAAGATTTACTTGGGGAAAACCATAAAGGTGAAAAACTCCAATAACTTCCTCAGAGATAGATAGAGCAATGATACAACCCAAACATAAGAGATAGAAATATCCTAGCAGCAGATCCTCCTCCTCCATAAGTGCGCCACTCCTCCTTGAGTGCATGAGTGAGAAGTGAGTGATCAAATAGAGTGCCTCCCGCACTCTATTTATACTTGACTTGACTTGCTTTTTACATAAATCATGTAGGCTCAAACTTAACCACATAACATAATGCTGACTGGGCCGACCCCCAATAGGGTGGTCTAATAACCCTTCGACCCACATGGCCGACCCCCAATAGGGTGGTCTAATAACCCTTTAACCCACATGACTTATACAGGGCCGACCCCAACAAGGTGGTCTAATAACCCATCAAGTATAAGTTACGACATTTACAATATAAATGACGACACTTCCGTATAGAGGAATAATACAATCTCTATAGGAGTACATACAACATACATATATGAAATACATTCCGAAGTTACATATACATCAACATTTAATAGAATATGTGTTTACTGTATCACTATGTTTCTTTCCATATATCTGTGTATGTGATTCTGTATATGCTATCTTATTTAATTCCTACATAAATCTAGATCAGCAAATCCTCTTTCAATTTTGGCCAATGTAGGGAACTTTACTAGTAATTTCCCTTTGACTAGTATTGGTCTCTAAGTCTCAAATTGACTCCAAATGCCTTCAAATATTCAAGGAAGGTGTATGAATGATATGAGGAATTGAACATGATGTTAAGGGATGAGATATGGCCACCAAAATACCTCTACAAACTCTCTTAAGATTTTGGACCAAGTATGCAATTTTACTAGTAATTTGGGGTTCAAATCCCCTTAGGGTAAGTATTGAAAATGGCTTCCCAAATGCCTCCAAACCCACTCAAATTTCTGAACATAGGTAGGGAATTTATTAAGGATGTTATTAAGGTCTCATTTGCATCATTAATTTATTATTATCTCTATTCCAACCCTCCCCTATTCAGCTACAAAAATCACCAATTCGACCCTTGGGGAAACGACACTATTTCTTCTCCCAATGCAATTAAACTGAGTAAAAATAATTCAAATGCTCAAGTACAGTACATGAAACTTGTAAAATACATCCATGGAAGTCTATTAATCATAAATGTATCAGATAACCATCCATTCATTCGAAATCATAAGCATTATCATGCTATACATCAATGTAGTGGGGAAATGACACTATTCTTTCATTAAAAATGAGATTTATACATTTCTACTTGGAATTTCGACCTGAAATTTTTTGAAGATGAATAAAAGAGTATTTAATTCATATTAAAAAATAAATTGGGCATTAGAAGCTCCCCCAAAGAGTACAATAGCTCACCAAAAACGCCCTCCCTTAAGGATCAAGAATATGCCATCAAAACTGGAAATGGTTGAAGGAGTGAGATGCAATAGAAGAAACCATGAGCTGCCCTATAGCTTACACCTGCAAATAAAGACTCCATTAAATCTCCAAATGAAAGGTGTGATTGGCATTTTCAATTACCAACTTGGATGGGAATCTTTCACCCTCGAAATTGGCTAAGGCAAGAAACTAGTCATCCGGTAGCTCTCCCTCTTCACAAATGCAATTGCAAATTCTACAAATGATCAAAAGCTGGTTTCATTCTTTGTTATTGAAATTTATAAAGTTCTAATGTCCTCCATGGGTCTAATTCATTCCAAGAGACTCATGCCAACTCAATTTGGGAAGAGATTCCAAAGAACGCCACTTGTACAACAATTCCTAGTCTCCCACTTCCACCAAATCACATGTGGAAGAATCTTAGCTTCCCTAGCACCCTTGAGCGCCCTCTTGGAGTCTATTTTTAGCCCTGACATGTCATATATGTCATATGTCATCCTTCAGGTCTGATTTGTGTCATAGGTGTCATAGCATCTTCATCATTGTTATCATAGAGCTAGGGAATCTAGCCCAAGTGTCTCACTAGCTCCAAATTGCCTCTTCCTCTTCCATGGGAGTTAATATTCCTCTATATTTCGACATTGGATGAGTGATGCCATGAATAATACCTTTTGAAATCCCCCAAGTATGTTACCATTCACCTTGAATTCGAATTGGTGGGAGAATGATGCCAAGTGTAGTGGGGAAATCTAGCCATATGTGGGTCCCACTTCCTCCATGCGTCTTCATGATCAAATGCCATTTTTATTTTCACTTGTATATATTTATTTATCTCCTTTATTAAATATTTATGCCATTCTAATGTTCAAACATCATTTATTATCCCCCTTATTCCAAATCCCAAAGCTTCCACCCCAAACCTAGGAAACTAGTAATTTTCCTCGGCAATTATTTGACCCTTAACATTAATTTGACAAACTCTAATGAATATGGCCAATGTGATTAGGCCATTGTGACCCAATGCCAAATTTGGGACATGACAATGCTCCATGCAAAGAAGATGATCAATGGGATCATGAGTATCAGGATGATACTTCATGGCCATGGACAGGTTGTGCAGTTGCATAGAAAAGATCCTGGAGATCCGGACAGGTTGTGCTAGGCACGGAAAATATCCTGGGATGCTCTTTAGAGATATTGCAGGATGCAATATACTGTTTTAAAGTTTTGCAAGGGTCGCATAGAAAAGATCCTAGAGATCCGGACAGGTTGTGCTAGGCACGGAAGAGATCCTGGGATGCTCTTTAGATATTTTGCTGGATGCAAGATACTCTTTTAAGGTTTTGCGAGTTCACATGTAAAAGACCTTGGATATCCAAACAGGTTGTGCTAGGCACGTAAAAGATCCTGGGATGCTCTTTAGAGATCTTGCAAGTTGCAAGATACTCTTTTAAGGTTTTGTGAAGGTCACATGTAAAATATCTCGGGATATCCGATAGGTTGGGCAGTAAGCTCATAAAAGTCTTGGGATGCTCTTTTGAGGTTTTGTTGACGCACGTAATCAGCCCTGAGAATTCCACGGGATGGCATGATCACAGAGATGATGAAGACATACAAGAGCGGCTAGGCCTACATCCAGCATGAAAAAGGGTTGGCTCTGTAGAACTTCCCATGACAAGAAGAATTGGGAGATAGCACCAGTGATTGAGATGATGAGTACAACAGCAGTGACAATGATGCTCCGTGATCCAGTGATGATGATCCAGCTCCAGAATTGAATACTTGTGCCTACATGTATTGATGACCTTTGTTAAGAGAATACCATCCTAGTAAAGAGGGAGTGTTGATGTATTTGTAACTTCGGAAGATATTACCTTGTATATTGTATGTATTACATTTGTACTTTATTGTAGCCCCGACGGAGATGTCTTATTCCTCTGATCGGAAGTGTCGTCATTTGTATTCTATTGTTGTACCTCCGACGGAGATGATTGTTCCTCTAGGTTGGAGAAGTCATTATTGTACTTGAGTCATGTAAAGTCATTGAGGTCCATCCTCCCATGTATGACAGGGCATTAGACCCTAGAGTAGTGTCGCAAGTTATATTGTAAGTATTGTAACTTATATTTGATGGGTTATTAGATCACCTTGGTGGGGTCAGCCCTGTATGAGTCATGTGCATTAAAGGGTTATTAGCCACTCTAGTGGGGTCGACCCAGTGACAAGCGGTAATGGGTTATTATACTCTCCTAAGGGAGGTCGACCCGGTTAGAGTAAAAGGCAAGTCAAGTCATTGTATAAATAGAGTGTGTCTCTCTCATTCTATTCACTTACTCACTCACTCACTCACTTCGTATTAGTGAGAGAGAGGAGGAGTGCGCACAAGTGGAGGAGGATTAGCTGTTGTAGACATTTATCTTTTTGGGATTCATCTTGGTGATCTTTGTATTGGTGCTTATTCTATCTCTAAGAAAGTTGCGGGGTTTTTCACCTTCTTGGTTTTCCCTGGTGAAATGCTTTGTGTCTCTTGTCTCTTGTGTTTGATATGCTGTACATGTTGTTCTCTCAGTTAAGATCATAGATCGGATTGAATTAAATGACAAAAACTAACAAGAGGGAGATAAAGGGTTAGTGGTTTATAGAGAGAGGGATTGGGGGTTAGAAATTTAAAGAGAGATAGAGAGATTGGGGGTTAGGGGTTTAGAGAGAGAGAGAGAAAGTGAGAGATTGGTTGTTAGGGGTTTAGAGAGAGAGAGAGAGAGAAAGTGAGAGATTGGTTGTTAGGGGTTTAGAGAGAGAGAGAGAGAGAAAGTGAGAGATTGGTTGTTAGGGGTTTAGAGAGAGAGAGATTTTGGTGGTTAGGGTTTGAGTGAGTGAGAGAGAGAGAGATTGGGGTTTATGGGTTGAGAGAGAGAGAGAGAGATTGGAGGTTAGGGGTTTATAGAGAGAGAGAGATTGGAGGTTAGGGGTTTAGAGAGAGAGAGAGAGAGATAGAAAGAGAGAGATTGAGGTCCATGGGTTTAGAGATAGAGAGGGAATCATGGTGAGGGGCTTACAGAGAGATAAACATAGATAGAAAGAGAGAGATTGGTGGTTAAGGGTTAAGTGAGATAGAGAGAGAGAGATTGGGGGTTAGGGTTTTATAGAGAGAGGGATTGGGTTAGGAGTTTAGATATAGAGAGTGTTAGCACCCATATATTTTTCTATCATATGCAGTTGAATGGAAGGAATGGAGGGTCAAAATGTACCTGGTAGTGAAACTGAGATATCCTCCATGCTCCAGTGATAGATGCTAATGGGAAAGACTAAGGGGTCTAAAGAGGAACAAATGTGCAAAGGATGAAGAAATGTTGAAGTAGGGGTATAAATAGATGAGAAAACATACTTTATAACATTATAGTCTGTCGGTCAAGTCATGTAGAGATAAACAACATATCCATCTATGCCGTAGATTTGGCACGGAGATCAAATCCATGGTCCTGCATGTAATACCGCACAACCAAGTTGCGAGGGAGATAAGAAAGGAGAGGATGCGATGAGGCTTCTCCGCCAGCTAGGTGTCAGCCGCAAACGATGTCGCAAGGAGAAAGTCCAAAGGGAGATATATGAGAATGGGCACATGCGATGGTAGGAGCTGGTGAAAAGATCCACGGTTCGGAATAAAAAAGAGGTATACATCAATGGCTCTCACAGTAGCTCGCATAGAGAAGTAGCGCACGGGATAAGAAAGCGATGGATGCAATTAGAGTTTCCCGCCTGCCAGATGTCGGCTCCAGAGTCCGTCGCACAAAGAAGGGAAAATGGTAGGGACCATTTGGATGCATGTGAGGCCATATTATGGAGAAATGTGGACAAAAAGAATGGCGTGGATGGAAAGTTAAACTAGATCCGACGGCAAAGAGGACTCGGCAGTCAAATCAAGAGATAAAGGGGTGGCCGATCTGACGATAGCAAAGAGGCTTGTGAGAAAACCAACGGCAGAGATCAAAAGACAGCAAGTGAAGAAGGGCCGAGGTTATGTTGGAATAGTTATATATATAAGAAACAACCGCGAGGGTTGACATTTGTTCTCGAAGATTTTCGAAGTCTGGTGGTCCCTCGGCGTGTGGTAGATGGCGAAGGCGACAGAACCTCCAGAATCCTGCTCAAAGCTTCTAAACCGACAGGTAGGCCCTTGTAACCATCCTTTCTCTTGAAAATTGAATCTTTAAAGTCATAAAATGTGAGAGGAACAGGCTTCTACCAGCCATAAAGCTAGGGTAGCCCTGGAAGATTGGGACGCAGATGTATTTGACCCCCGCCTTCGGCTCTCTGTCCCAGAAATTAAAACAAAGCTAGATGCTCTGCATGAGCAGGGTTTGGACATACATGGGGTTTTTAGGTCATCCTTTATTTACTTTTGCTTAGAACAGGTACCCTCTTTCCCTGAGTTTGTAACATGGTGGTCCGTGAATTACTCCGAATCCACAAGGATAATCATGGATGCCCCCAGGTCTAAAATGGTTTGTATTTTAGATGCGTTAGTTGTAAGAAATTCATTTTTTATCCCTGAGCCATAGTACTAGGAGTCGGAAAGCTTTTCAGAAGAGTCTGTGGTCGCCTATTCCGCTAAATCGCCCCAGAAAGCCGTCGAACTTTCCTAGCCACATGCCTAAAACCCCATTCTGAAGTTGCCGGAAAGCTATACCCCTTGGACGTCAACCTTTTTGATGATGATTCCCAGTTGGTCTTCTCACTATTGGCTCAATTCTTGGGTTTAGATACCAATTAGTGGGTAACAGAGGTCCAACTTAGTTTACTCTTTAGGATTAGTATTTGCTTAGCGAGGTCCGACACAGGACTCATCCCTCCTCTGAAGTTTGATGAATTTTTGGCTAATAAAATGCATGTACAGTTGGAAAATTTTCCAAATGCTAGGTTTTTCAGATACCAGACGCAACTCATGAAGATGATCATGTATAGTAACGTAGAAAGCCCACATTTTCACCCTTTGCTTGAGACAAATGCTCGGTTGGATAATGTGTTTGAGTATTTCAATTATGTTTTACCCCCAGTGTACAAAGTCATTTTTGGGGAGGGATTGCCAAGAGTATTGCCCGAGATGAAGTCCATGATGCAGTTAAAGGATGAAGTAGCCATTGGAGACTGGTTCCTTTCGGAAGATGCTACAGTCATTAGGCTGTATGGCTTTGTGAAGGAACCCTACATCTTGCCTGCTTTTCTGACATTAAGAACCTTTGCCCTGGAATTTATCAGGAAAAAATTGAGTTTAGAAGAGGCATTGTTCCTACAATTCAAAAAGGGCACTGATATAAAGTATCCTTAGAAGGTTGGCCCTTTTATTGTAGAGAACAAGAAAGCTTTACTAGAGATAAAGGAAATGATAAGACTCCTGGGGTTCAAAAAGGACATAGCTATTGAATACGATCCCCTGCATGTTATTTCGAGAAGAAGGAAGGAGTGCAATATGAGCGCCTTCGAACACAAGGAGCCAGAAAGGCCACTCGGGAGACGGAACCTGCTCCAATGGGAGCCTGAGGCAGCAGGAGTACCAAGCTTGTAGGAAAGGGACCCCGAAATGTCTGATGCTGAAATAAGTACCGAGCAGGTGCCGGACACTAGAGAAGTGGGCCGGAAGAGAGATCTCGAAGAAATACAAGATATGGATACTGAGATGGGGGTGAAGATAAACAACCTAGGATGATAACACCAGTTGGGGTGTTTGACGGAAATAATCAGGTCGAGTCATTGATTCCCCTCGATGGAGAAGATTTGGTTGATGAGACACCTTTGGAAGAGTTTACCATCTGGATGGATGATTAGAAAGCCGAAAATGAGGGGTCCCCAACCCCTGATGTTCAAATAAAAGAATACAAGTTCCAAGATGTTGAAGAGGGTTAAAGCAGTGGTAGATTCCGGTCTAAAGATGATCTGTACGAGCAGTATAAATAAACTAGACAAGTCTCAGCACAGAAGTTGTTTGACCTAATGCCGAGAGCTAGTAATTTGTCTAAATATAAGACTTCCTTAGTAGCCAGTAGAGACGAGAAGGACAACACTTTAAATCTGGCCATATCAATAGGTGCAGAAGTAAAAGAGATGAAGCTCAGGTGGGATACAATACCAGTCCCTGACAAGATCCATTTTCACCAATAGATCGGTGATCTCATTCATGTTGATCTTGTGAAAGCTGCACTGAAAGGTGATAACTTGGAAGTTGCTGTCAAGAAATTGGCGAATCAGCTAAAACAAGAAAAGAGTGAAAACCGAGCCCTTCAACAACTTGTAAAAAGATTACAAATTAAACTTGTTGGAGTTGACGGGGTAGGGAAAGCCATGAAGCAGTTGCTGGCTGATAAAGAAAAACTAATTTCAAATCTGCAGAAAAAGGCTAAAGTCCCTAACATAGAGCTGATCCAGGCCCTTGAGGAAACCAAATCCGAAATGTAAAAGGAGGCTTTAACTAAAGAATTGGATGATTGTAAAGCAGAAATATTGAAGCTTGCTAGAGAAAAGGACAATTGGAAACGAGAGAAAACTAGCCTAGAAAAGCAACTTGAATACCTAAGAAATAACTTGTCCAATCTGGACATGCAGCCTACCAATGTAAGTCAAGGTGGTGATGAAGACAGTACCAATGATCTGGCATAGGCTATGTCACACGTTAGCCTGAAGGACAATGAAATAAGGGAGTTAAGAGAAAGGGTGTGGAAGCTAGAAGAAGAGAACAAGAAGCAAGAGGAGGAGATAAATGGCCTCCGGGTGAAGCACAAAGAGTCAATTGAACAGAATAAAAAACGCACTCGCCAAATAGCAGAACAGGATGCTATGCAAGGGTGTAGACATCTGGTGTGGGATAAGATATATAAAGAGGCAGAGAGTTTTTGGCCCTACCTGGAATTCATAAGAGTCAAGGAAAAAACAATCAATGATGCTTTGGTGGGATGTGTAGCCGCGAGAGAGTACTTGACCCAAAAACCCAAAGAAACAACATCGAGTGCTGTGGCCTTTTTAAATGACTTGTTAGAAGAAGATAGGGTCTGATTAAACATTGGCAACTGGATTGTGACAATCGCCGCGGCTCAAAGAATTTTGGGGAAGTACGCTTAGGTGAAAAGCGTGGAGGCCAAAGCAGAAGACATGACGAGGGAAGTAGCAGACTTCAGAAGTTCATTTGGCAAGTTAAATGAAATGGGACTGCCATCTTTTTGGGATGACAATTTAGAGCTTCTCTCCAAAGCTTCCTACAAAAAGAAGATCTCGGCTATAAGAGTGGATCATTCGAAGTTCAGACACATGGAGAAGCTGCTCATAGGTAAAACGTTAATGGAAAAGATCCAAGATGACTTTGAAATCCTGAACAGGTTAATTGCCATTGGCGAAAGGATTTTGCCAGCTTCCTACTCTGACCACATTGAAATCTAGGTAATGGTGAAGGAAATGACAGATTACGACCTCCCTTCAGCTGAACGCTGGGCTACTGTGCATGCATATGCAAATATGAGATGTGCTGTCCGTCACCTGCAGTAACTGTCTAAGTTTTTTATAAGTTGTCAAGTATTTGTTTGAAAGGTACAAAAGACATATAAGACATTTTTAATTTTTGATATAATTTGTAATATTCTTTGAGGCAGCTAAATGGATAGCCAGCTGGAACTTTTATCTTTACTATGTTTGTTTTTACTGTAAGATTAATTCCATGCTATGATAATATCGACAATTGTAAGAAATAGTTAGACCAGCTCTACCTGTTTCTATTTTAAAGCAGTTATGACAAACAAACTTTGATGAAGTGCCATTCTGTTTCAAAACATTTTGGTTTAGAGGAGTCGAGCCTAGACCTCAAACAGATCTATAAATATGTTTGTAATCGAAGGAACAAGGGTTGAAAATCTTATGTTGAAAGCTTTTGTTAATTTTGAGGATTAGTCTATAAGACATTTTTGAGTTGTTGTAATAATGTTTGCAGAGCTGAAGCTTGTGTTTTGATAGGGATTCCTATGTAATTGGTCTAGTAGTCCATATTTTCTCTCTTCCAATGTGAAATTGTATTTTCCCTCTTCGTAACCCCATTTTGTGTTATTTCTTTCATGCTTGGAACAGGGTAATGATTAAGTAGAATTCATAGAAATTATGCTTTGCTTAGTCTTTTCCAAGTATTTCACCAATATATTCTACTAAAGTTGATGTAGGATTCATCTTGGTATGCCTTACATTGATGGACTGTTTCTTTTCTCTTATGTTCCACAAAATTAAACTCTCTTTGACTACTAGCTGCTTGCTACCTTGCCCCTGTGAATGCGTTTGTTGAATCTTTGTGAATGATGTTTCATAGTTTGTTAAAGGTGACTCCATTGCCCAAACTAAATTTCATACATTTTCAACCAAACATTGCGTGAATCATTTTTATTTCCAAACAGAAAACTGATCTTCTATATAATTGTTGTAATTGAATATCTTGGCCGTGAATGCTGGTGTTTCTTTTTCATTATTGACAATCTTCATTATTCCAGTCTTTTCATGAGATTTTAGAGAGAGCCCTCTTTGTCTGTGTTGGGTCAGTAGCACAGACCAAAGATTAGTTAGTGGTTACCCAGAATTACCCTCTTTTAGCCTTGGGGGTCAATTTCGGTGTTAATAGAGAGATATTGGGGGATAGGGGTTTAGAAAGAGAGAGAGGGAGATTGGAGGTTATAGGTTTATATAGATAGAGAGGGGGGGGTTTAGGGAGAGAGATATTGGCGGTTAGGGGTTAAGAGAGAGAGAGAGAGAGAGAGAGAGAGAGAGAGAGATTGGGGATTAGTATTTTAGAGAGAGATGGATTGGGGGTAAGGGGTTAAGAGAGAGAGAGAGAGAGAGAGAGAGAGAGAGAGAGAGAGAGAGACTATTGGGTGTTAGGTGTTTAGAGATAGAGACAAAGAGGGAGAGTGGCAGTTAGGATTTTAGAGAGAAAAATAGAGTGAGAGAGAGACGTAGATTGAATGTTAGGGGTTTACAGAGAGAGAGAGATTGGAGGTTAGGGGTTTAGAGAGAGATAGGGGTTTAGGGGTTTAGATGGAGAGAGATTGGGGGTTAATAGGGGTTTATAGATAGAAAGACATCATGGGGGGGGTATGGATGTTTAGTGGTGGGGAGGAGAGAGACATAGAAAGGGGGCAGGAGAGAGACATAGAAAGGGTGGAGTAGTAGGTGGGTGTGGAGTTGATGTTTTAGGAGAGAGAGAGAGAGAGAGAGAGAGAGAGAGAGAGATTGGGGGTTACGGATTTAAAGAGAGAGACTGGGGTGAGGGTTTAGGGTTTAGGGGTTGAGAGAGAGAGATCGAGGGTTAGAGGATTGGAGAGAGAGATATATATTGGAGGTTAGGGGTTTAGAGAGAGAGAGGGGGGGATTGGGCGTTAGGGGTTTAGAGAGAGAGTGAGATTGGGGTAGATGGTTTAGAGAGAGAGATGGAGAGATTGGAGGTTAGAGAGAGAGATCGATTCAGTGTTAGGGGTTTAAACAGAGAGGGAGAAAGAGGGATATTGGGGTTTAGGGGTTTAGAGATAGAGAGAGATCATGGGAGGATTCTGGATGGTTAGTGGTTCATGGAGAGAGACATAAAGAGGGGGAGATGGTTAGTTGGATGAAGAGTGGGGGTTTGGAGAGAGAGAGAGAGAGAGAGAGAGAGAGAGATTGGGGGTTAGGGATTTAGAGAGAGAGAGAGAGATATTTGGGATTGAGCGTTAGGGGTTTAGAGAGAGATTGGGGATTCGGGATTTAGAGAGAGAGAGAGAGAGAGATATTGGAAGTTAGGGATTTATATAAAGAGAGATAGAAAGAGGGAGATTGTGGGTTAGGGGTTTAGAGAGAGAGAGAGTGAATGGGGTTTAATGGTTTAGAGAGAGATATTGGGGTTTAGGTATTTATAGAGAGAGAGAGAGAGAGAATGGGGGTTATGGTTTAGAGAGAGATAAAGAGAGAGTGATATAGAAAGAGAGAGATTGGTGGTTAGGATTTTAAAGAGAAAGAGAGAGAGAGAGAGAGAGAGAGAGAGAGAGAGAGAGAGAGAGAGAGAGAGAGATTTGCAATTAGGGGTTTAGAGGGAGATAGAGAGAGATTGGATGTCAGGGGTTTAGATCTGAGAGAGAGAGGGATATTGGGGGTTGGGGGTTTGGATAGAGAGAAAGAGAGAGAGACTAGGGGTTAGGGGTTTAAAGAAAGAGAGAAATTTAGGATTATGTGTTAGGGGGATAAACATACATAGAAGAAGAGATATTGGGGGTTAAGGGTTTAGAGAGAGAGAGACAAAGATATTGGTAGTTGGGATTTTATAGAGAGAGGGATTGGGTTAGGGGTTTAGAGAGAGAGAGAGAGAGATTGGGGGATAGGGGTTTAGATAGAGAGAGTGGGGGATATTTGAGGTTATATATTTATATAGATAGATAGAGAGAGAGAGAGGCGGGGGGTTTAAAGAGATAGAGAGTTTGGAGGTCAGTGGTTTAGAGAGATAAAGAGAGATTAGCGGTTAGGGGTTAAGAGAGAGAAATATTGGGGATTAGGATCTTAGGGAGAGAGAGAGAGATTGGGGGTAAGGGGTTTAGAGAGAGATATTAGAGATTAGAGAGACAGAAATATAGGGTGTTAAGTCTTTAGAGAGAGATAGAAAGAGGGAGAGTGATGGGTTAGGGGTTTAGAGAGAAAGAGAGTGAGTGAGAGAGAGAGGTGTAGATTGGATGTTAGGGGTTTATAGAGAGAGAGAGAGAGAGAGAGAGAGAGAGAGAGATTGGAGGTTAGTGGTTTAGAGAGAGAGAGAGATAGGGGATTAGTTGTTTAAAGAGAGAGAGAGAAAGATTGGGGGTTAATAGGGGTTTAGAGATGGAGAGACATCATGGGGGAGTATGGATGTTTAGTGGTGGGGAGGAGAGAGACATAGAAAGGGGGGTAGTGGTGGGTGGGTGTGGAGTTGATGTTTTGAGAGAGAGAGAGAGAGAGAGAGAGATTTGGGGTTAGGTGTTACGGAGAAAACTTCTTATGGCTTGGGGTAGACCACAACAGACAATTGACTACCAGAAATTAACTCAATTCTCAATGCTATGCTATATAAATGACAATGCTAAGATAATGAAGAATATAACCAACCTTGATCCGGATGTTTGGTGTAGATCCCCATTGGAGCTTTCAATTCGTGCACTTGAACCTACAAATTAGTCTTCACAGCCAATATACAACAAGCGCATATAATACATGAAAGAAACTAACATCATCAATAGAAACGGTCCATGATATCATAAGTAAATGCAACCCAATGTAATATAAACAACATTCACAAAATTAATGAATGAGAATATGAGTATTTCTATTAATGAATAACAAGAAGTACAATGTGATACGACCACTTGTCAGCAACCAATCTGAACCAAGAACTGGGTCTCTCCACTTGTGCCTCCACCACTTCAATTCTCCATGGAATGGCAAACTCAAACTATGATAGGAGTTTGGACAGTGAACATAAAGGGTTCACAACAACAAGGATCAATGAGTGTAGACTCAAGATACGACAAAAATCCACTAGATTTATCTTGCTTTCTCTTCCTCCTCCTTCCATATGCCATATGTGCTCAATATATAGTCCTCCCAAAGGTAAGTCAAAGAACACATCGAGGCATTTCGGGGCAAATGGAGGGCCAAAGGTCACCCTAAGACCGCTTTGTGGGAGTAAAATGTCATTTACTAGTGATTTTTACCATTTTACTTGTCACCCATGGGCTATAGTGGTGCAGCTCGTGGGTACGTTGGCTAAAGTGAAATAGCTAGCGTACAGGAAGAAAAATAGGGAAATAGTGTGTCTGAAGGACATAAAGTGTCTCTGAGTCAGTGAAATGGATCTTGAAGGCCAAAGAGTACTGATGCTCACAAGGTGGAAAATTACGTTGTAACAGATGCCCCCTAATGTGTGAGGTCAGAGAATGGTGCTATGATGGCCAAAATACATTATAAAACTTAGAAGTGGAGTGATGGAGACACAAGTGGAAGGAGCAGCTCACTCGTCATAATACAATAGTATTTCTAAATACATGTCGGTATAATACGACAATCTGATAGAATGGCCATGAATAGGCAGTACATAGTGAATACATGTCATAAGTGATCATAGCCATGATCCCTCTATAGTAAGATATGGTCTCCTACTGAAAAGGAAACAAATGGTACAAACTGCTGATATCTAAGAGATGATATCTCAGATGTAAAGTCACGATCATAAGTAGCATACTGAATGCCACTATCGCCTGGGGTCTTCTACACAAATCATCTACGGTGCAAGTCCCGTCAAGTGAATAAAGGAGTTGATATCAAACCTGATGTGACATCGTCTGATTACCGGTCAATGATGTATACCATTAACAGATGTGAGATAACCCACCAATAATGAAAATGGGCATTAAGGCATAGAGTACGATCATGAAAGTGTGAAAATATGTGTTTAAGTCGAACACTAAGATGAATCCATCGATTAGGGGACATAGATGTATTCCCAAAACTGTCAATGGCGAGAGAACCTACCACTAATGACTGCAAGCCTCAAGGTACTCAACCGAACTCTAAGTCTCAAATTTCAGAATAAATGGGTTGAGGTCGACGAAACAAAACTCACTAGAAGGAGGGCATTAAGGCATCCCCCATCAACTACAATGAGGTACTAGCTACACTGAAATATTTGGAAGAACTCAGGTGAAATGGAATGACTCAATAAGGATGGCCGACATGCAGTAGTCAAGAGATCTGAGGAGTGGCCGACTCTGGTTTCAGGACTTCCTTGAACAAGAGCATGAGCAAATGGATAGACTCAAGCAACATAAACTTGACATAACACTGTGTGATGCAGGAGGAATCAACAAAGGGCTCCATGGTGACTGGAATATTAACCAATCGGTGGAGTAAACTGAGAAACAAGTACAGCTCCTAAGGTCCAACTATAGTCCCGACTCATAATGTATGGAGTGGAATGAATGCTCTGTTCAAAGGCGACACAACAACTTCCAACTAGAAGTAGTAACCATAATCTCGTTTGGCTTTTTGGAATATTTGATTTTTTTTGGTCTTTTTCATATTTGGAAAAGCTTGAAAAATAATAAAATTGCTTATAGTACAACAATGGAGGGAACGAGTGTCGAATAACGAGCAGACTAGTCCCAAGCAGTGGAAATAAACCTATGATGAATGTAAGGAAGAATGTGCAGGATGTGGACACTCGGGGGGTGTTCCCTCGGGGTCAAAAGGTCATCAAATTGCGAGGGGAAAATAGAATCTCTGCAAGGCTCGACAGGGAAAAGTGCTCAGGAACCAGGCTAATAACTGAGTAAGAGGGAGCCGACACAAGGCTCAAGTAGCAAGCAGGATGATGCAATGCAATCACAACTTGATATAACTAGGGGATTCCTTATGGGATATGGCCAGCATAAGACAAAGTAGAGTGTGAGTCTTTATCGCAAAGTCATGGCGTAACTACAAAGGACTCCCGATCCTTAGGACAAAAATGGCATGGGAACCAAAATGCAAAAAGGGGTTGTAACTAGGGTACCCATGTTTGGAAAGGCCCTACCGCCACATAACGACACTTCTATAACAGTGTGAAGGTTCTATGTCAGTTAAGAAGCGGGGTCGCACTTAGGGTTTATGTAAAATGGTCAAAAGGTCAAATGCATAATGCATGTGAAAATGACATCTATCCTATATGCCAGGTGTGAAATATACCTACCGTAGGCGTGAAACGATCGAAAACAACTCTCGCCGAAGAAATCTGGTCAAAAAATGCTACTCCAAGACATTATATTAGTCCAAAACTGCTTAAAATGGAAAAAACTATAGACAAGTGGGTTTTCAAAATTATAAATAGTAACAAAAAATTACAATTTACAATTCATTTTCACTATTCACCCAATTGGAGTTTTGTGGTTAGTTTTCACCTCGAAGTTCAATTGTTGATTCTGGGAGCTACGGGCATCCGTTCGTTGAGCTGTCTGGAGCAGGTTGGTTGTCTCATCCATAGCTTTCATTTGAATGTTTTTATTTGAATTTTCATTGGTCAAAAATTTTGAATGGCCAACCCTGAATGGTCATGGTGGTACCCGCGGGCTACTAGCATACGGGTAGCGGGTAGGGATAGGTACACGTGTTCAACGCATGTGTTGACCATGGGTACCTTCCTTTGTGAGAAAATTAGCTCGCGAGTACGGCTGTGGAGTTGGTTTTTTAAATGAAATTGACTAAAATTTTTGCTGTGTCTTCCTCCAAGATGGTTCTAGAGTGGAGAGAGAGGGAACATGACCTTGTGGATGAGGCCGTCCGCAATGATTTGCCTGCACAGCAAGTTATACAAGCATGTGGGGTCTACAAATTTTGGAACATAGGGGGTTTGAGGGACCAAAACCTATTGCTCCGCTGTTTGATAGACTATTGGGACATAGATGGACATAACTTCACCTAGACGCGAAAATACTCTCCTTGGAGGTGGATGATATCTACTTCATTACTGGTTTGTCCTATTGAGGTGAAGTGGAAAGCCTTCGATCTCATTCTATGGGTGGTTGGATCACCATTCCCAACTACATTGAGCGGTACTGTCTTTCCAATACTCGGATAGTGGGGAGTCAGGTGCCCATCAAAGCCATAGTCGATCTGAGCATGAAGGTTATAGTGGCTACCTTAGTGCGGATTACAGGTTCAACTGCTCTTCACCAGGAATCGAGGCCGGTGATATTCTATGCCTCACAGTGCATGCGTCCCATGGTTTATGACTGGTGCACAATGTTACTGGGGTCCATGAAGACTCAGTTAATGGAGTGCAAGCAAGGGGAGGCAAAAAACTTTGGATACAGCAGTATCTTATGCAGTTTCTTCTTTGAGCGAGTTTCGAGGCTCAGTCCGAAGGTGGAAGTCCCTCCTCATAGTCTCTGTGACCCAGCCCTGACCCGGTGGGCAGAGGTCTTGATGTGACAGGGTGGTGGTCGTCAGACATCACCATACATAGAGGAGTTCTTTTGTTGATGTATATGTAACTTTGGAATGTATTTCACCTATGTATATTGTACTCCTATAGAGATGGTATTATTCCTCTATACGGAAGTGTCGTCATTTGTATTGACAAGTGTCACAAGTGTCTCAACTTGCATGTGATGGGTTATTAGACCACCAAGTGTGGGGTCAGCCCTGATTAGTATTACCATGGGTTGTTAGATTGAGTTAGACAAGTCGGCCCTGCTAGTTTATTAGGTAGGTCAGGTCATGTATAAATAGAGTGCGGAAGGCACTCTATTTAGTCACTTCATGATTCACTTCTACACTCTCCAGAAAGTGGCGCACAAGTGAGGAAGGAGGAGTAGCTGTTAGAGAAGACTATCTCTTGTACTTGGGTTGTATCATTGCTCTTTCTATCTCTGAGGAAGTTGTGGGGTTTTTCACCTTTATGGTTTTCCCCAATGAAACTCTGTGTGTCTATTGTCTTATGTGATTGCTTGTTGTGCTTGATATGATTGATATGCTGTACATGTTATTCTATCAGTAAAGATCCTAGAGTATGTTGAATTAATGCTAAAAAATTAACATGGTATTAGAGCTAACCTGAGAAGAAGACACTGTGCAGTTGTGGAAACTAGGGTTTCTTGTTTATTGGGTTTCTCTCCACAGATTTTGGAAAGGCAGTAAGGTAGATTGACTATACTCATCACGGTGAATCTTTCTGTCCAATCAGAATTCAATTCTAGTCACTTTCATTTTTTGCCCTAAAATTTAGGGTTTCCACAGAAATAGGAATTTCTGAAATCTGAGACCATAGCTGGAAGATCCTTGGAAAAATCAAAGTTTAGAGATTTGGATCGAAATTTTTGGTTGAGTGAAGCTCTGGGAAACTCAAACCCTAATTCAGGGTCCTCCCTAGTGAATCTAAGAAGACTAAAAGGCATTTCTGAAAGGTGAAACTTTGCAGATTTCAAATTCTGAATATACCAGGCTGATCAGCTCATCAAGGTGCATCTTTCTATCCTTTCAGAAATTTGAAATTCACATTTTGAATTTTTAGGGTTTCTCTTACAAACCCTAATCCAGCACCAGATCCAAATTCTGCAAATCAAGTGGTAAGACCTAAATATTTTCTATTTCCATTTGAAGTACTCTTTAAGATGTCGCACCACACCAAGCTTGAGGATAATCTTGAAGGGGCTGATAACTTCCGAGCATGGAAGTATAGGATTGGATTAATCCTGGAAGAAAATGAATTGGACACTTACATAAGTGAAGAGGTCCTTGTCCCAGAGGGATAAGAGGCTAAGGCCTTACATAAGAAGAACTTGGTCAAGGCAAAGAGGATCATTGTTGATTCCATCAAAGATCATCTCATTCCACATGTGTCATCCCTAAAGACACCCAAGGAGATGTTTGATTCCCTGACCAAGCTATTTGAAGGAAAGAACATAAATCGAAAGATGACTCTGCGGAACCAATTGAAAGGGGTAAAGCTTCAGAATGGAGAGACCATTCAATCCTATTTCTCTAAGGTCTCTCAGATCAAGGAACAACTTGAAGTTGTGGATGAAGTGGTGGAGAATGGTGAAATTGTTATGACCACTTTGAATGGCCTACCTAGGTCATGGGATTCCTTCATCCAAGGAATATGTGCAAGAAGGAAGTTGATCTCCTTCAGTAGACTGTGGGAGGAATGTTCACAAGAAGAGGCTAGGCTTGTAGCATGAGAAGTGAAGATCAAGCTCTCACAGCTCACACGAAAAGAAGCAAGCCCAAGAAGGAGCACTCTCATAACAAGAAACCTTTTCACAACCATCAAAAGGGTAAGAAGGATCTGAGATGCTTCACATGTAATGAGAAGGGATACTTTGTTGTAGATTATCCCAAGAACAAAAAGGGATTCAACAACAACAACAAGAAGGGAAAAAAGAAGAGATATCATGTTCATGCTACTGAGGATGATGAACCTCCCAAGAAGAAGGCTAGAGCAAAAAGTGATTACTCATTTAGTGAAGATGAATATGTTCTAATCTCTGCTCTCACAGGTACTATCTCTCATGGATGTAATGATTGGCTTATTGATAGTGAGGCTTCCAAACACATGACTGGGTTTAAGGAATATTTTGTGGATCTATCTGAACATGAGTCACCGCATAAGGTGAAATTTGGGGATGACTATCAATACCCTATCAAAGGAAGTGGTGAAGCCTCCTACAACCTAGACTCTGGGAAGTCTTTGAAAATGAAAGAGGTTCTATAAGTACGTGGGCTCAAGAAGAACCTACTCTCCATATCTTAATTGGATGAAAAAGGCATGAGGGTTGCATTTGTAGATGGCCAAGTCCTAATGTGGCCAAAGGATAAAACTATAGACGATGTTGTGGTGATTAGAGAGCAAGAGGGAGGATTGTACAAATCGAAGGGTCAACCTGACCATGCCATGGTACATGAATCCATGGAGCCAAGTGAACTTTGGCATAGAAGGCTTGCACATGTGCACTACAGAGCACTACCAATTGAAAGCAAAGCTGTAGAGGGTCTCCCTGAAATCAAGTCAAAACATGAAGGTGTTTGCAAAGGATGTGAAAAAGGAAAGAAAATTAAGAAGGAATTTCCAAGTAGTGAAAGCAAAGCAAAAGGAATCTTGGAGATTATCCACTCCGATGTATGCGGTCTGATGTCATCCAGTTCTCTGAGTAGGTATGTATACTATGTCTCTTTCATTGATGATTTCTCTAGGAAGACTTGGGTTTATTTCTTGAAGAATAAGGATGAAGTGTTTGATAAGTTCAAGGAATTCAAAACCTTGATGGAAAATCAAACTGATAAGAAGATCAAGACATTTAGAACCGACAATGGCGAAGAATTCACTTCAGGTGATTTCAAGAAGTTATGTAGTGATTCAGGGATTAAGAGGGAGTTGATTGCTCCCTACAATCCACAACAAAATGGGGTTGCAGAAAGAAAGAATAGAACAATCATGGAAGTAGCACGAGCAATGCTGCATGATCAGGATCTGCCTATGCATCTATGGGAAGAAGCAGCTAGGATAGCTATATATGTGTAGAACAGAACACCTCACAAGATATTGGACAACAAGACACCAGAATAGGTCTTCTCTGGTAAGAAACCTGAAGTCAGCCATCTCAGAATATTTGGTTGTCCAGTATATACACATGTCCCAAAGGAAAATAGGACAAAGCTAGATCCTTCAGGAAAGAAGGGCATCTTTGTGGGGTACAGTGAAAGCTCGAAGGCTTACAGAATATACTTTCCAGGGTTCAAGAAGATTGATGTCAGCAGGATGTAACATCTGATGAAGACTCAGCTTACATCAAATCAAAGAAGGCACCTATTGAAGATCATGAAGAACCAAAGGAAACCAGATTCCAAGACACCACTATGACTGAAGCAATTCCAGAAGCAGATTGTGAAGTTGAAGATCCACAAGAACCTGTAGATCCACCTCATGAGAAGAACTCTCACAATAGGAAACCTGCATGGGCTAGAGAGCTCATTCAAGATGCAGAAAGATATGGCATTCTAGAAGAAGAACAGAGAGAAAGGAAGAGGACTAGATCACACACCAGTTATGTTGCCTTACTTTGTGACATTATGAACAAAGAACCTTCCAGTTATGAAGAAGCAACGGAAAAGAAATAATGAAAGGATGCCATGGTCGAGGAATACCAGTTGATCATGAAGAATGACGTTTGGGATGTGGTCCCAAGACCTGAAGGAAAGTCTGTGGTGACTTCCAAGTGGATCTACAAGATCAAGGATGCTACAGATGGTAGCATAGAGAAATATAAAGCAAGGTTTGTAGCTCGTGGCTTCTCCCAAAAAGAGGGGATAGAATATGAAGAGACTTTTGCTCCTATATCTAGGTACACTTCCATCAGATTAGTACTTGCCCTAGCTGCAGTGATGAAATGGAAGATACACTAGATAGATGTCAAAACAACTTTCTTGAATGGTGTAGTCGAGGAGGAAGTGTATGTGGAGCAGCCACTCGGTTTTGAGACTCATGATAGGAAGTCATATGTGTGCAGGTTGAATAAAGCCTTCTATGGCTTGAAGCAAGCTCCTAGGACTTGGTATGGTAGGATAGATAGCTTTCTATCCAGTTTGGGCTTTACCAAGAGTAAAGCAGATTCCAACCTTTACTACAAGGTTGAGGAAGGAAATCCTGTGATACTCTTATTGTATGTGGATGACCTGTTTGTTACGGGTGAGGATAGATTGATTGCCAACACGAAGAGGAAGCTTGATGTTGAGTTCGAGATGGAGAACTTGGGGATGATGCACTATTTTCTAGGCATGGAGGTGTGGCAGAGTGCAGATGGAATCTTCCTTAGACAAGGGAAGTATGCAGTAGAGATCCTGAAGAGGTTCGAGATGATGGACTGCAAGGCCATGGCCACACCTATGGTATCAAACTTGAAGCTTCCGTGTGATGCTTCATCTGATCCGATTGATGTTACAGTGTATCGTCAGATGATTGGGTCCTTGATGTACCTGACAAACACAAGACTATACATTTTCTTTGTGGTGAACACATTGAGCCAGTTTCTGACGGATCCCAGAAGTGTTCACCTGATTGCTGTAAAGCATATTTTGAGGTACCTGAAGGGTACAATTGATTATGGGCTCAAGTATGATGTGAATCAAAAGTTTAACCTGCAGGGTTATGTTGAATCAGACTGGGCAGTAAGTGCTGCAGATAGGAAGAGCACTTTTGGGTGCTGCTTCAGTATGGGATCAGGTGTGATCTCTTGGTTTAGCAGGAATCAGTCCTACGTAGCATTGAGTACAACCGAAGTAGAGTATGTCACAGCTTGTTCGGCTAGTTGTGACGCAGTATGGCTCCGGAAGCTACTGTCTGAGTTATTTGATCTCCCGTTGGATGCTACTGGTATCTTCTGTGACAACCAGAGTTGTGTGAAGCTGTCTGAGAACTCGTTATTCCATGACAGGTCGAAGCACATTGAGATCAAATCACTATATCAGGGATATGGTACAGAGAGGAGCAGTGAAGCTCCTGTATGTTGCGATAGATGAGTAGGTTGCATATGTGTTGACAAAACCACTAGCTAGAGTGAAGTTTGAGTACTTTAGAGAGAGGCTTGGTGTTCTTCAGATTGATGACACTTCGAGGAATAAGTGATGGACAAATTTGCAGGAGCCATTCCAAGCATGGTGAGAGGAGGATCCTTCCCATGGCTGTGGATGTAAGTGCTGGATGATGAGCATCAGGATGATGCTCTAATTACTGATTTGTATATGCATCATGTTGGATGCTTTGATCAGTTTGATCATGTATTTGTATATGCATCATGTTGGATGCTTGTTATGATCAGTTGGATCATGTATTTGTATATGCATCATGTTGGATGCTTGTTATGATCAGTTGGATCATGTATATGTATATGCACCATGTTGGATGCTTGATATGATCAGTTGGATCATGGATTTATCAGGTGGATACATTGTATGATCAGGTAGATCATGTATGATGATATGTATCAGGTAGATACTTGGTATGCATCAGGTGGATGCATTGTATGATCAGGATGATCATGGATGACGAGCCTTGGGATGTTGCTCCAGATGATATGCATCAGGATGATGCTATGATGATGATCAGGTTGATCATGTGATGATGTACATCAGGACGATGTATGGTGAGTATCAGGTTGATACTCCGTGGCTATGGACAGGTTGTGCAAGGGTAGCATGTAATAAGTCCTAAAGATATGGACAGGTTGTGCTAGTCACGTAAAAGGCCTCAGATACTCTTTAGAGATCTTGCTTGGCAAGACACTCTTTTAAGGTTTTTCTAGACCACATGTAATACGTCCTGGAGATCTGGACATGTTTTGCTAGTCACGTAAAAGGCCTCAGATGCTCTTTAGAGATCTTGCTTGGCAAGACAGTCTTTTAAGGTTTTGTGGGGACCACATGTAATAAGTCCTGGAGATCTGGACAGGTTGTGCTAGTCATGTAAAAGGCCTCAGATGCTCTTTAGAGATCTTGCTTGGCAAGACACTCTTTTAATGTTTTGTGGTAGGGGTCACATGTAATAAGTCCTGGAGATCTGGACAGGTTGTGCTAGACACGTAAAAGGCCTTGAATTCTCTTTAGAGATCTTGTTGGGTAAGACATCTTTTAAGGTTTTGCGACAGTCACATGTAAAAGATCCTGGGAGATCCGATAGGTTGAGCCATGTGTTTGTAAAAGGCCTGGGATGCTCTTTCGAGGTTTTGTTGACGCACGTAATTAGTCCTAAGATCCATAGTATGGTCATTGATGATGAAGACCTACAGGTGGTGGGCCTACATCCAATATGAAAAAAGACTGGCTCTGTAGAACTTCCTATGACGAGTAGATCGGAGATTGATTGAGATAGCAGCAGGAGTGACTATGACGATGATCCGGTGATGATGATCCAGAGAAGAAGACTTGTGCTAGCAGATCTGTGTTGAGAAATACCTTCCTAGCTAAGAGGGAGTGTTGATGTATATTTAAATTCGGAATGTATTTCACCTATGTATATTGTACTCCTATAGAGATGGTATTATTCCTCTATAAGGAAGTGTCGTCATCTGCATTGACAAGTGTCGCAAGTGTCACAACTTGCATGCGATGGGTTATTAGACCACCAAGTGTGGGGTCGGCCCTGATTAGTATTACCATGGGTTGTTAGACTGATTTAGACAAGTCGGCCTTGCTAGTTTATTAGGAAGGTCAGGTCATGTATAAATAGAGTGCGGGAGGCACTCTATTTGATCACTTCATTATTCACTTCTACACTCTCCAGAAAGTGGCGCACAAGTGAAGAAGGAGGAGTAGCTGCTAGAGAAGACTATCTCTTGTACTTGGGTTGTATCATTGCTCTTTCTATCTTTTGAGGAATTTGTGGGGTTTTTCACCTTTATGGTTTTCCCCAGTGAAACTCTGTGTGTCTATTGTCTTATGTGATTGCTTGTTGTGCTTGATATGATTGATATGTTGTACATGTTATTCTCTTAGTAAAGATCCTAGAGTATGTTGAATTAATGCTAAAAAATTAACATCTTTCACTGGTGGCACCGATAGGTCATAGCTATAGATGACTACCCCTATGCAGGGATAGACTTTCGTCAGGATCGTGACATGCCGCTTCCACCAAGAGAAGCGTTTGGATACAATGGTGAGTACTCTTTTTATGTTTTTGGTGTATTAAATTTTTTGGATTTTTGATTATAAATATAAATACAAAAATATTTTTGGGGGTAGTATCATATATTAATGTTTCACTATTTGCTCGCAGACAAGGGTCCAGTTAGATCACAGGGCTTCCTGAGACATCGTCGATGGGGCAGGGGTGATGAATTAGTGGGTGTTGTAGCAGAGCGTACACTACAGACTGCGCGGTTCAACTTTACATGGATGACCAACAGGGTACCACAGATAGAAATAGCATAGCTACTAGAGGATATGCAACGCCATGTGGTGGGGGTATCGAGCAGCTGGGTGCGACTACTGCAACGTATAGCAAATGCAGTGCATTATTACTATTAGATGCATCCTTCCAAGGTGGAAGCTAGGCCTCCTCGTAGTGCTTAGACATCTCAGAGTCCCATTTTTGTATCGAAATGTATATTTTTGAGAGCTACGGGCTCCAGTTTTGTATTATGACACTACCATTTTGGACATATTATTTATAAAAAACTATGGTTCTCCGGTTCTACTATATGTGTGTATGTACAAATGTATGAATGTATCTTTTATTTGTGTGCTTCATTATGAATGTGACAAATTCCAATCTAGGACATAGTTAGCATATGCATCAGATATATGATTAAAACTTCTCAGAACATGAATGTATGTAATAGAAACAAAATGTCGTTCCAAGAGTCTTACCCTTAGGAATTTTCATACTAACGTAGGATCTTTCACATGGTACTGACCATTCAACTGAGACACAACTAATTGTGAATCCAGGTGGACTTCTAAAAACTGGATACCATGTGAAATATCATCCCGAAGTAGCTCAATCACGGCACTATACTCAGCCACATTGTTAGATGTAGGACCAAGACAAGCACCTCATGAGGACACAACTAGGTGGTCAGGTGAATAAATAACCCAAGCAGCAAAAGCAAGCTACTGCGTATGACAACTAGCACCATCCGCAAATCCTAAGAACGTAGGAGATTTCACTGACATTTTTCAATCAAACAGAAGTGAATCAACAGACCCAAAAACCAAAATAAACCTAATTACGTATAGAAGCAACTATACAATAGTATACAAAAGTATTAGCTCGAACTAGAAGTTCAAGCATAATACCGCTTGAGGTAGAGCCCATTTCTAGGCTCCTTCAAGACGTTCCCCTCATAATTCTCTAATTCATAGGCTCCTTTTTCTAGGACACGCCTCACGATGTAAGGATTGTGCCACATGGGGTTAAACTTGCCTGCCCCAAAGGGCTCTTTAGCTTGGTCATATAATAGGACCAAGTTGCCTTCGGCATATTGTCGGGGACGAACAGACCTATCATACTAAACCTTGACATGACGTTTATTGGCATATATAGCCATAGCGGAATCTGGACGCTGCTCGTCAAGCTGCTCAAGGTGGATTACACATTGCTCAGTACCTGATGTATAAGGGAGGAGCTCTATGGCTATTTTTAGCAAAGGGATTTCGCATTCAATTGGTAAAATCGACTCCACACCGTGTAACAGCTAAAATGGTGAGAACCCGGTGGCAGTCTTGACTGTGGTTCGATACGCCCACAAAGCAGGATATAACATAATATGCCAGTTGTTCTTGCTTTGTTGGATGGTACGTTGGAGAATGGTTTTCAAAGACTTATTGACTGCTTCAACCTGACCATTCGCTTGGGGATAGTAGGAAGATGAGTGTTCCTAACGAAACCCAAGCTTGAGTGACAAATCCTCCATCATTTTGTTTTGAAAGTGACTGCCATGGTCAGTGACAATCTCTTTCGGAATACCGAACCGAGTAATGATCTGATTGAACACGAAATGGGGTGCTGTAGCACCATCAGCTTTTACGGTAGGTATGGCCTCATCCCATTTGGAAAAGTAGTCCATAGCCACTATGATATGGTGATGCCCCCCAGCCAAAGCTGGTTTTCAATCCATGAAATCCACCCCCCACTTGGTGAATGGACCGACGGTGACGACCGAATGAAGGGGCGCTGGATGCGAGTGTATATTCCAAGAAAACACCTAGCAAGGGTGACATCTCTTCACAGTGTTTATGCAATCTTTAAATATTGAAGGCCAAAAGTAACTAGCTCGCATAATGCGTTGGGCTGTAGCAAGCCCAGATAAGTGACTGCCACATGCCCCAACATGGAAATCATTAAGCACACGCTCCGCTTCTTCATGAGTCAAGCAACGACGAAGAATAGAATCCTTTCCTCGATGATACAAAGTGTCACTGACGATACTATAATCTTTAGTGTGATGTTTCACACGTCGTCGCTCATCCTGTGAATAATGCGAAGGACACTTCAAAGTTTGGAGATATACAATGATATCCCCGTACCAAGGGTCCTCTGACGAGATAATAAATAAGTGTTCATCCATAAAGGAATATTCATGTACAACATCCTCATCAAGTCTTGGAAGGTCCGACATAAGCTCAGCAAAAACCAAGGATTTTACTGACTTCGTCGAAGCAAAATCGAGATCAAACTCCTAAAGGATAACAATCCATTTATTGTATTTCCCCCATATAAGATGTCGTGATAGCACGAACTGAAATGGATTGATATGTGCTACAACCATGTTGGTTCTAAGCATGATATAGTGTTGTAACCGTTGGACTGCATGAACAGTCGCAAGTGCCAACTTTTCCACGTGAGTACATCTCAGTTCACCGTCGACTAGATTTCGACTAAGATAATAGATCACATGCTTGACAAGCACATCATCAACCTGAACCAAGACCATGCCAATCGTCTCTTGAGACGCAGCCACATAAAGTATAAAATCTTGTGCGAATTAGGGTGAACTAAGCACAGGGTTTGATACCAAAGCTTTCTTATGGGCATCGAAAGATTGTTGGGCTCACTCATCCCAGATAAACGGTGTGTCTTTGTTCAACAAGTGTGCAAAACCTTTGGTAAGACTAGCATAATTCACTACAAAGTGACATAGAAAAGTAGCTCTCCCTTGGAGGCTCTGAAGTTGAAACAAGTTGCACGGAGGAGGCAACCGAAGTATTTCCTCAACTTTAGGAGGATCGACTCTAATACCCTCTTTTGACACTATGAATCCTAGAAGGCGACCTATCCTCACAACAAAGATGCATTTATTGGGATTCAATTGAATCTTGTAGTGTATACATCGTTCGAGAATCAAACAGAGATGCTTGGGGTGGTCCGCGCTCTTGCAAGAATGGCCAGCAAGATCATCTAAGAAAACCTCCATTATACATTTAAGGTCATGAAAGGCATAGGTCATAGCATGCTGAAACGTAGCTCCGATGTTTTTAAGGCCGAAGGGCATTTTCCGATATGCAAACGTACCCCAAGTACAAATGAAAGCAGTCTTATGTTGGTCCTTAGGTTTGATTTGAATCTGATTATATCTTGAGAAGCCATCCATGACCAAAAAAATCTCACTTCCCGCACAACCATACAAGATCTGATCAATGAATGGAGTGGGGAAATTGTCTTTCGGACATGCATGGTTCAAGTCTCTAAAATCAGTGCACACACGGATCGTTCCTTGCTTCTTATCCACATGATTGGGGTTGACACCCATTCGGTAAGGGGAATAGGGTAGATAAAACCAACCTTGAGTAGTTTCTCCACCTCTGCCTTGATAGCAGCTGCCTTCCTAGGGTTAATAGCACAAAGACTTTGTCGAACCGGTTTAACATGAGGATACGTTCTAATCTCGTGTTCGACAATTCTAGGGTCTATTTCTGGCATCTCTTCATATGACCAGGAGAAAGCTTCCCAAATTTCTGTAAATAACTTGGTGTAAATGGAAACCTCCTCAGAAGAGAAATCATCACCGATGTAGACGTTCTCAATCTTTCCGGGAGTGTGAGAGATGTTGATCGGCATAGTCGGGGAAATACCAGCCATGTTCCCCTCTACCTAAATCTCATGTGAGCCCAAAAGAGCCACAAGGTGACCAACCATCTCGGCAAGAGTCGTCCTAAACTCTTCTTGCTCAGCGAGATCGAGGATGGGAAGTAAATAAGAGTGATGATTCATATCCTCCCAATGTCTCTCACTACCACACATGGCCTCGATAATAGCTTCATCCGAAGGTAAAGTACCATCAAGGAAATCGTGCGAACAAGACGAGTTGGATGCCCAAAACGACAGCGTAATGGGATCTTCCTCTTCTGTTCGAGAGGAGGAGAGATCTGGCTCTACCGTGGCTTGTTGAATATCTCGATAGGAAAGCTCAGCAACAGACCGTGGCATAGACATCCCGACGTGCGCAATGTCTTCGGACGTGGAACTCGTGGACAGTAAGGTCCATGGATCATAAAAATATGAAGTCCGAAACTGTACATTATGTAATGGAGGAGATGCATTGTCGGAAATGGTTCCAATAAAATTAATGGGCGAAGGGAAATCATAAGATCCCATCAATCAGGGGTACAACCTGACACCCATGTTCCTAGTTGCCGGTTGAGAATCTGTAACTTTGGGGACCACTGATCTCGTGGATGCTATGGGAGAAGGATTAACGAAATCTAGTTGATCGATTGTCACAATCTTGCCTTCATGTGGAAATCAAATAACTCTGAATACAGTAGACGCGACAAATTTTATAACGTACATCCAATTCCTACCCAGGAGAAGGTTGTAGTCGATGGGTGCATCAACCACCTCGACTTCAATAGGCACAGGTTTACCTCCCATGCAGACAACAAGGGAAGGGATAATCCCATGCAGCTTAAATGACCGACCATCAAATGCAGTGATCATGGTCCTAGATGTGAGTAGAGGAGGAGAGCCAAGAGCTTTCCAACAATATAAATACATCACTGATGCAAAAGCACCCTTGTCAACCACCATTCTCTTGACGAAATTCTGAAGGCACTCCACATGGATTTGAAAATCCATGTGGTAAGGTAAGCGAGGTTGAATATCAGTAGTGTCAAACTTGATAACGTTGGAACTCGCCCCATCCTGAACTCCTAAAGCACTCAAAAGGGCATGCCTTTGAGAAGGACACGGTTGCATTAGAGGAAATTTCAATTTAAAATGGGCCTTCCAAAAATAATACAAGTTCCCTGTCATCATGTATTAGCCAATCAAAATGCTTTAAAATTCATCAAGGGAGAACCTAAAAAAATTGGAGGGAAAAAATAAAAACTATTTTTTGGATCGTATTTTCAACTTATCTCCTTGTAGGTTTACTCAAATTTCAAGCAGGAGGACTCATTGGATGCATAATTAAATTATGCATCCAACACGTACCCATGTTGCATACTTTTAACAACATCCACACCATGAAAAATCGAAAATACATTAAAAAACGTGTTTTCTCTCACTAGAAAGATGTTTTTTAATATATTTTCAATTTTTCATGGTGTGGATGTTGTTAAAAGTATGCAACATGGGTACTCGTTGGATGCATAATTTAATTATGCATCTAGCAAGTTCTCCCTCTTGAAATTTGAGTAAACCTACAAGGAGATCAGTTGAAAATACAATCCAAAAAAGTAGTTTTTTTACTCTCTCTCTACTATTATTTTATTATTTTCTTATTATTTTCCTTAGGAGGCCCATTTTTTACCCAAATTTCCTCTGATGTAAAACTTCAAGAGCCGACATGGCACACGGAGTTTGGCCCAAATCTTCTACAATGGAGTAGTTCTGGGCAGCTTGAGCATTGGGATTATGCATAGAGCGCTCAAGAACACCTTTCGGTATCCACGACATAATAGAGGGCTTCTCGATATGCAAGGAATTATGAAGAGGAGGGGGAGGCTCACTCTCCAGATTCGGTTGTGGTGCACCATAATCGCACTGACGAGTAGCAACACTAACCTATGATTGGACCATATTCACACATCCATAGCCACTAGTATTGGAAGAGGACGTTGTAGTCTCATTAGGTCCATAACCAGTAGCAGGAGCATGCAAAGCCATGTTCTGATGATGAGGAAGGGGATCTTGCAACATAGCTGGGCTCTGTGCCAGATGCTTCAATGCTTCTTCTATCCGAGGACATAAGTGATTAATGTGATCTTCCCCACAAAACTTGCAAGGGAATTTCACCTTACGCCTAGGTTTTCGGTCCTCACCAGTATTTCCGCCTTCCCGAGGAGGGTTGGCATTCTCCTTATGAAGGTTACTATGATTACTATTATTGTTCCCATTGTTTCCACCCTTACAGTTATTTCTCCCCTTCTTCTTACCACCAGGCTACTGGTTACCCAATGGTTGCGTCGATTGCACAGTGTGTACATCGAACGATGGGGTGGAAGTGGACAAGGTGTGAACCTGTCTGGGAGTAGACTAGTTAAACAACACATTTTGCATTTTGTTAGCAACCAAGTATACAAGGTGAGTACTTGCAGATCCCACAATGCCATCGGCATGTGGTCCAGGAACTGACTTGGGATCATGTCATGTTCGCGGTGCATCACGAATAATGTCATACAAAATTCGAGACTGAGAATATAATAAATCTAACTGCTGGACTTTTAAGATAGCTTGTTCCTTAGTCATAATGTTGGACATCGAAACATCCTTTGCAATATATGGAAGTAAAGACTTGAGGAACCATTCCAACAAAAACTCTGGAGGAATGTTGGCTTTCACTAACCTCTTCCGTCGACGCCACTCTTGAACGTGGTTAGAAATATGCATGGCCTTATTTTGGCGGAAGGTAGACAAAAGTTTCATACCGGTATCATAACGAACTGGCAACTGGAAATGATCTAGGAAAATCAAAGCTATCTCATTGAAACCCCTATAAGTGCCCCCAGGAAACTCGACATACCATTTCGCGGCTTCCCCTGTGAGGGTGCGTTGAAATAGTCTCAAACGGACGGAGTCGTGATTCAACGAGTTGGATGAGCACTGAAGGTGAAAGGTTGTGACATGGTCACCCGGATCCTCCCCACTCTTCCCTTCAAACTTGGGAATGTCTAAAGGGAGCTTAGTAGGGACCGGAGACCAATTGGGATTGTGACACACTGGATCATTAGTGAGCTTTGAAAGATCTGGAAGATTAGTCGTGTAAGGAACGGGAGTTGCGGCTAGAAAGATTGATTATAAGCCCCCCTAAAAGTTTGATTGTGTGGAACCGAAGTATAAGATGGACCATAAGCTTGACCATGACCATGAAAATGTTGATTATACAGACCTGACGGACCATAAGTTTGATCATGGCCATAAGGTTGATAACCTCCCCTAACCTGACCCATGTGACAGTAAGCAGGTATATATGCATTTTGAGCACCATATTGAAGTGGTTTGTACTGATGGCCAGTATCGACTATATTGTAGTAAGAATTGCCACCATAATTATGGGGCATATAGGTACTATTCGTAGCGGGAACCGTGTTGTAATGACCATAGTTATAAGGTATGTTCCCACCTCCTATGTAAGCATTATTAGTAGCGTGCGCAGTTGTGTGGTGACCATAAGTATGAGATGTATTCCAACCCCAACATTGGTATTACTAGTAGCAAGAATGGTGGCATTGTGACCGTGAGTATAAGGTATATGCCCACCTCCTACATTAGCATTACTAGTAGCAGCAGCAGATGTAAAAGTATAAGGTATGTGTCCACCCCCGTGATTGGGAGGATTGTTAACATTCGCAAAATAGGTCCTCGGTTGACGGGTAGAGGCATGTGTACTGAACTGTGGATGGCGAGTCGTCGCGAACAATGTTCCTATCAGGATGGGTATCCCTAGGAGGCGGCCATCCTCCAACATTTACATTGTTAGGAGGGATATGACCGGTCCCCATACTATGTGTGTGAGGGGAAAAAGTGGTGCCCCCAGCGAGGGTATTTCCTCTAGTGGGTGCAGTGCTACTAACACCATGACTACCAAATGTAGTGGAAGGATCAACTGTGTTGTAATTAGGCATACCAAAAGAGAATGGGGTAGCATTGGTCATAGGACCTGTGTCATCATGTAACTCTGGCATCCCATAATGGAAATTGTGTGGATTCACAAGATCGAACGGGTCATCCTCGGGTGGATCTGGACCAAACAAACTAGGTTGGGTTGCAGGTGGGTCCAGACCAAACAAACAAGGTTGGGTCTTGGGTGGATCACCCCCCCACGCCTCTCGAACAGTAGGGGTGTCTGAAGTGTGTTCGACTCTACCCAATGGAGTCATAGGGATTTCTCTCGTGCCACAATGTGCAGTCATGACGTTGGCTATATATGTTTCGTAAGAATCCGAAGACTCGGAGGGGGCCTTCTGGTGTCCCCTATGAATATGATGTGAAAGCTCGGTGGCCGGTAAACCAGCCAACTGGCAAGATCGGCATAGAGCAGGACTCCGCGCCACAATATCTACGGAGAGACTATAAAATCAAAGTGTCCCCTAATGGCCAAAACTATCGATCAAACATAGAAAAACAAGAGCACGCACCTAGAGAAACTACAGCTAATAGCAGACAAACAGAGTGTTGGCTATAACTAATCTAGAGGTTTTCTATAAGACCCAGGTTCTTCGCAGTTTCCCTTTGACCAACAAAACCCCTTCGCACCGGCCCTTTCAGCAACAACCTGTGAGCAGGTTGAGGTCTCACCCGAGGTGTATCTATGGGGTACTACGGAATCAGGTTTCCACAGTAAGGGACAAGTTGCTTGGACGGACATACTACACAGCGCAACAGGGGGTATGTGCTGGAGGTGAGACTGTGCAGCGATGGGAAACGCTGCGGTCCACACCACTAAGTTCTTCTACTACGGGGCTTCTACTCAAACTACAAACTATGTAGTGCAACTTTATACTTGACTACCTGGAAAATGCTTAAGGTTCCAAATTGAGTATCACTCATCCACTCATTCAACTACTCAACCGATTATCCATTTACTATTCGTTCATCCACTTGGTATGGTTACGATTTGAGCATATTCTACTGATACCATCTAATTGTTATGCATTTGTTCTATTGCAGATAAGGAAGTACTTAAGTGATCTCTTAACACTTATGCAACTAACTGACTCACTGCTCTCAAACATAAACTAAATGCTCACCATTCATCTATTCATGCAGAACTTAACATATCATCTCCATACCTCTTCTGATGGCAAATGCATACAACAGTCCTCTCATAAAAGCATGCAAGGAAACATCTAGACGTTCATTTACAGAAAACACAGATAAGCATTCATCCATAAAACACAATCGCACAACACAATATTTAACGTGGTTCACTCCCCCAGATGGGAAGCTACGTCCACAAGAACGACTGGTAATATATATATCTTTAAAATGGACGGGGACAACCGTTCTTAGTCTGCGCACTCAGTTGCAGACTCTCCTTCCTCTCAGATAGGTCTCTGCGCACACAGCTGCAGAGCCTTTACAATCTTCTCAACTCAAAAAGAGATTTTACAATACAATCACTTGACTATTCAACAATACTGAGAGAAACTTAGAACCCAAAAATGTAACAACAAAAGTAACCCCATCCCATACAAAATTGTCTTCTTAAATAGACCATGCCCGAAGGTCATGTCTTTACAATGCCAAAGACCTAAACCCAAAAACCCTTAGGGTTTACAAAACTGTGCTGGTTTCGCTAAACCGGCTTGCTAGCATCTGGTAGCATCTGCTTCATCGTGGCGGTTCTCCACATCTTCATTCTGTTGCTATCGGCCTTCCTGTCACACGCATGCTAACAGGTCACTTTCACTGAACCATTCATCTCTAACGGTCTCGCCCACTAGGCATGCCAATCCATCGCTTTCCCTGAGTTGTCCTTTCCTTAAAAAACTTGTGTATTGGCCTCCTTCCTGATTTGCTCGTGCCCGCCTCTCGGCACTCCTGGAGCATATTTCCAAAATTAGACCACTATTGGTCCATCTGGTACCTGCACTTGATCCTTGTCCAACACTCCACTTTGCTGGATCCACGTGGCCTGATTACTTCGCAACACTGCTTCCTCGCAGCATTGGTCTTCGTGGTACTTCCAAAATTTGGATGCCGCACACAACTTCGTAGCATGGCCAAAACTTGGATGCTGCGCACAACTTCGCAGCACCCTCAACACTTAGACAAAATTACATCTTTTTCTGAGCTGCGCTCAGCTTAGCTTTTCTTTCTTATCAAAAGTGTTACCAAAACTTTGTCTCAACTTGTGCCCAACATGCCCCTAACACTTACATGTGGCTCATCCACGAGCCAGTTGCTGCTTCGGTCGTCTCGCTCTGCTCCACGACCGGTGGAACTAATTTGGCCGCGAACTCGTTATATGTGCCGAACAAATGTTCCACTGCTTCTCTGGTATCTTATTCAACTTGTTTTACTGTCTCAAGCAATGTTGGAGTTATCTCTTCTCCAATATGTCCTTGTAGCTGCTCCTGGTTGCCGCGCAGTTCCTTCAGCTTGTCTTCTATCTACTGCAACACCCCCATGGCATCCTCCAGGAGTTGCTGCAACTGATTATCCATCTCAGTCTCTTTTTCTCTTAATGCATGGACTTCCTTCTTCAAGCCTGATATCTCTTTATACCTCGACATCCTCTCCCTGGGTGGTAGAGCCTTGACCTCTGCGTCCAACTTTTCTAGTGTAGTCTGCTTTTCTTTTACCGCGGTCTTCACTAGCAGTAGCCCTTGATCCTCTTTAAGGGAAGTGAATGCATTTGAAACCTTTTCCAAGAGATCTTGGCACTTAGCCATCTCACTCGTTATGCTCTGCGCGGTGGCACTCACTGCTTGCTCTCTTAACTGCTGCTCAGTTAATGGCATCTGCTTATTCAGTTTTTCCTTCAAGGCGACAAGATCGGCCTCATAGAGGATGTCCTTATCCTGCATATCCATCTTCAAAGATCTCACCTTTTCTTCGATCCTCAGAACTGTGTCTGCAGGATCATCCTAGAGTTCTAGACCTTCAATATCTTGGGCAACAGTAGATATGGTAGTCTCCAATTGTTTTCGGCGGTCCTGTTCATCACATCGCTGCATTTTTGCATGCAACTCGAGCTGCCTTTTGGCTGCGTACAGCTCCACTTGTGACTTCATGGACTCTACTGTTCTTTCATGCATCTCATCGATGATCTGCATGTGCATAAAGTGTAAGTCAGGCAAAGGAATCTTGGCCAAGTCGAGCTCTACCCGCTCGACTCACTTTGTGTCTAGGACGATCTATTCTATCATTGGTAATGAAATAGCCAATGGGTCCAAATGGACAACCCTGGTCTTTGAAGGCAACGTTATTGCTAGCTGCGGCGGTGTTTGCTGCGAGGTTCCTACCGACCTCCCTTCAGCTCCTGCTTTGGGCGACAAGGTTAGGCTCTTTTGGACATCGTCCATTTTCTTCATAAGACCTTGCAGTGTAAGCCTAGTCTTTTGCAGGTCATCTTGGATGACCTTGTCCTTTTTTTCTTTGTCAGCCATGAGCTCCTGCATTTGTTCTGAGACCTTTTCTGCTATCATCTCAAAGTCATCTTCGTTCAGCACTTTCTCAGATTGAGTCTTTGTGGCCTTCATCTTCTTCCGCCCCTTCAGCTTCTGCGAGGTTTCATGCTCTTTCAACTTTCCTATTTCTTCAACAATCGGGCATGACAGCGAGATTGGCTCGTCTTCTTCAGAGTCTGTCTCAACATCCATGAATTCAAAATGGAAGTCGGACGGCCAATCCTTCATGAGGATGTCAATGTCCTCCTCTTACATATGGTAGTTACCTGCGTACCATTCTGGATTCTTCATTCTCGCTTTGGGTGAAATAAAGATACATCGCATGTCCTCCATGAAATCAAGAACGCGAATGTACTTCGACGTTACCTACTTTGTGATGCAGGCTGTATGGGTGATCACATCGCGCAGCTGAGTGTAATACTGATAGAAAAATTCAGCTGTCGCGTGCTGTCACTCTGCGTTGATGTTTTCCCAGAGGTTGGCATAGCGGAACCCTATAGGATCATTGCTTTCTGTAATGACACCCACATAGTCCTTTGGCTCCTTCCATCCAAAAAAGGCGATGAGGATGATCAGCCATGTAAAGTGGAACTATTCGCCATTCTCCTGAGTATCATTGAGTTCATCCAAGAACTCATTAAGAAGATACTGACACCAATTGAATTGGGTGCCTTCAGCCACTGCGGCACCGAGTAGTATTACGCCCGTAGGAACCTCCAGAGGCCTAGCTGTTCTGAGGATTTTTCCTGTGAGCAGCTAGGTGACAAATCTTGTCACTCTATCTTCAATTTCTTCTGTGGGAAAATCTCTTTTCCCTTTCACCAATGCATGAGTTTTCTTCAACTTTTCGACCGCCTCTTTTTCCTTATTCTTCCCTGGAAGAATGTTAAGATTTAATATGCTAAGACAGAAAGTAGTAGCATTACATTCCATTTCACAATAATAGCATATACAGGATCACTGAAGAAACAACAAGCACAGCATAAACACAAGAGACACAGATTTATCTTGGGAAACCCTCATGGGGTAGAAAACCCAGCAAAGCTTCCTCAATATAGATGACCAGCAATATACAAATATGCAAACCAAAGACATGATCTCCTCCTCCACCATAGTAGACCTCTCCTCCACAAGTGCGCTACATTCTGAGTGAGGGAAGTGTGTGTATAATGAGGAACACACCTCCTCTATTTATACACATCTTTGGCTTGTACTTTATATTAACTAGGTCAACCCCAACTTTACCACTGGGTTAAACACCCCACTACAACTGACTGGGCCGACCCCACTAGGGAGGTCTAACAACCCTTTGACCCACATAACACATATAGGGACGATCCCCACTAGGGAATTCTAATAACCCAAGTTACCACATTCCGACGGAGGAATAAACATCTCCGGATATACAATAAGATCTTCACGGAGGAATGAAACATCTCCGGAATAATAAAGTACAAATATAATATTCTTAGAAGTTGCAATATCTAAACACTCCCCCTTAATGAGAAGGATATTATAACAACATCTGCAGGTGCAAGGAGCCATCAACATGATACATCTATAAATCATTGGAAGCTTTCTCAACATCATCAGTAACTCAACCAGTTACTGGAACATCTTCAATACTGGAACATCAACATCTTCAGTACTGAGTCTTTATCTTCTGCAGCACTGAAACATCTATAGCAACATCAACATCTGAATCCTCACGATCGTCAGCATCGTCATCACACAATCATCAACATCGTCATCACACGATCATCAGCATCGTCATCACATGATACACGATCATCAGCATCGTCATCACACGATCATCAGCATCGTCATCACACGATCATCAGCATCATCATCACACGATCATCAGCATCGTCATCACACCATCATCAGCATCGTCATCACACAATCATCAACATCGTCATCACACGATCATCAACATTATCATCACACGATCATCAGCATCGTCATCACACGATCATTAGCATTGTCATCTAGATCAACACGATCAACAACATCATTATCTAGATCAATATGATCAGTAGCATCATCATCTAGATCATCAGTATTAGTATCCACACCAATACAAGTATACAAATCATCAATACAAGTATCCTCATCAATACAAGTATACATACAAGTATCCTCATCAATACATATCATCAATACAAGTATCATCATCAATACAAGTATACATACAAGTATCCTCATCAATACAAGTATCATCATCAATACAAGTATACATACAAGTATCCTCATCAATACACATCATTAATACATAGCAGCATACCCTGCAACACTCATGATCATATTACAGGATGATCAATCCCGCTCTCTTTAGGACATAGGTCCATGGATGATACAATCCAGATCAAGTTCCAGGATGATGAATCCTCATCACTTTAAGACAAGTCTCATGTCTAGGGACGATGCAATCCCATCTCGTACATTTTGAACCAAGAGTCCAGGGATGATACAGTCCTATCATCAATTCTCGGAGACAAATTTCTACGGATCAATTATGGGACCAAAGTTTGGGTAAGATACAATCCCCTACCTATTCATTCAAGACTACATTCTCGGAGACCCAGTCTATGGCTCAATTCTGGGATTGAAGTCTGGGGACGATACAATCCCCCACCTGTTCATTCAGGATTTTATTCTTGAAGACCCAGTCTATGGCTCAATTCTGGGACCGAAGTCTGGGGATGATACAATCCCCCACCTGTTCATTCAGGACTTTATTCTCGAAGACCTAGTCTACGGCTCAATTCTGGGACCGAAGTCTGGGGATGATACAATCCCCCACCTGTTCATTCAGGACTTTATTCTCGAAGACGCAGTCAACAGCTCAATTCTGGGACCGAATTCCAAGGACGATACAATCCCCCACCTATTCATTCAAGAATTTATTCTCGAAGACCCAGTCTACGGCTCAATTCTGGGACCGAAGTCCGGGGATGATACAATCCCCCACCTGTTCATTCAGGACTTTATTCTCGAAGACCCAGTCTACGGTTCAATTCTGGGACCAAATTTCGGGGACGATACAATCCCCCACCTATTCATTCAAGACTTTATTCTTGAAGTCATATGTCTACGGCTCACTTTAGGAATGAAGTCCAAGGATGATCCAATCCTCACATGTCCATGAAGGACTTCATTCTTGAAGACATCTGTCTACGGCTCCTTTTAGAACATGTGTTCAAGAATGATGCAATCCCTCTTCTTTCTCGGAGACACCTGTCTACGGCTCCTTTTAGAACATGTGTTCAAGGATGATGCAATCCCTCTTCTTTCTCGGAGACATCTGTCTACGGCTCCTTTTAGAACATGTGTTCAAGGATGATGCAATCCCTCTTCTTTCTCAGAGACATCTGTCTACGGATCCTTTTAGAACATATGTTCAAGGATGATGCAATCCCTCTTGTCACCTTAGACCCTATCTAAGGACCATCCACCAACCTCTCTGTCGGCATCACCAATATAGGTATCCACATCATCGACCTCACTGTCGATGCAGGCAATCTCATCATAAGTGATCACATCACTCACCCTTTTGAGGAGGGTCCTTCTGAACTATATTAAGTTTGACTCGGAAAACTTTACTTGAGGTAGAGGTTTGGTTAGTACATCGGATCGGTAGAGGTTTGGTTAGTACATTGGTAACTTGTTACAAATTCAAACTTTGATTCCTTTCTGCACCATATCTCGTATATGGAAATGTCAGATCTCTATGTGCTTTGACTTATCATGGAACACTGGATTCTCTGCCATTTTGGTACAACTCTGTTTGTCACATAGGATCACAGTTGGGTCCATCTCTAAGTCAAACAATTCTGAATCCATACCGCTTCACAACTAGTAGAGCAAGAAGCCATATATTCCGCTTGTGCTGAGAGCCACACTAGATTGTTTGCTGCTAAACCATGAGATCATGGTTGATCCCAGACAATAAAATCCTCTTGATGTGCTCTTGCTGTCTAATACACTTCCTACCCAATCAACATCTGTGTAGCCATCTAAAGTCATGATCTCCAAGATAACATAGATCAAAGTCTATCGTACCCTTTAGGTACCATATCACATGCTTTGCAACTATCAGGTGAACATATCTAGTTTCCACTAGATACTGATTCAAGGTGTTCACAGCAAGGCATATATCTGGCCTGGTATTCGTCAGATACATCAATGACCCAATAATATGTCTGTACAGAGTCACATCAACCAACTCTGAGGAGTTATCAGCTAACAACTTCAAGTCGGAACCCATGAGAGTGGCCATTCCAACATATCAATTCTTCTCAAGATTTCCACAGCATACTTTCCCGGGATGAGAAAGATTCCTTCTGAGCCTTGCCATACTTCCAGACCTAGGAAGTAAGGGATCTTTCATTTTCATTTCTGTAGCCATCTCTCATCAGATAGGTCTACTGATATGAGCCTCAATATCATTCGAACTCTGTGGTGAGTTCCTTCTTGTATCCATGTCATCTGTGTATAGAAACCATATTCAACCTTGTAGCAAAGGTTGAGACCCTCATCACCCATGGTGATCATTAAGCTCATCAATTGACTAAAGATCATGGGTACTCAAACAAAGCTTTCTTCAATTGATTCACTCTTCTTCTTCAATTACATCATTAATATAATGGTCTTATCTATCCACTTGGAGCAAACATCTCGTCATGATTCTCTTCCTCTTTATAAGAGAATCTTCTAGCCACGAGCCTTCTATAGTGTGTTTGATTTGTAAATCCTTTTGTTGAACATCCATCACTTGTTCAGTGTTCATCATTTGTCATGATCTTTCCTACAAATCAAAATTAAGTACATGATTAGTAATACTTCATAATCATCAAATCATATTGACATGATAACCTATTATGCATACATATATCATTTACATAGTTATGCAACTATCTTGACCAATACTTTGGCACAACACTTTTCCATATCATGTATGCATATAGTGGCTATCTAGATGCCTTCCATCTCTACCAAAACATACTATCGAGAGTGTGCACAGCTCTCAGCATGTCAGCAAAGAGGTTTCATTCTAGACAGGCAACAATGGAATGTTTGTCCAACTTACCAATCATATGCATATTAGTAGTATATTGTTCAATGTTATATGAATGTTTACACTCAGCATGATATATTCTAAATATGCATGCAATCTATTACAAGCAATATCATTTATTGTTTCAAATAACAACTCAAGTACTTATCTTTTATGTTTGTGTGGTTGCCTCCCGCTTGATCTTCTATATGTCTTTTGAACTTCTATTCAATCTGTACCACTGTGCATGCTCAAGTGTGCACTAGTGTCATCGTCATGATCTCATACACAAACATACAATGATTAGTATAATCTCAATATTATCAAAACATTATAATTCTAAATAATCTTGAATATGTATAGTCATGATCATTAGTATTCAGGGTTTCAAGGAAGTCTTCTTTTACTCATGCATATTCCTATTTGATCATAGTACTCTTCTGGTAAGTTAAATCATCAAGATAAGAGACATAATATGCATAAACCCTTGATTACTAACTTTATGAATAAGCATAACCAATCATACCAAGTATACTTATATAAGGGATCCTAACACAAGGTAAGATTCTAACTTGACATAGGAAAACATACCTGGATTAGTATACCTGCTTAGTTATGTCTAACATACCTAATCAATATCTTCTTTGTTCTCTTCAATGATTTAGAGATGCTGTGCTAGAACCTGCATATCTCATATGTTAAGCATAATAGAACAAAGTCATACATACCTCGTAAGTCGAACTTCTATGTGATAAAATATTATGGAGGAGTCTTTGTCTTCATGTTGTCATGGTCATGGAACTTGATTTGTCTTTCGTGATGTACCTGTATCTTGTTAGCAGACAACATCAACCTCATACAACACCACAGTGCATTAGTACAATCATATAGCCCTAATCTACCATTCACATGCATTCATATTGTTACTAGGGTGATAAGACAATTCTAACATTAATCAAGATTGTAATAATAAATAATATGAAGACAAACACATTATGAACTTAATCAGGAATAAGATTTCAAGACATACCTGAACCTCCTTAAGTCATACCTGTCGAGACTTCTTGTAGTCTTCTTATGTAAGGCCTTAGCCTCAACTCCCCCTAAAACTTGATATGGAGCTTGATTAGGGTTTTCTATAGAAACTCTAGAAATTCAATCTTTGAATTTCACACTTTTGAATGGATGGAAGGATGTGTCTTGCTAAGCTGATCAAACTAGCATACTTCAATTTTGAAATCTCCAAAATTTGACCCCTCAAAATTGCCTTCGAAACTTTTGGATCTTCTGGACAGGATCCCAAACTAGGGTTTGATGAAGCCCACCCTTATGCCCAATCAAAAGGTTCAATCCAAGGCTCTAAACTCTTATTTTTATGAGGAGCTTCCAGCCATGGTCACAGACTTAAAAAATTCCAACTTTTGCTAAAGCCCTAATTTTTCCATCTTTCCGATCAAAATCCCGAACTGGGGTTTGATCAAGCCCGGTCTTCTACCCAACCAAAAAATTCGATCTTGGTCTCTAAATTTTGATTTTCTTGAGTAGAATTCAGCCGTGGACTCCGACTCCAAAAATTTCAACTTTCTCCGAAACCCTAAATTTCAGAAGCCATGAATGAAGGTGCTCCAAAAATAATTCTGTTTTGACAAAAATATGTACCTGATTGTTTCTGCTGTAACTCCAAATTTTTTTATCCATAGGGTCTGAAATTCTTTTTTGTAGTAGCCTGAACTGTCATATTTCCATCCCAATAGGTCTGACCTCAATGGATTTTCTGAGAGAGATTTATGCCAAGTGTCATAACGTGACCTATTTATGGGATAAAACAGGAGAGCAAAATTGTACGGCGTGCCACGTGTCACTGGTTCAACTTCGGCCTCTAAAAACGTTTCCTGCAATAGAGCGGTCTGTGTAATACCTATAAATTTTTACGAAATTGAATTTGGATCTTCCTAGCCCATGTTATGACCTTTTTTCCTAGGTCCCCTGATTTTGACTGAGATCTGGAAGAGGCAGAAAACCCTAACTTGTATTGATCATAACTCACAAAGTACAATGAATCTGAGGGTGTCCTTTGGACAAAAGGTACCTGCGGATGCTATATACGACCTGTAAACTTTTCAGATCCTAAACCTTTGCCAAAATGAATTTATAGCGAAATTTCCACAATGACTAGTTTTTGCTATATAAAACCCTAACCTTCAAATTGTCACAAGAGAAGCAAGTGTCGTAAGTGCCATACATTGCCTTCCTTCAGGTTAGATTTGATACCATGTTAAGATTTAATATGCTAAGATAGAAAGTAGCAACATTACATTCCATTTCACAATAATAGCATATACAGGATCACTGAAGAAACAATAAGCACAACATAAACACAAGAGACACAGATTTATCCTGGGAAACCCTCATGGGTAGAAAACCCAGCAAAGCTTCCTCAATATAGATGACCAACAATATACAAAGATGCAAACCAAAGACATGATCTCCTCCTCCACCATAGCAGACCTCTCCTTCACAATTGCGCTACATTCTGAGTGAGGGAAGTGTGTGTATAATGAGGAACACACCTCTATTTATACACATCTCCGACTTGTACTTTATATTAACTAGGTCGGCCCCAACTTTACCACTGGGTTAAACACCCCACTACAACTGACTAGGCCGACCCCATTAGGGTGGTCTAACAACCCTTTGACCCACATAACACATATAGGGACGACCCCCACTAGGGAAGTCTAATAACCCAAGTTACCACATTCCGACGGAGGAATAAACATCTCCGGATATACAATAAGATCTTCACGAAGGAATGAAACATCTCCAGAATAATAAAGTACAAATATAATATTCTTAGAAGTTACAATATCTCAACAAAGAATTGATTGGGATCCTTACCGCTCTTGCTTAACGTTATGTTGCGGTGGATTAAATAAATGTTTATATCGACATTTCTATTGAGCCACAGATATCCCTGGTGGATTTGCACCATCAGCAAGCGAACCACCACATTCACTTCTAGTGATCGATCAAAATGTGGAAACCTTAACAAGTTCAGCAGTCCTGACTGAACGACGGGTGTCAACCAGCTTTCAGCAACCAAGTTAAAAGTTCCCTTCGCATCCTTTTTCCGGCACATATACTGGTCAGGCTGGAACTGTGGGTACTTAGGCACGTGGGGCTCTTCCTTTTGCATGTCTAGGAGGTCAAAGTATTCCCACTTACAGTCTGCGATCTTTTCGAGTAGGTTCTTGGCAACCTCTACATGTTTTGAAATCGACGACAATGGGATTTCATATCTAGCATTCTTGGCCTATTTAAAGACTAGGGCATCCAATGCCCATGGTGATATATAATCTGGTGTCAACTTCAAGGGTTCCTTCTGAAAGACAGGTGATCTTGGCGCCGTCTGGCCCGTCTTTGGAGTCTTGCTTCATGGTCCAGTTATGTCTTTCCCTTTGTCCTGCATGATTGGATTATGGTGAGGTGATCTTCTAGACGCTTGACTGGGTTCGAGTATAGTCTTCTTGGTAGGGGTTTTCATCAACTCTGTAATCCCCCCGTGCTGAAAAACTCGGATTGCTTCTTGAAGTGTAAGCTATTCTTCTCTGTCTGGTGATTTGGACATTCACTGGCGAGAGTAGGAAACTATTTCAGGAATATGGCTAAGGATTGCTAATACAAGAGCCAATGCATGAAAATTCTAAGTGCCTGGTAACGCCCGCGAGACCTGATGCGGCGTTATTTATAGGTGCAGTTGAGTTCCCCCCTGTACCTTCCAACGGCTAGATGAGCATTTAATGTGGTGTCCGTTGGCCAATTTGAACGAATCCTTTGGTCCCTTCCTTCGTCAGCGTGTTCAGAACGACTATCTTTTCGTTGAATGCTGAAGCGGTTCATTGCAACGGTCATATAACGGCTATTTTTTTCAAAAAGTTTTGTAATGGATATTTTTCTAAGTCTTGCGCCGAGCTGCATGGCAAGCCATCTGCGATCCTGCGCAATTACTTCGCAGTGCCAAAAATTTTCAACTGCGCGTTTTCAATTTTTTTTTTTTTTTTTTTTTTTCTTGCGCAGCTTCAGCAGTGTTGCACGGTGCATACATTGTCCTTCTTATCATACATTGTTCTTCTTATCATACATGTACAGTCTCCTTTACATTTCTAGTGTCCAATTTCAACTGTACTTGACACTTAGAAATTTCTTCCTCTGCTTGTTACTCAAGATTCTGCGAAGCAGGACTATCGTGATACAACTTTAGTTTGCTTCCATTTATCAAAGTTGGTAGGGTATCGCCAGCTAAATTGGCTAACTGGACTGCACTGGTGTTAGTAACATGTATCACAGTATATGGGCCAAGCCAATGCATCTTAAATTTACCGGGAAACTTCATGAACTTGCTATCATACAGGAGGACTAGGTCACCTACCTGAAAGCACTTGCTCTTTATATGGTGATCATGCCATGCTTTCTCATGGTCTTTCTGAACTTGCTGGTGGAAGCCGGCAATGAAGCGATCTTCCTCCAACCCAACAACGTGTAGCAACATTTCTTCTAATGCTGCGTGGTCTGCCATCCCTGTGAATGCATCGATCCACAAACTATGGACAGTATATTCCATTGGCATTATAGCTTCCTGCCCATAATCCAACTGAAAGGGTGTATGTCCTGTCAATTTCTTGCATGTAGTCCTGTATGCCCATAACACAAAGGAGACGCGCAAATCCCAATAATCTCTATTTACGTTGCAGACCTTAGTGAGTGCGTTCTCTAGTATTTTATTGAAAGCCTCAATAGTGCCATTCGCCTGTGGATGATATGGAGTACTGCGCTGATGATGAATGTGGAATTCCTCTGTAAGTGCCTCAATGGTCTTGTTCAAAAAGTGAGTACCTTGGTCACTCATCAAAATCTTCGGACAACCAAATATTGACAATATGTCTTCGAAAATGAACTGCGTAGCAGTACTGGTACTGCAGTCCTTTACTGGCTTTGCTTCCGCCCATCTAGTGAGGTAATCAGTAGCAGTAATAATATACCTTGCACTAGTTCTTTTTCCTGGTGGGTTTATAAGACCCACAAAATAAATTGCCCATTTCTCAAACGCCTGCAAGGTCAATTGTGGGTTTAATGGAATCTCATCTCTTCGCGAAGGTTTCCCTATCCTCTGATAGACATCACAGTTCTTGTAGTGTTCTTTGGAATATTTGTGGATGGTGGGCCACCATAGCCCTGCACGCAATATCTTCTGCACAGTAGCCCTTCCTGCATAGTGACCTCCCACGATCCTTGAATGCGCGTGTAACATCCCGAATTTTCATAAAAATTTAAAATTTTTGATAACAACATTAATTAAGATAATAATAATTGCGGAAATAATAATTGAGATTACGACAGCATTAGTTGTAAAGTTGTTAGTACTAAACATGCTTTAATTTATTTTTTAGCAACAATATGATAATGATAGTTTAACACATCATTAGTAATTATGATTATGATAACAAATGTACTAAACGATCGGAAATATGATGCGATAATTTTATTTTGCAAAGATACTGAAGTTTGACTTTGCTGCATAAGGGTGTCCTACGAGGTACCTTGGGGATTACTTAGCGGCAATGCTAAAGCATATTGAATGTCCTATGTGCAAACGACAGGCAAGAGCGAAGTACGTGAATAGTTCAGTTTCAACGTCATAATTAAATAAAATGTTATAAATTCTGTTGCGACTCATAAAAAATGTACAGGTATGGATTTCATAGCTATAATTATTGTTTTTTCAGATGTATGTCTTATAACTCCATAATGTTGAAGACAGAGTCATCTATGTACGTCATCCTGTTGATGGTTTTATTGCTGTAATTCTAGTCGTGGTTAAAAACTGGCTTTGTCGTCGTCTTTATCTTCCCATTGCTGAAGTAACAATGGATCGCAGAAATCATTAAAATATTTGAAATGAGAGAATACACCTAACATTTAGTTAGCTAATAGTTAATCAATTATCAATGAGTTCACTGATATGTCTACCATACAGACTATCTATAGCTGTGATAATAGAATTTATATTAGTGCAACCATATTGCCATGATAATAATAAAGTCTTCTCAAGTATAGTCTATATTAGACGTAATTTCTATGAGCTAGATGTGATAACTTATAAGCTTATAAGGCTTATGAAGAGTATCAATTTAAAGTATGAATTACATGTGAATGAGAACTTTGCCACTTATGACTATAGTCATCCTATCAATTGTTACAAGAATCATAAATTTAATATTTAAATACTATAAGGCTTACCCTTGGAAAATATAAACATGAAAATGTTGTTCTATATAAATAATGTGAGTCTAGTATGCAACTTAGACTCAGGACTATATGGATCTATGTATCGTCATGGTTTAAACAACATTATAACATAGGTTATGAAATATCACTTAGAACCCATACGAAGCTTGGAAATCGACTTACCATAATTTATAATGTTATATAGTTATGTGTTGATATTTGAAATCTCATCGTTGGAAAACGAGTGCTGAGAGACATTAAATGTGATGGATAGGTTGATGATTTAACAAGTGATACGAAATCGTCATTGTTGAATGTGATTCAGGCCTTCATTAATGGCTTGAGTCAACACTCAAGCTGATAGGGATTGCCAACGATCCATGTAATAAGAATTTGATTTAGTTGTTTCTGCAGTTGCCACTGTGTAATGGTTAAGTATTTTGAAACGTATTTGAGCTAGTTGTTTGATCAGTTCTCCGTGTGCCAAAGTGGCAACGCCGAGCTCGTACTGAGCAGTGGGTATTAAATGTCATTGTTGCTTGTCCCAATGCTGAATTGCTGGCACCATGGTGATCGTTGATGGTGTTAAGTTTGGGCTGTTAGATCACAACCCTAACTTCTGTTGTTGAGTTTGGTTTAAGAGTTTAGAATGTTGTTTATTGTTGTTATTGTTTTCGGTCTGCGTGGCCGACAGGCTGCCGAAGTTTCTAGGGTTGGCAAGTTTGCAGGAGGTCTCGACTTCGAGTCCTGTAGGTAGGATTTGCAGGTTCTAAACCCTTGTAATGGCATTGTAAAAAAAAGAGGTCGGCTCTCTGGTTGAGATGTTAAAGCATTGATGGTTTCGAACTCTTCGTTGTGATTTTGTGTGAGTTTTGCCAAGCTATAGAGTGATAGAAGTTCTCCGGTTTCATTTAAAACAGAGGTCTCGTTATCTTCTGGTGATTGCAAGGAGTTTTGGCCATCAAATGAAAGGGTAAGTTTTTCTCAGAATACGCAATGACCTTGGGGTTTTTAAGTTTTTGATTTTCAGTTTTAAAATAGAATAATGTTATAGTCCAAAGTCTAAGATTGAACTTTGTCAGTTGCAGGTTTCGAATAACAACTTTGGACAAGGGTTTTGGAGAGGGACGTCTTGCTTCCACTCCTGGTAAGCCCCCGGGTCTTCCAAAAACCCTCGTAGGTGCTCCTTGGTCTTTGATGATGTGGTTGATTCCAATAAAGATAAGTTGGTCTTGCCATGACGTCGTCTGTCGAATGATCCTTTAAGAAGATTTTTTTGTTGGTTCTAAACTTCTACGACGAGAGACCTTCGTCTCTATCCACTGTGTTTGTTTTGATGCTTAGATTTTGTCCAACAGGGAATGTAGAACTTAGGTTTAGGAAATTCAACGATGAAGGGAATAAAACCCTGTTTTGATTTTGTTTTGATCATAATGTAAGGTTTTGTTTTTGGGAACTAATGATTCCTCCTTCTTGAATATGGAAACTTACGATGGTGAAAACGTTTGTCATCCCCATTTGTTGATATGTGTTAATGTAGAAATGTAATAGAGCTGAGGCTTGTCTGACCTGTGAATAAAAATCTGCTTCTCGAAATGTTAAATTGTTATTTGTATCCAGTGCTATTTGGTTTGGTTTCTATGTACTAGTTTCGTATCTGTTGCACTTGCTTAAGAATACGAAAACTATAATATTCGCGGCAACGATAGTATAGGTTAAACTTCACAAGTAATAGTGTGAATCGGGTCTGTATTAAACAACTTAATGCTGTAGGTTGATGTTGTAATTTTTCAGGCTAGGGTTTATGTACTCTGTCTTAGACGATAACTTTATAATGTATGATCTCGAATGGTTAGAGATTAAATTTTTGGAAAATAATTTTTTAAAAGAGCTTTGACTCGATCCGAGCCTATATGAAATGAATTTTTGCAAAACGATAATAATGGGAATGAAAACTAACTAGGTTTTGTTATAAAACTCAGTATGGAAATCGATACTAACAGTTTAGAATATCTATGGGATAAAATGACTGAATGCAATAAAATATTTATGATAATTCCCTTATCTGTTTGAACTATAAATTTATAGGAAATGGGTATAGTAAGAAATGAATACAGTGTGTGTACGTGCAACGTGAAAATTGTGTGATGACTGTTTGTACAGTCTTGATATGATGATCACATTCATTTATTTGTGCCTATGTTATTATGATGCAAACATAATATTATAAATAGAAATATGATTTCTATCGGTTCCCTATGTACATAGTAATGAAAAAATGATGCATTGCAACTGTACAGGAATTAAACATTATTTGTTTTTCCTATCAGTCAGGAAAATTTATATATATATATTAAATTTTATACAGAGTTTCTACAATTATTAACTATAGTGCAGAAACTGATAAACATATGAATTACTATTTATCTATCGAATCAAATGGCAATTTTCCTATCTTTTAATTTGTTCTTAATTTGCGTATCTATACTAGATTACGATGCCCAAAACAACATGTGGAAAAATATAGATACTGGTTTATCAATTTAAAATCATCATCAAACTTAAACATTCAAACTTTAAACAAATCTAGAATTAAATTATTTTTCGAAACAGAAAACCAGAAAATACTAATTATACAAAACAAAATTATTAACTGAGAATAAGTAGAAAATTTGTAGAACCTAGGAAAAACTGTAGGGAAACAAACAGTCCAAGAAGACTGTTCCACCCAACCAATTCCTGAAAATAGTTAAGTACTGCCTTAGGACCCCCGAGCCTGTTCACTGAACCACCAGGAGAAAGAAACTCTAGGAATTAGGACTTCTTCTTGCAGTAGCAAATAACTTCTGAAACTTCAATAGCTAGCAGTCCAATAGACCTGCACCAGCATCTCTGGTTCTTCTCAGAAATATGCAGACTCAATATTACACTCACAACTAGCCTCCCTATTCGAATCTCTCAGTGATCACTTGATACACATGAGGAAAATATTCTGCAGAAATATTGATTAAAAGTTGCCTGCTCAATTCGAATTTGCATTTTGTAGGATTCCTAGGCCTTTTCAGATGTTATTGGGTCATTAAATGAGCTTCCTGCTCACTCCCTCCACCTGGGGGATAATGCCACATTTTTAAGGGTAGTTGTCCCATAACCAACAGCTAGTGGTGTGATGCAATTGCTGCCATTTGTCCCATACCTTCCAACAACTTCCATTCCTCCTAGTGGGTCGGTGAACACTCATTTGACAGTCCCCTTGGGTGTTTGTCTCCTAATTAATTTATTTAAATAATAATATTCAATAATTACATTCATCCTTGATCAAAACTGGTCATAATTACAAAACTTTGTAATTAAATTTAACATAAAGTATTTTGCAAATAAAATAATAATTTTTAGAAATTTGGGTATGTGACATACACCCCCCCTTAAGTCTCAACATCGTCCTCGATGTTGGTTAATCACTCCTTGAGTGTTCCTGAAATAGAGTTGGGTATGCTGCCCGCATACTACTCTCCAAATCCTAGGTTGCCTCTTATGGGCTAAGGTGCTTCCATTGCACCTTCACTTGCTCAATGTTGCGGTTCCAGAGAATAGTTTCTCTCCTTCCGAGGATACAATCCGGTTCCACTGAAAAATCTCCGTCTTATCCCACCTGTACATCATTCCAGTTTACAACATGAGTAGTATCGTGCACATATTTATTTAAAAATGATATATGAAAAACATTATGTATTTTTAAGTTTGGTGGCAAAGTCAGTTGGTATGCCACTGCTCCAACCTTAGACAATATTTCAAAAGGACTGCAATACCTGGGTGCCAACTTGGCACAACTCCCCAATTTCAGTGAATTCTTTTTCGGTCTTACCTTGAGGAATACATGTTCACCAACCTGGAACTCTTTATGAGTTATTTTTGAATCTGCTTGACTCTTTTGCCTATCTTGGGCAGCTTTTAAATGTCCTTGCACCTGTTTCACAATTAGTTCTAACTCTTGCAATAATTCAGGTCCTAAAACAACTCTATTTACTGGATCATTCAACAAAATAGGTGTATTACATTTCCTACCATAAAGAATTTCAAAAGGACTAAGTCTGGCCGATGCATGATAGTGATTATTATAAGCAAATTCTGCTAAGTGCAAGTAATCTTACTTACCAGGCTTATCCTTAACATACATTCTTAATAAATATTCTAAAACTTGATTTACCCTTTCTGTTTGACCATCCATCTGTGGATGAAATGTTGTACTGAAATTTAAAGTTGTGTTCAACCCCTTAAACAGTGACCTCCAGAAGTTTCTTGTAAACTTTGAGTCATGATCTAAAATTATTACTTTTGGTATTCCATGTAGTCTAAAAATCTATTTCATAAAGATCTCTGCAATATCTGGAGCTTTATGGGTAGTCTTTACAGGTATGAAATGTGCTTCCTTACTGAGTTTGTCCACTACCACCATGATAGAATCATGTTGTTTCTGATTTTTAGGTAATCCAATAATAAAATCTATGCTGATCACTTCCCATTTCCCACTTGGTATGGGTAACGGTTGCAACAATCCAGCAGGATGTTGGTGTTCAACCTTCACTTTTTACAATCCAAACATTTAGCTATGTACTCTGCTACTTCATCCTTCATTCTGGGCCAATAGTATTCTTTTCTCAACATAGTAATGGTCTTTTGATAACCTGGATGACCAGAATAGTGATTTCTATGCATCTCATCTAATATCAGAAATTTTATTTCTGGTATGTCTGGTACATACAATCTTTTTTTAAACAGTAATAAACCGTTTTCCTTCATGTTGTAATCTGCCATACAATTTTCATAACTGTTGTTTGCTGTCTTTTCCTTCATTTTTTTGTATTCTTCATGTGTGTCACTTTTTTCCAGAATCTGATTTTCCAAATCAGTTGAATAAGTACTGATTGCTGAAATGAAATTTAGTTTTGCCTTACGACTCAAGGGATCTGCAACCTTGTTCTCCTTCCCTTTAATATGCTGAATTTTGAAATCATACTCACTTAAGAATGTCAACCATCTAGCTTGTCTAGCGTTCAGGTTTGTCTGATCCAATAAATATTTCAGACCCATGTTATCTGTTAATAATGTAAATTTCCTGCCAATAAGGTGGTGACACCACATTTTTAAGGCATGAATAACTGCCAATAAATCTAAATCATAGGTAGAGTAGTTCTTTTCATGTACTTTCAACTTTCTAGATTCATATGCCACCGCATGCCCTTCCTGTGTCAAGACTCCACTGAGTCCGTCATTGCATGCGTCTGTACAAACTATGAAATCCTTGTTGGGGTCTGTTATCCTCAAGATAGGTGCTGTCGTCAATAGTTCCTTTAATTTCTTAAAACTGTCAGCACATTTCTGATCCCAAACAAATTTTTTTCCCTTCTTCTGCAAGGAAGTTATGGGGTTGGCAATTTTTGAAAAAGTCTCTATAAACTTTCTGTAATACCCAGTAATGCCCATAAATGATCTTACATCCAACACATCTTTAGGAACCGGCTAGTCATTAATGGCCCTTATCTTGTCGGGGTCAACCGAGATTCCTTTTGTCGAAATTATGTGTCCTAGATACTAAATTTTGTCTTTGTGGAAGTCACACTTACTAAACTTGGCGTATAGTTGATGATCTCTTAGAACTTGTAGGATAATCCGTAAATGTTCATCATGCTCTTCTTTGCTTTTTGAGTACACTAAAATGTTGTCTATAAACAAAACAACAAACTTGTCTAGGTATTTATGCAGAATATTATTCAGCATACACATAAATACAGCCGGGGCATTAGTCAAGCCAAATGGCATGACTACGAACTCGTAATGTTCATACCGAGTTCGGAAAGCTGTCTTGAAAATATCTTCATCCTTAACCCATACTTGATGATATCTTGATCTTAGATCAATCTTTGAAAATACTGTTGCTCCAAGCAGCTGATAAAATAGATCATCTATGCGGGGCAATGGATACCTATTCTTGATTGCCATCTTATTAAGATGGCGATAATCTATGCACAGTCTTAAGGTTCTGTCTTTCTTCTTAACAAAGATGACAGGTGCTCCCCAAGGAGACACACTGGGTCTGATATACTTTTTGTCAATAAGCTCCTTCAACTGTGATTTTAATTCGTTTAACTCCAGTATGTTCATTCTGTACGGAGCTTTAAGTTTGGTACTGCTCCTGGTATTAACTCTATGGTAAAATCTAAATCTCTTTTGGGAGGCAATCCTGGAATCTCCTCAGGAAAAACATCCTTAAAATCTTTTAGGACAGGTATGTCCTCTAATTTCAGTTTGTCCTTTTTATCCATAAACTCATCATTTACCACATTTACTGCAAACATTTGACATCCTTTCCTAACTGCCCTATTAACTTGCATGGCTGAAATCTGTCTAAGGGTTACCTTCGTTGGGATGCCTTTTATTTCTACAGTTTTCCCTTCGTCATTTAAACATGTAAAACTTTTTCCATAACAATCCAGGATGACATGATGGGATTCTAACCAGTCCATCCCAACTATAATATCATAAGAACCTAAAGGTAGAATATTCAACTTGATTTGTGTTTGTAAATGATTCATGGACAAAACACAGTTTTCTATAAAATCTGATACTTTTCTCTTTGTTCCAGTTGCCAGTCTAACTAGCCAAGATTTACTAAACTTTTCAGTTTTCAATTTAAGACTTTCCACAATGTCTAGTGATATATAACTTAAGATAGCACCTAGATCAATTAAAATAGTAATAGGATGATCATGTATCATACCTTCAATCTCTACCATGGAGATTTGATGATTTGCTTTCCTGTTGTCGAGTGTTGCATTGATTTTGGGCATTTCCCTTGCCACATATCCCACCGTAGGTTTAGCCTGTATAGAGTTGATGTTGTTTGCTTTCCGCTTCCTCAAGGGACATTCTGATGTGTAATGAGGACCTTGGCATTCAAAACATTTGATAGGTGCCTTTGGCTCACTGGTCTTGGCATTATTAGGTGCATTTCTGGGTGCTGTAGAATTCTGTTGTGAATTGTTTCAGCTGAGTTCTCCATACCTGTAACTGAAAATAATTTTTGGAATAACATAATAATTAAATTTTCAAGTTAGTACAATTTTCTGCTGTATGAAAATTTTCTGCTGCGTGTTTTGGACCTCATTCAGGCCTAGAGTTTGAATTTGAGCTTTGATACCACATGTAACATCCCGAATTTTCATAAAAATTTAAAATTTTTGATAACAGCATTAATTAAGATAATAATAATTGCGGAAATAATAATTGAGATTACGACAATATTAGTTGTAAAGTTGTTAGTACTAAACATGCTTTAATTTCTTTTTTAGCAGCAATATGATAATGATAGTTTAACACATCATTAGTAATTATGATTATGATAACAAATGTACTAAACGATCGGAAATATGATGCGATAATTTTCTTTTGCAAAGATACTGACAGTTTGACTTTGCTGCATAAGGGTGTCCTACGAGGTACCCTGGGGCTTACTTAGCTGCAACGCGAAAGCATATTGAATGTCCTATGTGCAAATGATAGGTAAGAGCGAAGTACGTGAATAGTTCAGTTTCAATGTCATAATTAAATAAAATGTTATAAATTCTGTTGCGACTCATAAAAAACGTACAGGTATGGATTTCATAGCTATAATTATTGTTTTTCAGATGTATGTCTTATAACTCCATAATGTTGAAAACAAAGTCATCTATGTACGTCATCCTGTTGATGGTTTTATTGTTGTAATTCTAGTCATGGTTAAAAAATGGCTTTGTCGTCATCTTTATCTTCCCATTGCTGAAGTAACAATGGATCGCAAAAATCATTAAAATATTTGAAATGAGAGAATACACCTAAGATTTAGTTAGCTAATAGTTAATCAATTATCAATGAGTTCACTGAAATGTCTACCATACAGACTATCTATAGTTGTGATAATAGAATTTATATTAGTGCAACCATATTGCCATGATAATAATAAAGTCTTCTCAAGTATAGTCTATACTAGACGTAATTTCTATGAGCTAGATGTGATAACTTATAAGCTTATAAGGCTTATGAAGAGTATCAATTTAAAGTATGAATTACATGTGAATGAGAACTTTGCCACTTCTGACTATAGTCATCCTATCAATTGTTACAAGAATCATAAATTTAATATTTAAATACTATAAGGCTTACCCTTGGAAAATATAAACATGAAAATGTTGTTCTATATAAATAACGTGAGTCTAGTATGCAACTTAGACTTAGGACTATATGGATCTATGTATCGTCGTGGTTTAAACAACACTATAACATAGGTTATGAAATATCACTTAGAACCCATACGAATCTTGGAAATCGACTTACCATAATTTATAATGTTATATAGTTATGTGTTGATATTTGAAATCTCATCGTTGGAAAACGAGTGTTGACAGACATTAAATGTGATGGATAGGTTGATGATTTAACAAGTGATACAAAATCGTCGTTGTTGAATGTGATTCAGGCCTTCATTAATGGCTTGAGTTGATACTCAAGCTGATAGGGATTGCCAACGATCCATGTAATAAGAATTTGATGTAGTTGTTTCTGCAGTTGCCACTGTGTAATGGTTAAGTATTTTGAAACGTATTTGAGCTAGTTGTTTGATCAGTTCTCTGTGTGCCAAAGTGGCAATGCCGAGCTCGTACTGAGCAGTGGGTATTAAATGTCTTGTTGCTTGTCCCAATGCTGAATTGTTGGCACCATGGTGATCGTTGATGGTGTTAAGTTTGGGTTGTTAGATCAAAACCCTAACTTTTGTTGTTGAGTTTGGTTTAAGAGTTTGGAATGTTGTTTATTGTTGTTATTGTTTTCGGTCTACGTGGCTGATAGGCTACCGAAGTTTCTAGGGTTGGCAAGTTTGCAGGAGGTCTCGACTTCGAGTCCTGTAGGTAGGATTTGCAGGTTCTAAACGCTTGTAATGGCATTGTAAAAAAAAAGAGGTCAGCTCTCTGGTTGAGATGTTAAAGCATTGATGGTTTCGAACTCTTCATTGTGATTTTGTATGAGTTTTGCCAAGTTGTAGAGTGATAGAAGTTCTCCGGTTTCATTTAAAACAGAGGTCTCGTTATCTTCTAGTGATTGCAAGGAGTTTTGGCCATCAAATGAAAGGGTAAGTTTTTCTCAGAATACGCAATGACCTTGGGGTTTTTAAGTTTTTGATTTTCAGTTTTAAAATAGAATAATGTTACAATCCAGAGTCTAAGCTTGAACTTTGTCAGTTGCACGTTTCGAATAACAACTTTGGACAAGGGTTTTGGAGAGGGACATCTTGCTTCCACTCCTGGTAAGCCCCCAGGTCTTCCAAAAACCCTCGTAGGTGCTCCTTGGTCTTTGATGATGTGGTTGATTCCAACAAAGAGAAGTCGGTCTTGCCATGATGTCATCTATCAAATGATCCTTTAAGAATATTTTTGTGTTGGTGCTAAACTATTGCGATGAGAGACCTTCGTCTCTATCCACTGTGTTTGTTTTGATGCTTAGATTTTGTCCAACAGGGAAATGTAGAACTCAGGTTTAGGGAATTCAACGATGAAGGGAATAAAACCCTGTTTCGATTTTGTTTTGACCATAATGTAAGGTTTTGTTGTTGGGATCTAATGATTCCTCCTTCTTGAATATGGAAAGTTATGATGGTGAAAACGTTTGTCATCCCCATTTGTTGATATGTGTTAATGTGGAAATGTAATAGAGCTAAGGCTCATCTGACCTGTGAATAAAACTCTGCTTCTCAAAATGTTAAATTGTTATTTGTATCCAGTGCTATTTGGTTTGGTTTCTATGTACTAGTTTCGTATTTGTTGCACTTGCTTAAGAATACGAAAACTATAGTATTCGCGGGTAACGATAGTATAGGTTAAACTTCACAAGTAATAGTGTAAATCAGGTCTGTATTAAACAACTTAATGTTGTAGGTTGATGTTGTAATTTTTCAGGCTAGGGTTTATGTACTTTGTCTTAGACGATAACTTTATAATGTATGATGTTCTTGAATGGTAATAAATTTGTTTGTAATGGAAACAACAGGTCAAACCCTAGTTTTGTGTTTCGTTTGGTTAGAGATTAAATTTTTGGAAAATAAATTTTTAAAAGAACTTTGACTCGATCTGAGCCTGTATGAAATGAGTTTTTGCAAAACGATAATAATGGGAATGAAAACTAACTAGGTTTTGTTATAAAATTCAGTATGGAAATCGATACTAACAGTTTAGAATATCTATGGGATAAAATGACTGAATGCAATAAAATATTTATGATAATTCCCTTATCCGTTTGAACTATAAATTTATAAGAAATGGGTATAGTAAGAAATGAATACAGTGTGTGTATGTGCAATGTGAAAACTGTGTGACGACTATTTGTACAATCTTGATATGATGATCACATTCATTTATTTGCGGCTATGTTATTATGATGCAAACATAATATTATAAATAGAAATATGATTTCTATTGGTTCCCTATGTACATAGTAATGATAAAAATGATGCACTGCAACTGTATAAGAATTAAGCATTATTTGTTTTTCGTATAACTAAGGAAACATTATATATATATATATTAAATTTTATACAGAACTTTCTACAATTATTAACTATAGGGAAGAAACTAATAAACATATGAATTACTATTTATCTATCGAATCAATGGCAATTTGCCTATCTTTTAATTTGTTCTTAATTTGCGTATCTATACTAGAGTACGATGCCCAAAACAGCATGTGGTGGCAATTTGCCTATCTTTTAATCTGTTCTTAATTTGCGTATCTATACTAGAGTACGATGCCCAAAACAGCATGTGGAAAAATATAGATACTGGTTTATCAATTTAAAATCATTATCAAACTTAAACATTCAAACTTTAAACAAATCTAGAATTAAATTCTTTTTCGAAACAGAAAACCAGAAAATACTAATTATACATAACATAATTATTAATTGAGAATAAGTAGGAAAATTTGTAGAACCTGGGAAAAACTGTAGGGCAACAAATAGCCCAAGAAGACTGTTCCACCCAACCAATTCCTGAAAACAGTCAAGTATTGCCTTAGGACCCCCGAGCCTGTTCACTGAACCACTAGGAGGAAGAAACTCTAGGAATTAGGACTTGTTCTTGCAGTAGAAAATAACTTCTGAATCTTCAATATCTAGCAGTCCAATAGACCTGCACCAGCATCTATGGTTCTTCTCAGAAATACGCAGACTCAAGATTACACTCACAACTAGCCTCCCTATTCGAATCTCTCAGTGACCACCTGATGCACATGAGGAAAATATTTTGCAGAAATATTGATTAAGAGCTGCCTGCTCAATTTGAATTTGCCTTTTGTAGGCTGCCTAGGCCTTTTTAGATGTTACTGGGTCATTAAATGAGCTTCCTGCTCACTCCCTCCACCTGGGGGATAGTGCCACATTTTTAGGGGTAGTTGTCCCATAACAAACAGCTAGTGGTGTGATGCAATTGCTGCCATCTGTCCTATACATTCCAAAAGCTTCCATTCCTCCTAGTGGGTCAGTGAACACTCATTTAACAGTCCCCTTGGGTGTTTGTCTCCAAATTAATTTATTTAAATAATAATATTCAGTAATTACATTCATCCTTGATCAAAACTGATCATAATTACAAAAATTTGTTATTAAATTTAACATAAAGTATTTTGCAAATAAAATAATAATTTTCAAAAATTTGTTTAGGTGACAGCGCGCCTGCTAGAATAAATGGTTTCTCATGATCTAGTACGCATCTGCGCAAGACTTCATCCGACCCGAGTTTGTATAACTAACCTACAATTATAGTGAAGTCTGTGGCGCGCACCACTAGCTGCTTCTTCTGTTGGACAGATAATTCCTGTGGTGCCAGCCCTGTTGTTAGAAAATTAATGATCTCCTTATAATAATCATCGACAACCTATATAGCGAATAGCTGTGCATCAGGCAGAGTGTCTTCAATGTTCATCAGCTCTTCTCCTGAATCAAACCTTGACAGATGATCAGGTCCCAAGTTCAGTCTACCTGGCTTAACAATAATCTCAAAGTCATATTCTTGGAACAGCAGTAGCCATCTGCATATGCGTCCCCCTAACACTGGCTTACTGACCAAGTATTTCAACGCAGAATGGTCAGTGAACACAAGGAAGTGCACATCAAGCAAGTAATGTCTGAATTTCTGTAGGGCATATACCATCGCAAGGCCTTCCCTCTCGGTAGTAGTATAGTTATTTTCTATTGTTGAGAGCTTCTTGCTCGAGAATGCAATAGGGTGGTCAATACCTCCTTCTCCTGGCTGAGCTAATATGATTCCCAGGGCAATGCATGATGCGTCAACATGGACATGGAATGGCTTCGTCCAATCTGGAAAGACTAGAATCAAGCGCGGTCACCATCTTTTCTTTTAGTGTATCAAAACCCTGTTCGCATTCCGCGTTCCAAATGAATGGTGTGTCTTTCTTTAGCAGCTTTTCCATTGTTGCAGTTATCTGCATATAACCCTTTATAAATTTCCTGTAGTATCCAGTATGGTTTAATGTAGAGCGCAACAGCTTGACTGAATTTGGTGTTGGCAAGTTCACAATTATTGTGATCTTTGTAGGATCCACCATCAATCCTTGCTTACAAACAATGTGCCCAAGTAGAATCCCATAAGGAACACAAAAAATACACTTCTTCATATTTAAAGAGATCTGATGTTGTCGACACTTCTCAAGCATCATTCTGAGGTTCGCATAATGGCTCTTCAATAGACCAAACACAGTCCAATCATCAAAATAGGCTTCAAGAAACTTATGCATAAACTCTTTGAATGCTGCGATGACCTCTCTGGAAAATATGGCAGGTGTGTTCTTTAGGCCAAAGGGCATTACTATGTACTAGAAAGACCCCCATTCTGTAGCAAAAGTCATCTTATGCCTATCTGCAGGATCAATCCTTTTCTGATGATACCCCAAAAAACCATCAGTAAAAGAATAGGCCTCATTCCCTCCAACATTGTCAAGCACTTAATCCGTAAAAGGAGTAGGGAATGGGTTGTGCATGGAAGCATCATTTAGTTTTTTGAGATCCACACAAATCCTAATCTCACCCTTCGCTTTATTGTCTTAAATGACCATGGGACTAATCCACTTTGATTCCTCGACATGTTCAATGATTCCTACTTCAAGCATCTTATCCAACTCTGCGCGTACTCTTTCTTTATAGCACGGATTTAGTCTGTATGGTATCTGCTTCACAGGCTTTGCGCCTGGCTTCAAAGGTATCTTCATGACTCCTAGGTCTCCCAGAATTCCTATCATTTCTGTAATTTTTTGTCGAAAATAGATCCTGATACTCATGCAGAGTGTCTGCGATCTCTGCAACAGTCTGATCGTCCCAATAGTCTCCGATTGCTGTGAACTTCGATTCTTTGCTTGTGCCAATATTCACCATCTACGTCTTTACTGGCCCATTCATATCTAGGAATTCTAGCGGAGGTCCTTCTACGTTGCGTGCACCCTCCGATTTTGGTATGTTTATGTTGCACGGATCATCGTCATCGTCTTCCTTTCTATCACCATCTTCTTCAGCTAGGTTATAACACTCTATGGGATTTTCTTCATGTTCCTTCCATTCCGAGTGTAGGTTCATAGGAATGCTATTTGCCTTGAAGAATTCTTCCCATGTAGTATCTTTGCGAAGACAATCACCCCTGAATATGCATTCCTTAATTAACTGCAATGCCTCATGGATCAGTGGGTTCTCGTCCTCAAAGCTGAAGTCCCTCTGGAAGTTCGCAGTCAACATTTCCCAATCAGTGGTTTCCCTGTGCAACTCCAGGTCTAGGTACCATTTCTTCGAAATGCCCTCATTGAGCGTATGTACAAATAGATGCACCCATTCTTCATGTGGCCTTTCTAGCCATGCCTGCGAACAGGGTTCAATGTGCTTACTAGGATCTATTTGTTCATTAAACTTTTCAAAGGGTAAAGTAACCCGGTTAGCAAACCGAATCTGCATGTTAATTCTGCTTTGATCCCAAGTGGTCAATGTTTGCTTGTGCGCATTCCACCATCTGGAGGGTGTGTCATGCAGTGCCATATCCAATGCTGGTATTCTGTGCTCATCTGTAATGGCTGCAATATATTCCTGGATGAAATTGTAAACATTAGCAGAACCATCATATGTGGGAATAGGACTTACCTCCTTTCCAATCCAACACAGTGATTTCGTAACCTGCACGCACCTTCTTGTTGATACTTCATGCATCCGGCTTTGCCAATTTTCCAGTCCTGCTTCCGAATCAGAGACACAAGAGCTGTCACATCTCCAGCTGAGTGTACCATCTGCAGTAGGATTAATGTAATCTTCCTGGTTCGCTGTGAGCTGGTATAATTGGTCCAAATCTTGAGCCTTGGATTCCTCCTGAATCAGCTCGCTGTATTTGTCACCATCTGCAGGATCCAACGGTGCGATGACCCTAAGATGCTTTCCTTCAAATATCATCTTCTTTGTCTTTAGATTTATGATAGCCAAGTTATCAATAGCCTAGTCAATTCCTAGCAGTGCAGGAAAAGGTTGACTATCATCCATAATCTCGATAACTTCAAAGTTTGCATGAATTTGGACTCTATCGATGTCGACTATCACGTCAGCTGATCGGCCAAAAGGTATGACTTTCTTTTGGTTAGCCATTCTCAGCTGGATAGGTGACCATGACAACTTTGGTCGACCCATCTACTGCCATGTCTGCTTAGTTAAGACATTTACTTCGGATCCCAGATCAAGGATGACTTCATCCATTTCAAAATCTCCTATCTGCGCGGTAAGTTTCATTTCTCGGCCTGTTCTTTTATGCTTCCTTATGTGATGTACTACGCTATCAGAAGTCTATGTTTCATTCTGCGACTCATACTGGTTTATGAGCTTCTACAGCTCTACTATGGCATTTTCACTTTTGAGTAGCTTCATGTAGCTTTGCAGGAATTGTGCAACGGAAGTGCTAACATTCGTCGTAGTGCTTGTTTTATCATAAGCCGCTGGCATGTCTTAAACATGCGGTGCTTCATTGCACAACGGGATCCGCTGTGACTTTGTTGCCGGTTCTCTGAAGGTATCTTGCGCATCGATAGAGACTTCCTTTTTCTTTCGTAGGTCGAGAGTAGGTATTTTTCCCAGAGCTTTCCTTATCCATACTGTCTCAAGAGGAGTCTACCTTGTGTGAGCCTCCCCTGGCATGGAAGCTTCTGCTCCCCTATCGTGGCCTGTCTGAGCGCCACTGCACGTGACCACATTGATGCTCAGGTCTACTGGTTTGCTCTCCATTGCGATCCACTGGACATTCGTGTTTGCTGCATCCGTCCGTATTCTTTTCTGCATTTCAACCTCTAGTACTAGGAAATCTTCAATAACATGCTCAAAAGATTTACAAAAATTGCACGCAGTGCAAGGGTTAACACAATCTCTAGATACGTGACCTGGTTGGCCACAATTATAACAAATGACCTGGCCACGGCCTCTTCCCTGCGTTGGGCCAGCATTTCTTCCTCTACCATGGTATCCAGCACCACAACCTCTGTATCCTCCTTGGTCATATTGCACATTCTCTTGTTTCAACTAGTTATCTTCTTGTACGCGGTACAAGCCAGTGCCTCTCATTGAGTCCATATCTCATTTTCTCTCATTCATTAGCTCATATGCCCGGCAGTTGGATTCATCATGTCCAACTGATTTACAGAAAGTGCAGTATAAAGTTTTAGGTGTTTTCACATACTTCTGTATAAGATAGCAGTCTTCAGGTTTGTGTCTTGTGGTTCTACAAATTTCACACCATGGGGCTTGATTATGATTTATTGGGTTGGGCGCACCACTATTAAGATAGTCGCGGAACACAGGGAAGTGCTCCTGGTCATGGCCTTCTCCTTTTCAACTTATACACTAGACATCATGTCTAGTTTCATACCTTTGTTCTTTTCCATTCTTCATGCTTTGCAGTTCTAGTGTCAGGGTGGTCAGCGGTTCTGGATCTAAGACATCCCAGAACTAGCCTCACCAATCGGCGAAGCCTCTAGCTTCATTGCGATTTCCAAGGCCTTTGTCTGCAACGTAACCTTCTGCTACATCAATGGTAATCTAATATGGGGCAACATCACAGCAATGAACCATTCCTTGTGCTATTATGGGGCTATAACAAAGCTTACTTGGTCCAATAGGGTCTTGAACTTCTGATCAAACTCCCAAACCATTTCAGTTGGTTTCTGCTTTATTTCTTTCAACTCGGTTATACAATGAGATTCAGATTTGGGTTTCTCAAAACTCTGCCACAAGCGTAGCTTTAATTTCTACGAGGGTTCTCGGCTGTGTGTTAGAGTACTTCATGAACCAATGTAAAGCTCTGTCCTTGAAAGTGGTGATGAGCTGTGCTCTCTTCATGGCATCATCCTGGATTTGTCTTACACTCCATATGGCTTCGAAAAGGAACCAATGCTGATTAGGGTCTTCTAGGCTAGTTCCTTTGAATGTCAACAGCTTCATATCTGTGTTTTCCATTGTCCTATTAGGTAGTGGGGTGCCCGGATTAGTGCGCAACTGCTGTAAAGGGCTCTGTGCAGTGAAAACAAATGGGCTTATCGGGATAGACATACTGGGTTGAGTATTCTGCGGGGTGGGCTATGTAGCAGGTGGGTTTTGAGATAAAGGTGGTGCGGTATTTGCAGCCGATGGGTTCTCAGGGATAAATGGTGGTGCAGCTTCGTTGTCAAGGTCACAAGGAATCTCAGTATCAATATGGAGTCTAGGGCCTCCAAGATTCTTATTAAATTTATACCTCTTACCACTTCTAAGATTATGGGTATCTTCATTAGAATCACTATATATACTATTTACCATGACAAACTTAAGAATATTACTGCATTCTTAAAACACCTTTCTCAACTAACAACATCTTAATGTATAGACAGAGATTGTTCAGCAACTTACCTTGGAATCCTCCGAAAAAGTATGCTTCTACTTGGCTGTAGGATTTGAGTGTGTCTACAGCAAATTTTGTTACGAAGCCTTCTAGCATATGATCGACCCAAAAATCAACTGCGCGTGTCAACAGGCTATCTATTGCTTTGAGCTGAGCTATGAGATCAGGAGTCCACTCTGTAGGAACTCCTCCTTGAAAACAAGTTTTCTTTTCTGCGAGCCGCGAGATCCACGCGTGCAGCTCGTTTGGAAATGATGCCTAGAAAATCTTGTGAATATCTTTCCACAGATATCTATCTGACCACTGTGTGTCACATAGACACAGATGTCTATTATCTTGCCTTGCAAAGTCTCTTATGGTCTTGTCCCACCAAGCTTGGATCTCTGTCTTTTCAGGATGCCAATTGTCAGAGCCTTCCGGGAACTGGTATTCTTCATCACTCATTACGGTTGCAACTCATCATGGATTCTAGCATGGCAACGGAACCATTTGTTGGCTATAACTGATCCAGAGGTTTTCTATAAGACCCAGGTTCTTCATGGTTTCCCTTTGACCAACAAAACCCCTTTGCACCGACCCTTTCGGCAACAACCTGTGAGCAGGTTGAGGTCTCACCTGAGGTGTATCTATGGGGTACTGTGGAATTAGGTTTCCACAGTAAGTGACAAGTTACTTGGACGGACGTACTGCGCAGTGCAACAGGGGGTATGTGCTGCGAGGTGAGACTGCACAGCGATGGGCTACGCAGTGGTCCACACCACTAAGTTCTTCTACTACAGGGCTTCTACTGAAACTGCGAACTATGTAGTGCAACTTTATAGTTGACTACCTCAAAAATGCTTAAGGTTCCGAATTGAGTATCACTCATCCACTCATTCAACTACTCAACTGATTATCCATTTACTATTCATTCATCCACTTGGTATGGTTACGATTTGAGCATATTCTATTGATACCATCTAATTGTTATGCATTTGTTCTATTGCGCATAAGGAAGTACTTAAGTGATCTCTTAACACTTAAGCAACTAACTGACTCACTGCTCTCAAACATAAACTAAATGTTCACCATTCATCTATTCATGCATAACTTAACATATCATCTCCATACCTCTTCTGATGGCAAATGCATACAAAAGTCCTCTCATAACAACATGCAAGGAAACATCTAGACGTTCATTTACAGAAAACAAAGATAAGCATTCATCCATAAAACACCATCGCACAACACAATATTTAACGTGGTTCACTCTCCTGGATGGGAAGCTACATCCACAAGAATGGCTGGTAATATATATATATTTAAAAGGGATGGGGACAACCATTCTTAGTCTGCGCACTCAGCTACAGACTCTCCTTCCTCTCAGATAGGTCTCTGCGCACACAGGTGCAGAGCCTTTACAATCTTCTCAACTCAAAAAGAGATTTTACAATACAATCGCTCGACTATTCAACAATACTAAGAGAACCTCAGAACCCAAAAATGTAACAACAAAAGTAACCCCATCCCATACAAAATTGTCTTCTTAAATAGACCATGCCCGAAGGTCATGTCTTTACAATGCCGAAGACCTAAACCCAAAAACCCTTAGGGTTTACAAAACTGTGCCGGTTTCCCTAAACCAGCTTGCTGGCATCTAGTAGCATCTGCTTCATCATGGTGGTTCTCCACGTCTTCATTTTGTCGCTATCAGCCTTCCTGTCACACGCATGCCAACAGGTCACTTTCACTGAACCGTTCATCTCTAACAGTCTCGCCCACTAGGCATGCCAATCCATCGATTTCCCCGAGCTGTCCTTTCCTTAACAAACTCGTGCATTGGCCTCCTTCCTGATTTGCTCGTGCCCTCCGCTTGGCACTCCTGGAGCATCTTTCCAAAATTAGACCACTATTGGTCCATCCAGTACCTGCACCTGATCCTTGTACAGCACTCCGCTTTGCTAGCTCCACGTGGCCTGACTGCTTCGCAGCACTGCTTCCTCGCAGCGCTGGTCTTAGCGGTACTTCCAAAATTCGGATGCTGCGCACAACTTCACAGCATGGCCAAAACTTGGATGTCGTGCACAACTTCGCAGCACCCTCAACACTTAGATAAAATTACATATTTTTCTGAGCTGCGCTCAGCTCAGCTTTTCCTGCTTATCAAAAGTGTTACCAAAACTTTCTCCCAACTTGGGCCCAAAACAGAGTGGCTAAATGAGCTCTCGACACTAGAACCGGTATGTCTCGTCTAGAAGAGGCTTGAGACTCCCAAATTGTAGCTGGAGGTAACATAATCAATTATAAAGGTTCCTAGGCTTCACTGCGTGCAAAGGGCTGGAACCCTCGGCAACAAACAACTGTGCTATTCAACCCCTATCTGACTCAGGACACAAACAATATAGCCACTGCAAGTACCCTATGCGATACCTATGTAAAGAAACTATGGTCGCCGCAGTATCAAAAATGCTCAGGGGGATAGTCACAGGTGGGATCCGTCGTATGGCTAGGGTAGCTAAGCCTGAAACTCAAGATGGTCAAATCCCCCAAGAATCCCCAGATACGAACAAATCCTGGAAATATCTCCCATGTTCAGCCGGTATTGGAGGGCTATCTCTGCAACCAACCTCCCGTGACCTCGTGCTTAACTCTGGTCTGAGTAGAGCTTCCTGAGAACACTAATGTATACCATGGATTTCACCACTCCCTAGTCAGACACACATAATGTTTTGTCTAGTAGTCTTGGATTGTTTACTCACAATGATCTATTCCAAGACTCTAAACCTATGCTAGTTGGTGTACTCTATAAATGAAAATCTTTCTAATCAATTTAAAGATTAAGCATTAATTTGAATGGCTGTGGTTACTCAAAGGATATGGTCGTGAAACTAGTGATGTATATGACTCAATAGTATGCAAAATCGTCAAACTCTAGACTCATCTATCCAATAAAAACAATGCCACTAGAATGAAAATCAATCCAATGGTTTCGAAATAAAAATGCAATTCTTTTATATTTTCAATGCACAAGCAGAACTTAAATGAAAGCACAAGCACTCAGATGCAAAATGCAGTACATAAAAGTAATTTTTTTTTTTCACTTATAAGCAAAAGGAAAATGCAAAACTATTTTTTTTTGTATTTTTCAATATAATAAAATGAAAAATGCAAGCAAAATCTCACTATTTAGTTATAGAAATGAAAGGGAGATCAATCAAACAACCTAGCAGATCCCAAACAGTAAGACTCAACCAAGGTAATGAGCTAAACAATTAAAAATGGGTGAAAACCAACATGGCTCAAAACCAAGAGAAAAGAGGAGTTTGGGTCACGAACAAGGCTTGGAACAGTCAGGAAAAAGGCCAAAGAAGACTCAGGAACACTCAAAACCAACCCAGCATCAACCAAAGGCCATAAACCAATCACCCCAGAAGTTGTATGCTATTGTCGAAGGAATAACTGTGGGTACCCGTGGGCTACAGTGCAGACAAATGTGGGTAGACACGGGAAGAACAAGGCTCACCCGTGTATAGGGAAAAGCAAATGAGTAGGAAAAGTGTCCAATGGCTCAAAAAAAGGGCGTTTTCTATGGTGTATCCTAACGGCCAATCAATGACACAGAGACTCGACACACAACAACTCTAAACAAGCAATAATGCCTAAAAATCCCCAAAAATGGATGTTCTCCCCAATGGGGTCGCCATTTCTATTATGGAGAAAACTTCCTATGGCTTGGGGTAGACCACAACAGACAGCTGACTACCAAAACTTAACTCAATTCTCAATGCTATGCTATATAAATGGCAATGCTAAGATAATGAAGAATATAACCAACCTCCATCCAGATGTTTGGTGTAGATCCCCGTTGGAGCTTTCAATTCGTGCACTTGAACCTGCAAATTAGTCTTGATAACCAATATACAACAGGTGCATATAATACATGAAAGAAACTAACATCATCAATAGCAGTGGTCCATGATATCATAAGTAAATGAAACCCAATGTAATATAAACAAAATTCACAACATTAATGGACGAGAATATGAGTATTTCTATTAATGAATAACAAGAAGTACAATGTGATACGACCTCTTGTCGGCAACCATTCTGAACCAAGAACTGGGTCTCTCCACTTGTGCCTCCACCACTTCAATCCTCCCTGGAATGGCAAACTCAAACTATGATAGGAGTTTGGAAGGTGAACATAAAGGGTTCACAACAATAAGGATCAATGAGTGTAGACTCAAGATACTGCAAAAATCCACTAGAGTTATCTTGCTCTCTCTTCCTTCTCCCTTCCATATGCCATATGTGCTTAATATATAGTCCTCCCAAAGGTAAGTCAAAGGACACATCGAGGTGTTTCGGGGAAAATGGAGGGCCAAAGGTCACCCTAAGACCGCTTTGTGGGAGTAAAAAGTCATTTACTAGTGAATTTTACCATTTTACTTGTCATCTACGAGCTATAGTGGTGCAGCTCGTGGGTACGCTGGCTAAAGTGAAACAGCTAGCGTACAGGAAGAAAAATAGGGAGATAGTGTGTCTGGAGGACATAAAGTGTCTCTGAGTCAGTGAAATGGATCCTGAAGGCTAAAGAGTACTGATGCTCACAAGGTGGAAAAATACGTTGCAACATTAGGGGTTTAAAGAGAGATATTGAGGGTGACGGTTTAGGGTTTAAGGGTTGAGAGAGAGAGATTTGGGGTCAGAGGATTAGAGAGAGTGAGATATATTTGAGGTTAGGAGTTTAGAGGGAGAGAGTGAAAGAGATTGGTTGTTAGGGGTTTAGATAAAGTCATAGATTGGGGGTTAGGGGTTTAGAGAGGGAGAGAGGGATATTGGGGGTTAGGTTTTTAGAGAGAGAGAGAAATTGGGGGTAAGAGTTTTTGAGAGAGAGGGACGGAGAGATTTGAGGTTAAAGAGAGAGACATATTCAGTGTCAGGGGTTTAGAGAGAGAGAAATAAAGAGGGATATTGGGGGTTAGGGATTTAGATAGAGACATCATGGGTTAATACATGTTTAGAGCTAGAGAGAGATCATGGGGGGAGTTTGGATGGTTAGTTCTTGGTGGAGAGAGACATAGAGAGGGGGAGAGGGTTATTAGCACGAGGAGTGGGGGTTTGAGAGGGGAGGGAGAGAGAGAGAGAGGGTTAGGTATTTAGAGAGAGAAAGAGAGAGATCAGGGCTTAGTCCTTTAGAGAGAGGGAGATAGATTGGGGGTTGAGCGTTAGGGGTTTAGAGAGAGTAATTGAGGGTTAGGGATCTAGAGAGAGAGACATTGGATGTTAGGGGTTTAGATAAAGAGAGATAGAAAGGGGGATATTGTGGGTTAGGGGTTCAGAGAGAGAGAGAGAGAGAATGGGGGTTAAGGGTTTAGAGAGAGATATATTGGAAGTTATGCATTGATATATAGAGATAGAATGGGGGTTAGGGCTTAGAGAGAGAGAAAGAGATATAAAAAGAGAGATATTGGTGGTTAGGAGTTTACAGAGAGAGAGAGATTTGCGATTAGGGGTTTAGAGAGAGATTGGGGGTTAAGGGTAGGTGGGTGTGGTGTGGTGGTTTGAGGAGAGAGGGAGAGAGAGAGAGAGAGAGAGAGAGAGAGAGAGAGAGAGAGAGAGAGAGATTGGGGTTAGGGATTTGGAGAGACAGAGGGAGAGAGAATATGGGTTAGGGGCTTAAAGAAAGAGATGCATTAGGGATTATGGGTTAATATATATATATATATATATATATATATAGAGAGAGAGAGAGAGAGAGAGATTTGGGGTTAGGGATTTAGAGAGAGATATATTGGAGGATATCCATTTAGAGAGAAAGATGTAGAAAGAGAGATATTGAGGGTTAGGGGTTTGGAGAAAGATTGGAAGTTAAGGGTTGAGAGGGAGAGAGAGATTGGGGTTAGGGGTTTAGAGAGAGAGAGAGAGAGAGAGAGAGAGAGAGATTGGAGGTTAGGGGTTTAGAGAGAGAGAGAGAGAGTTTGGAGGTTATGGGTTTAGAGAGAGAAAGATAAATTATGGATTAGGGGTTTAGAAATAGAGGGAGATTGGGTGTTAAGGGTTTACAAAGAGAGAGATTAGGGGTTTGGAATATAGGGGGAGATAGAGAGTTTGGGGGTTAGGCGTTTAGAGAGAGACAAAGATAGAAAGAGAGAGATTGGTAGTTAGGGGTTTAGAGAGAGAGAGAATGGAGGTTAATGGTTTAGAGAGAGAAAGAGAGGTTGGAGGTTAGGGGTTTACAGATAGAGAGAGAGATTGGGGGTTAGTGGTTTAGAGAGAGAGATTGGGGGTTAGGGGTTTAGAGAGAGAGATAGAAAGTGAGAGAATGAAATTTAGCGTTTGGAGAAAGAGAGAGAGGGAGAGAGATGGGTTTATGGGTTGAGAGAGAGAGAGAGATATATATATAAGCAGAGAGATTGGGGGTTAGGGGTTTATATAGATAGAGAGAGAGAGAGAGAGAAGGAATGGGGGTTAGGGGCTTACATATAGAGAAACAAAGACATAAAGAGATAGATTGTTGGTTAAGGGTTCAGAGAGAGAGACTGGGGGTTAGGGATTAGTTGGGGAGTGTTAGTTGGGTGAGGAGTGGGGGTTTGGTGGGAGATAGAGAGATATAGTGAGAGAGAGAGATAGGGGGCATTAGGTGTTTAGAGAGAGAGAAATTGGGGGTTAGGGTTTTAGAGAGAGAGAGAGTGAGAGAGAGATTGGAGGTTAGGGATTTACAGAGAGAGAGAGATTGGGGGTTAAGGGTTTACAAAGATATATAAATTGGAGGTCAGTAGTTTAGAGAGAGATTGGGGATTAGGGGTTTAAAGGGAGATAGATTTGATGTTAAGGGTTTAGAGAGAGACATTGAGGTATTGGGAGTTACGGGTTTAGAGAGAGAGATTGGGGTTTAGGGGTTTATAGAGAGAGATATTGTAGGTTAGGGGCTTAGAGAGAGAGAGAAAAAGAGAAATTGGGGGTTAGGGGTTTAGAGAGACATAGAGTATAGGTTAGGTGTTTAGAGAGGGATATATAGAGACATAGATATTTAGCATAGGTGTTTAGAGAGAGAGAGAGAGAGAGAGAGAGAGAAATTGGGCATTAGGGTTTTAGATAGATATATAGAGATTGGGGGTTAGGGGTTTAGAGATAGATTTGGGTTTAGGGGATTAGAGAGAAAGAGGGATTGGGGTTTGGGGTTTAGAGAGAGGGAGAGAAATATTGGTGGTTAGGGGTTTAGAGAGAGAGATATTGGAGGTTAGGGGTTGAGAGAGAGAGAGGTTAGGCATTGAGAGAGAGAGATGGGGGGTTAGGTTGTTAGGGAGAGAGAGAGAGAGATTGTATGTTAGTGGCTTAAAGTGTGAGAGAGACGGGGGGTTAGGCGTTTAGATAGATAGATAGAGAGAGAGAAACATATCAAGGGTTAGGGGTTTAGAGAAACAGAGAGAGAGATCGGGGGTAATTCGCTTGGGGAAGAGAGAGAGAGAGATTGGGGTTTACGTGTTTAGAGAGAGATAAAGAGATCGGGGGTTAGGGGTTTATAAAGAGATGGAAATAGAGAGATTGGAAGTTAGGGATTTAGAGGAAGATGGAGAGAGATTGGGGGTTAGGGATTTCAAGAGAGAGAGAGAGAGAGAGAGAGAGAGAGAGAGAGAGAGAGAGAGAGAGAGAGAGAGAGAGATTTTGGGTTAGGGGTTTAGAGAGAGAGAGATTTTGGGTTAGGGGTTTAGAGAGAGAGAGAGATTGGGTTTATTAGTTAAGGGTTTAGAGAGAGAAATATTGGAAGCTAGAGGTTTAGGAGTTAGGGATTTAGAGGGAGAGAGATAGAGATTGGAAGCTAGAGCTTTAAGGAGAGAGAGAGAGAGACAGAATGCGAGAGATTTGGGGTTCGTTGTCTAGGGGAGAGAGAGAGAGAGAGAGAGAAATTGGAGGTGAGAGGCTTATAGAGAGAGGGAGGGTTAGGGGTTAGGGTTTAAGGTTGAGAGAGAGAGAGATATTATAGGTTAGGGATTTAGAGAGAGAGAGGAATTGGGGAATCCGGGTTTATAGGGGGAGAGATATGGTACTAGGGGTTTAGAAAGAGAGAGAGATTGGGGTTTAGGAGTTTAAATAAAGCGACATAGATTGTTGGTTAGGGGTTTACAGAGAGATAGATAGATTGGGATTTAGGGGTGTAGACAGATATAAAGATATTGGGGGTTAGGGGTTTAGAGAAAGAGATTGGGGGTTAAGGTTTAAAGGGGAGAGAGAAAGAGAGAGAAATTGTGGTTTAGTGGTTTAGAGTGAGAGAGAGAGGTTGGGTATTTGGGGTTTAGAGAGAGAGATTTTAGCGGTTAAGGGTTGAGACAGGGAGAGATTGGCGGTTAGGGTTGAGAGAGAGAGATAGAGAGATGGATATTGGGCGAATCGTAGGGGGTTTAAATAGATAGGTAGAGAGAGAGAGAGGGATATTGTTGGTTGAGGATTTAGAGAGAGAGAGAGAGAGAGAGAGATTGGGGATTAGGGGTTTAGATAGAGAGATAGTGTGTGTGTGAGAAAGTCATCGAGAGAGACTAGGGGTTAGGGATTTTAGAGAGAAAGAGAAAGAGAGGTTGGGATTTAGGTGTTTAGGGAGAGAGATATTGGTGGTTAGTGTTTAGGGCTTAGGGGTTTAGAGAGAGAGAGAGATATTAGAGGTTAGGGGTTTAGAGGGAGAGAGAGAAATATTGGGGGTTAAGTGTTTAGAGAGAGAGGAGAGAGCGATTGGAGGTTAGAGGTTTAGAGATAGAGATATTGGGGGTAAGGGGTTTCGAGAGAGAGAGGGAGAGATTGGAGGCTAGAGGCCTAGAGAGAGAGAGCGAGGGAAGCTGGGGGATAGGTTTTAGAGAGATAAAGATAATGATAGAGAGAGAAAGAGAGATGTTAAGGGTTTAGAGAGGGAGAGAGAGAGAGATTGGGGGTTAGCAGGTTAGAAATAGATAGAGAGTTTGGGTGTTATGGGGTTTTATAGGGAGAGAGATTGGGGGTTAGGATTTTATAGAGAGATAGAGAGATTGGGGAATAAGGGTTTAGAGAGAAATAGATAGATAGATTGGGGGTTAGTGATTTAGAGAGAAAGAGATACAAAATGAGAGAGATGTGTGGTTAAGGGTTTAGAGATATAGAGAGAAAATGGGTGTTATGCATTTAGAGAAAGGTATTGGATGTTAGGGGTTTAGAGAGAGTGTTGGTCGCAGTATTGATCTAAATGTTTCCCAATGTAGACCCAGGTACTTCGCGGTACAAGATACCATCAAAACCCCTATTCACCGACCCTTTCAGCAATAGACTACGAGCAGTATGAGGTCTCACCCGAGGCGAAGTTAAGGGGGGTAGTTGCAGAAGCATGTTTCCACAACCTTGTGATGCGAGTGTTAAGCCGGTTAATGTGCAGCATGGCGACAGACTGCTCGCTGCGGTCAATGACTATGCGAGGTCTTCTACTTCGCATCGAGTACTTTAGCAAGAAGAGATACTTGCAACATTAGCGCATCCACAGACTGCGTAGTGGGGTTATGAGAACTTACTACTTCTACTCAATCTTATTCGATAATCCTTAATCATTCATCATTACTTAGACCGATAACATCATAACTTATGCAATTGAGTGAGATGCACAATGTTGTGTGCTCTGATATCGTGGTTCAACCTTAACATTTAACTGTGTGTTTATCTCACAGATCCATTCATTTGAGGACTTATAGGTGCTTGACTGTTAACATTCATCCATACACGAACTACTAACATCTTATTCCATCCCTTCCGTGGTGAATATAGATAAAAGTAAACATATATCAAATAACAATAACTTCATGCATGCACTATAAGTAATTCAAGCAAAAATAATGGCAATCATACACAAAAATTACATAACACAAGGTTTAACGTGGTTCACTCCCCCAGATGGGAAGTTACGTCCACAAGAACTGTTGTTTTATTATCTCAAGAAAGGGTACACCAGTTCTTTGTCTGCACACTTAGTTGGAGACATTCTTCTTCCTCAAAATTAGGTCTCTGTGCACTCAGCTGCAGAGCCTTTACAATGGCTTCTTGCTCAGAACTTTTAACAATATTCATGAATACCCAAATACAAAATTGGTTCACCCTTTCCCATACAAAAATTCCTTATATATAGATCATGCCCGTAGGTCATGTCTTTACAATACGAAGGAAAACCCCTTAGGTTTACAAAACTGTCATGGTTTTCTCCCAAAACCGGACTACAGATGTCTGATAGTGGATCTTCTATCACGCGTGCACCAATGGGTTGCTTACGTCGAGTTGTTCCTTCTTTTACGGCCTTAGATGACTGGTTCAAGTAGTAGTAGTCCTTTGCTTGTGTGATCAGTCACCTACCTCCCGATCTGCACCTACCCACTGCTTGGTAGTTATCGACGATCTTTGCCAAAAATAGGTCTTCTGTGACCTAACCAAAATAAATGCCATCATCCGTCCAACGTTCTGCTAGGATGGAACTCTGTCAATGTGGCACATTGTGGCACTGTACTCCTCACAGCACAGACCTCGCAGCTCTTCCAACACTATGTTGCGCGCAACTTCACAGCATGCCAAAACTTATCCAAAATTTTTCCAACTTAACTGTGCTCAACTCCACAATTCTAAAAATCCTTCCTGCTAAAAAATGCCCCACCTGGGCCAGGCCCAATAGAGAGAGATATGGACATTAGTGGTTAAGTGTTTAGAGAGAGAGAGAGGTTGGGGGTTAGGGATTAGAGAGAGAGAAAGAGATATAAAAACACTGATATTGGTGGTTAGGATTTGAGAGAGAGAGAGAGAGAGATTTGTGATTAGGGGTTTAGAGAGAGATTGGGGGTTAAGGGTAGGTGAGTGTGGTGTGGTGGTTTGAGGAGAGAAAGAGACAGAGAGAGAGAGAGAGATTGGGGTTTAGGGATTTGAAGAGAGAGGGAGAGAGACTATGGGTTAGGGGTTTAAAGAAAGAGATACATTAGGGATTATCGGTTCAGAGAGAGAGAGAGAGAAATATTTTGGGTTAGGGGTTTAGAGAGGGAGATATTGGAGGATATGCATTTAGAGAGAAGCAGGTAGAAATAGAGATATTGAGGGTTAGGGATTTAGAGAAAGATTGGAAGTTAGGGGTTGATAGGGAGAGAGAGATTGGGGTTAGGGGTTTAGAGAGAGAGAGAGAGAGAGAGAGATTGGAGGTTAGGGGTTTAGAGAGAGAGAGAGAGTTTGGAGGTTATGGCTTAAGAGAGAGAAAGAGAGATTATGGATTAGGGGTTTAGAGAGAGAGGCATATTGGGTGTTAGGGGTTTAGAGAGAGAGAGATATTGGGGGTTTGGAATTTAGAGGGAGATAGAGTGTTTCGGGGTTATGCGTTTAGAGAGAGACAAAGATAGAAAGAGATAGATTGGTGGTTAGGGGTTTAGAGAGAGAGAAATTGGAGGTTAATTATTTAGAGACAGAGAGAGGTTGGAAATTAGGGGTTGAGAGAGAGAGAGAGAGAGAGAGAGAGAGAGAGAGAGAGAGAGATTGGGGGTTAGTGGTTTAGAGAGAGAGATTGGGGGTTAGGGGTTTAGAGAGAGAGAGAGAGAGAGAGAGAGAGAGAGAGAGAGAGAGAGATGGGGTTATGGGTTGAGAGAGAGAGAGATTGGAGGTTAGGGGTTCATAGAGAGAGAGACCGAGATATAAGGAGAAATATCAGAGGTTATGGGTTTAGAGAGAGAGAGATTGGGGGTTAGGGGTTAGGGTTTAGAGAGAGAGCGGTTGGGGGTTAGGGGTTAGGAGTTTAGAGAGAGAGATTGGAAGCTAGAGGTTTAGGGGTTAGGGATTTAGAGGGAGAGAGATAGAGATTGGAAGCTAGAGGTTTAAAGAGAGAGATTGGAAGTTAGGGATTTAGAGGAAGATGGAGAGAGATTGGGGGTTAGGGATTTCAAGAGAGAGAGAGAGATATTTTGGATTAGGGGTTTAGAGAGAGAGAGATTGGGATTTATGGGTTTAGAGAGAGAGAGGGGGGTGAGGAGTTGGGATTTGGGGAGAGAGAGGGAAAGAGAGAGAGATTGGGGGTTAGGGGGTTTAGAGAGAGAGAGAGATTTGGCTTAGGAGTTAGGGGTTTAGAGAGAGAGAGATTGGAAGCTAGAGGTTTAAAGAGAGAGAGAGATAGAATGTGAAAGATTTGGCGTTCGCTGTTTAGGGGAGAGAGAGAGAGAGAGATTGGAGGTGAGGGGCTTGGAGAGAGAGGGAGGGTTAGGGGTTAGTGTTTAAGGATGAGAGAGAGAGAGATATTAAAGGTTAGGGATTTAGAGAGAGAGAGGAATTGGGGGATTAGGGTTTATAGGGAGAGAGATAGGGTACTTGGGGTTTAGAGAGAGAGCGAGAGAGATTGGTGTTTAGGAGTTTAAAGAAAGCGATAGAGATTGTTGGTTACGGGTTTACAGAGAGATAGATAGATTGGGAGTTAGGGGTGTATCAAAATATAAATATATTGGGGGTTAGTGGTTTAGAGTGAGAGAGATAGAAAGGGAGAGATGGGTGCTCAAGGGTTTAGAGAGATAGAGAGAGAATGGGGGTTGAGGTTTAAGGGGGGAGAGAGAGAGAGAGAGAGAGAGAGAGAGAGAGGTTTAGAGTGAGAGAGAGATAGGTTGGGTATTTGAGGTTTAGAGAGAGATATTTTAGCAGTTAAGGGTTGAGAGAGGGAGAGATTGGTGGTTAGGGTTGAGAGAGAGAGATAGAGAGATGGATATTGGGGGAATTGTTGGGGGTTTAAATAGATAGGTAGCGCGAGAGAGAGAGAGAGAGAGGGACATTGTTGGTTGGGGATTTAGAGAGAGGGAGAGAGATTGTGGGTTAGGGGTTTTAGATAGAGAGAGAGTGTGTGTGTGAGAAAGTCATCGAGAGAGACTGGGGGTTAGGGGGGTTTAGAGAGAAAGAGAAAGAGAGATTGGGATTTAGGTGTTTAGGGAGAGAGATCTTGGTGGTTAGTGTTTAGGGCTTAGGGGTTTAGAGAGAGAGAGATTAGAGGTTAGGGGTTTAGAGGGAGAGAGAGAAATATTGGGGGTTAAGTGTTTAGAGAGAGAGAGAGAGAGAGTGACTGGAGGTTAGAGGTTTAGAGACAGAGATATTGGGGGTAAGGGGTTTCGAGAGAGAGGGGGAGAGATTGGAGGCTAGAGGCGTAGAGATACAGAGTGAGGGAAGTTGGGGGTTAGGTTTTAGAGAGAGAGATAATGATAGAGAGAGAGAGAGATAGTTTAGGGGTTTAGAAAGGGTGAGAGAGAGATTGGGGGTTAGCGGTTTAGAAATAAAGAGAGAGTTTGGGTGTTATGGGGTTTTATAGGGAGAGAGATTGGGGGTTAGGATTTTATAGAGAGATAGAGAGATTGGGGAATAAGGGTTTAGAGAGAAATAGATAGATAGATTGGGGGTTAGTGATTTAGAAAGAGAGAGATACAAAAGGAGAGAGATGTGTGGTCAAGGGTTTAGAGAGATAGAGAGAGAATGGGCGTTATGCATTTAGAGAAAGAGATTGGATGTTAGGGGTTTAGAGAGAGAGAGATATGGATATTGGTGGTTAAGTCTTTAGAGAAAGAGAGGTTGGGGGTTAGGGCTTAGAGATAGAGAAAGAGATATAAAAAGAGAGAGGTTGGTGGTTAGGATATTAGAGAGAGAGAGAGAGAGAGAGAGAGAGAGAGAGAGATTTGCGATTAGGGGTTTAGAGAGAGAGATTGGGGGTTAAGGGTAGGTGGGTGTGGTGTGGTGGTTTGAGGAGAGAGAGAGAGAGAGAGAGAGAGAGAGAGAAATATTGGGGGCTAGGGATTTGGAAAGAGAGAGGGAGAGAGACTATGGGTTAGGGGTTTAAACAAAGAGATACATTAGGGATTATGTGTTTATAAAGAGAGAGAGAGAGAGAGGAAAATGTTTGGGGTTAGGGGTTTAGAGAGAGAGATATTGGAGGATATGCATTTAGAGAGAAGGAGGTATAAATAAAGATATTGAGGGTTAGGGGTTTAGAGAAAGATTGAAAGTTAGGGGTTGAGAGGGAGAGAGAGATTGGTGTTAACGGTTTAAAGAGAGAGAGAGATAAACATTGGAGGTTAGGGGTTTAGAGAGAGAGCGCGAGAGAGAGAGAGAGAGAGAGAGAGAGAGAGAGAGAGAGAGAGAGAGTTTGGAGGTTTCAAGTTTAGAGAGAGAAAGAGAGATTATGGATTAGGGGTTTAGAGAGAGATGGATATTGGGTGTTAGGGTTTGAGAGAGAGAGAGATTGGGGGTTAGGGGTTCATAGAGACAAAGACATAGATATATGGAGAGATATCAGGGGTTATGGGTTTATATATATATATATATATATATATATATATATATATATATATATATATAGAGAGAGAGAGAGAGAGAGAGAGAGAGAGCGGGGGGGGGTATGGGCTTACAAAGAGAGAAACAAAGACAAAAATAGAGAGATTGATGGTTAAGGGTTCGAAGAGAGAGACATAGTCAAAGAGACTGGGGGTTAGGGTTTTCTTGGGGAGGGTCAGTTGGGTGAGGAGTGGGGGTTTGGTGGGAGAGAGATATATATAGTGAGAGAGAGATATAGGGGGGGGCATTAGGTGTTTAGAGAAAGAGAAATTGGGGGTAGGGGTTTAGAGAGAGAGAGAGAGAGAGAGAGAGAGAGAGAGAGAGAGAGAGAGAGATTGGAGTTTAGGGATTTAGAGATAGAGAGATTGGGGTTTAATGGTTTATAAAGAGAGATAGATTGAAGGTTAGGAGTTTAGAGAGAGAGAGAGATTGGGGGTTAGGGGTTTAAAGCGAGAGAGATTTGATGTTAAGGGTTTAGAGAGAGACATGGAGATATTGGGAGTTACAGATTTAGAGAGAGAGAGAGAGAGAGAGAGAGAGATAAAGAGATTGTATGTAAGGGGTTTAGAGTGTGAGAGAGACCGGGGATTAGACGTTTAGATAGATAGAGAGAGAGAAACATATTGAGGGTTAGGGGTTTAGAGTGATAGAGAGAGAGAGATCAGGGGTAATTCGTACCTTTAGGGAGAGAGAGAGAGAGTTTGGAGGTTAGGGGTTTAGAGACAGAGGGATTGGGGAATAGGGGTTTGGAGAGCAAGAGAGAGATTGGGGCTTAGGTGTTTAGAGAGATATAAAGAGATTGGGGGTTAGGGTTTTATAGAGAGATGGAAAGAGAGATATTGATCTCTCTCTCTCTCTCTCTTTCTAAATCCCATACCAAGAGAGAGGGATAGGGTACTAAGGGTTTAGAGAGAGAGAGATATTAGGGTTTAGGAGTTTAAATAAAGTGAGAGAGATTGTTGGTTAGGGGTTTAGGAGTTTAAATAAAGTGAGAGAGATTGTTGGTATGGGATTTAGAAAGAGAGAGAGAGAGAGAGAGATTGGGGTTTAGGGGTTTAAATAAAGAGAGAGTGTGTGTGAGAAAGTCATCGAGAGAGACTGGGGGTTAGGGAGTTGTTGTTGTTGCAACATCCCCCCCAAATTTTTTGTAGATATTGGAGCCCCTCCTTCTACTTCTCTTACAAATTTACTTAGGAGTTAAACTTTCCTTAGAATTTATTTCATACTTAGTTCGTTTTAGGGGGAACCTTTCTTGTTGAGTTTATTGATCTTTTCTTCTAAGTCGGATCTCAATCTTTTTACCCGCAATGGCGGAAGAACTCAAGCTTTTCAGCCACAATAGCAGAAGAACTCATAAAGTTTGGCCGCAACGGGCTCCTATTTTATCAAGTTTTTCTACCTTGTACATTTCGGGCAAAATTGCCAAGTCCATCCAAAACTTCGGGCAAACTCAGCGAGTCCTCCCACCACAGCGGACCAACTCAAGAATTTTCCCCGCAACGGTTGGTAGTTCTTGTCATTCTTTTACCAAGGCGCAAAGAAAACTTTGGACAAACTTGGAAAGTTTCCCCGCAACGGCGGAAAACTCACGAGTTTCCACTGCAACGTTGGAACGACTCCCAATATTTGGCCACAACGGGCGGACGTTTTATTCAAATCGCAAAACCTTCAGTTGTGGATGGAACTTATGAGTTTCCGCCGCAACATCGGATAATCTCAGCAACTCTCGCCGAAATAGTGGATAGAACTTATGAGTCTTCGCCGCAACGTCGGGTGAGCTCACCTTTTCCTCCTGCTTTTGGCGATTATGCTTCAATACCAAACGTGCCAAGTTGACCCCGCCGTATGCATTTTAAACGTCGTTCTAAAGCCTCCACCAACCTATTAATTGCCTGCATGTGTCAACCTTTATATAAGGTTTTGGGGAGTTTGTTTTGTTTCTATTGTTTGAATTTGTATCGGAGAACGCCATTTCGAAGCTGTTAGACTGATCTAGCTCAGCTCACTAGCAGCATAGCCAACCTCCACAGGACCAACAATCTTTTTCCAGGTAGGTGGCTCCGCCACTGTTTCATTTTACTGCTAAATGTATAAATCTTTTCTCGGTAACAATACCCCCCTATGAGCTGCATGGCTAGTAGACGTCTGCATGTGTTATTTTTTTTTGCCATTCCTGAGCCTTTTTTTCTAACCATGTACCCTTTCAGCTCTCCCCTAAGTCACTGGAACCTACAAGCTTCAACCTTCCTAGCCGTCTTTTACCCCTCGCCCCACTCGCGCTGTCGTCTGAAGAAATCCTGAATGAATAAAGGGGAAGAAAGAACACAACTCAGTCAGCACCCCCCCCGAAGTGACTTATCTTGGTTGAAGTTGTGCTGAAGAAAAATATTTGTTTTTATATTATCATGTCGATATATTGTTTTAAAAATGCCTGTGTCTTGCTCTATTGTTCTGTACTATTGTGCAATCTTATATTTACCACATGCATAGTTGCTTGACAGGATTAAGCCAGAATTCCGAAAGGTAACAGAAAGAGAGCTAAGGTGGCTGATCCGGAACCAGCAGAGCCAAGAGTTGAAACTCTGTTTGAGGATACCAAATCCACTACAGGGGTTCCTCCTGAGGTCAAATGGGGAGATGTTTATCGTATGATCAGAGACCAATACATCCCAGGAGCACTCTTGGAGGAAGAGCACATCTATCAGAATATCAGAACCTCTGGGATATCCAAAGCCTCTACGCGTCCTGAGCTCTTTCCTTCTTTAGAAGTGATTGGATGGATCCTGGAGCATGTAAACCCAAAAACAAGAGTGTTGTATGATAGCAAAGGAGAGGCATTCGCCTCGTTCCACACAACCTACATTGCAGCAGCCTACAAATTACCGTGCTCTCAGCAGCCACTGAATGACGAATGGCTGAGGCAGATGGACAATCTTGAAATGGATAAAAGGTTTCTAATCACAGGAAAGCGGCTGAGGAAAAGAGATAGTGATGAATATGAAGTTCAAAATCTGAGGGCCCCTTTTTGGATGATCGCCCTTATGTTGAGCAGAATTTTTGGCATGGCTAACGGAACCGTTTATAGGATACAATGGGCCCCCATAATCCATTATGTAGCATTCAAAGGAACTGTCTTTGGCTGGGCAACTATCCTCTCGGACAGTTTATCATCTACCATAGCCGCAACCAAAGAAGGAATGAATCTGAAGAAGTCAGAATTCTTCATGTCCTCATATCTTGTTGATTGCATTTTGGCCAAGCTCTCTTTCCCAAAGATGGGATGCGTTTGGGACTAGTCCAACACCCTGATCTATACTGCCTATAAGATACTGTGGGCTCAGAATTACAGGATGCATTACAAACTCATCTGTGAGGAGTTCATCATACCCTTGTATGAACAAATGTTTAGTGAAGAACCCAATTGTTTATTAGAGAACGCCATGGCAATGCTGGAAAATTATGGTGATTTCTATTTTTCAGAAGACGGTACTTATATCAGAATGTATGGAGGTTCTAAGCTGCCATATATCTTTCCCAGATACGCTACTAACTATATAGTCCTGAAAGAAGCAGTTAGGCAAGTTTTTCTTGATGGAGTTGGAGGATTTTTGAATAAATTGAAAAAGGCTTATTTCCCTTCTCTGCCATTCTATGTGGGAGCCTATAAATTCTCTGGGGTTGCATTCACTGAGGAATTCATTCAAGAGTTGAAAGGTTTTCATTTCGGAGAAGCAATATTTCACAGAAATGACAAACGAAACAAAGTTGCAGAACATTGTAAAGAGTTGTACACCCACTTTGATTATGCCCATTATTATGATGATGATGAAGAAGTATATAGGGGAATGAACAACATGACTGAGTTGCAAATATACCGCTACAAAGGTGGAGCAAGTTCTAGCTCTACCACTGTCCAAAGTGCCCAAGAAGCCAAGTTGCAGAAAGAAAAGGAAGTAGCGGAAGCTCTAGCTAATGAAGAGCAGAAGCTAAAGGAGGAGGCAGATAGAACCCAAAAAGAAATTGATGACCAATTGCGGAAGGAGCAAGAACAAGCCCTTAATCTCCAGGAGGCAGAAACTCTTAGGCTGCAAGAAGAAGAATCCCAAAGGATTCAGGATTAAGAGTTAGAAGAGGCAAGATTGCAGCAAGTTGCCAAAGAGCAGGAAGAAAGGGAGGCAGTGGAAACTCAACTAAAGGCTAAAGAAGAAGAAATATGGCACAAGGTTGAAGAAGAAAACAAGGCAAATGAAGATGCACAAGCTGGTGGTTCTAATACATAGGACATGGATATAGGTTCATCCCAATTGGTACAAACCCCACTCACTGAAGAGAATGTCCCCATAGAAAGTTTCCCATTGATCCCTTTCACCCCATCAAAGGATCATACTGTGTCCCAGTGGAATAGATTTGTATATAATAGAGATAGGAAATCTATTGTTTTGAAGTTAGAGACAAGGTTGGAGAGACTTTTTGAATCGAACATTGTCACCCATCGTGAAACTACTGTTATGCAAAACAAGAAGCATGCTCCTATGGCTATGGCATCTGCTGTTGTAGCAACAACTAAAGCAAACGAGGACAATGTAATCAACATAGTCAATAAGTTCGAGTCAGCCAAGAAAAGGGCTCGTATGCTATAGCACACTGTGGCCAATGAGCAATCCTATAAGGATCTCGTAGTAAAGAAACATGATCACCTCCTGTCTGATCATAAGGAGTTGTTGGATAAATATCAACACCTGGAGGAGGAAAAGCAAAACCTGGCAGTACAAATGATGGTACTTGAAGTAGAGAAGAACGACTTCGAAGCTAAAGTTGTCCAGTTAGAGGAAGATAAGCAATTTTTAGTTGAGAAGCTAGAACAAGCAAACATCAGAGCAATGGATATGACTCAGTTTCATGAGCAATCCTGTGATGTGCTTAAGCAGATGCATGAGAAGCAAGAACTGCTTATGGAAGAAGTTTACAGGCTAAAGGCCATGCTAGACAAAATGAAGGAAATCAACTCTGAGGCTGTCAAGCTAAGGAATAAGTATACACAGGTAAAAGCAAATATTTTAAGCCAGATGGAGTGGAGATAAGGGAAGGTGGATTTCCCCAAGCACCTCTCATTCAAATCGGTGGTTAATTTTAAGGAAGATGTAGCTTTCATGGAACTTTGTAGGAACTACGGTGCTAAGCTAATCACTATGATCCAAGTTACAATGGGCAAGTGTAATAGTCTTATCAAAAGATTCAAGAAGTGCATGTAAAGTGCAAGGTTGTATTTCCCCACACCCTTGATGAATTTCCAAGTAAAGAGCAGCGCCTCTCCGATTTCAAAGATGAGCTGAGCATTCAATTGGAGTATGTGAGGAAAATTGATGTGTTAACCACAGATGATCTTCATCGATGCATCATGCTGCCTTCAGTACATGCTCAAATGTTCCATGAAATTTGCCAGACAACAATAGCATAAATGCAATACATCGAAGCAGAGCTCAACAAGCATGTAACCTCTAAGAAGATCTTGCTCCCTTCACCTGCCAATGTTGTCATAAGAGACACTGGTGTTTGGTTCAGCTATATGTTCGGATATCCACATCATCTTTTTCAGGATCTTGCATGCAATTAGGGTTTGCATGCAAATTCTAGGGTTTGCATGCACTTTGCATGCATCCCAGTCACCAGGTTGATGCCTCCAGCACCTTAGCCACCTTTTTCTAGCACCCGGGAGCCACTTACTTCAAATTTTTAGCCCTCCTAGCCTGAAACGCACCCACTTCTCACCTACTGCCAGAGAAGGGCGCACTTGTTCACCTACCACTGCAGTTCCACTTCAGTTACACTCAGTTAGCTCCGATTCTCCCTGATTTGAGGCTAGTTTCACTCCTGGCTGATTGTTTCACTTTCGTTGGACCTCCAGATTGATTAGATGACTTGTTTTGACTTCAGTTAGACTCCCATGCGCCCCCCACTGAGCCTCCTTCCCTTAATCAGTGCTACACACTTCAGTTACACTTGTTACACTCAATTAGACTCAGATTGACACCTGGATGACTGGTTCTTATGCATTGATGACCACTACTGATTGATGATGAGGACTCCTAGTTGGAGTCAAGCTACTCCATTCAGTGATTCGAATGACCTCCTTAGGCAATTCGAATTGGTCAGTCATTGTGACAGTTTGTATTGTAATTCATTCACCCTTTCTGGGATATTGAGCACTACTGCATGTTTTGCACAGTTTTGCACCATATTTTCTATGTTCATCTGTTGTGATTGATTTACTTGTTCATTAGATCTGCTGTGACTAATTTTACATGGTATCAGAGCCATTGCAGGGACAAGATCTCCTTTCTATAGGTGTTTTTACAAGAAGATTTGACTGAATTGCTCAAAATTGCAAAAAGTTTTGGCATGAATTATCTCAAGGGCATTCGCTCCTGTGCATGCAAAGCTTAAAAATACTTCCAATACTACTCCAGAAGCCTGAGTTTCCACATAATTCCTGGATCTGATACATTGGACCCATTCAACATTGCTTGATCTCCAATCCCTGGTGTGATGCAACTCTAAACGGGTGGATTGTTCGACCTCATTGTTCTTGGTTTTACTGTGATTTGCAGGTTATTGTCTCCATCTTTTGCATTCGCTACACTGTGCATGCAAGCTCATCTACATCAGTGTGCACTTGCCCCTATCAATGGAATATTCTTCTTCAAAGACTATTCTCACCCCATTCAATTATTTTGATTGGAAAGATGATATGGAGATCATATTACGTTCAAAAGGTTACTACCGAGTCACTCTTGGTCTTGAATTGGAGCCAAACAATCTGTCAGATAACACCAAACACTACAACAAGCCTGATGAAGCTTATGGTCTTCTTTGTCTCTCCATCTCCAAAGATCTTCACTTCCATCTCAGCGGATTGAAGACTCCAAAAGCTATATGGGAGCAACTTGAAACACTATTTGGCAAGCAGGACGAGCTTAGGGCTTTTCAATTAGAGAATGAATTGATTGGCCTTAGTTGAGAATTTCGAGACCATTAATGAATTCTTCACAAAATTCAAGAACTTGAACTTGTAGTTGAAGAACAGTGGAGTTATCAAAGAGGATAAGCAATTGATCCTCTCCATTCTCAGCAAGCTTGGTAAAGATTATTCGGTATTTGTCTCTACTTTCAATTCCGGTCGGCTAACTACCCCGAATTGGAAGATGCCTACCTTGAATGCCTTCATTGAGTCTGTCACAAAAGAGCATGACAAGTTGATTCAAATGGGGTCCATAAGCTCCAAAGATTCAGCCCTATATGTTCAAGGACCCAAGATCTTGAATGGTAAAGGAAAGCAGAAGAAGGAGAAGCCCAAATTCGAGCCTCACAAGCAAAAAGAGAAAGGCAAACAAACGGATGCACCATCCAGTTCGAAGTCCAAGCAAAAAGGAAAAGAAGGTAACCAAAAATATAAATGTACTTATTGTAACCATGGCTTTCATCCTGAAAGTTCATGTATGAAGAAGACTATAGATCAAATGGCCCTCCTTTTGGAAAAGAACAACATAACTCTTCCTGACGGTGCAAGGAAGAAGGATAGGAATGATGATCATGAAAGAGGACAAGCACTCATGGCAACTGTTTCGAAGCCCACTACTCTCTTGATAGATTCGGGTGCATCGAATCATATGGCTACAAATATTGATTCTTTTTCTTTATTCGATCCAAACAGCTCCATCCCCATACATTTGGGAGATGACTCAAAAATTTCTTCAAAGGGAAAAGGTACGATTCATGTAGATCATGGAAGCTTTCAGAATGTTCTCTATGTGCCTTCCTTGGCTTCAAATCTTCTTTCTGTGTATCAAATGACACACACTAGTGAACCAAAGCAAGTTACATTCAGCCCTAATACAGTTGAAATTTCTTATATCAAAAGTGGAAGACTCGTTGCAGTTGGAATGGCAAACCACACTGCAAAATGCTATGAGTTTTCACACTTTATTCCGCTTGCTAAGCCCACTGCCCTTCACACACATGGTAATGAGGTTAGTAGGATTTGGAATGAAAGATTTGGACATATTAATTATAAATATTTGCTGCTGCTATCAAACAAATCCATGGTAGATGGTCTTACACAACTCCGTTCCTCGAAGGGAATATGCACTGGTTGCATCATTGGGAAGCACCCCGAGCACAGATTCGACCGCGGCAAAGCTAGCAGAGCTTCTACAATTTTTGGATTGATCCATTCTGATATCAGTGGTCCGCTGCCCCATATGTCATTAAATGGTTCAAGGTATGTTTTGACATTTATTGATGATTTTTCCCGCTTTACATGGGTATTCTTTCTCAAAAACAAGTCAGAAGTGCTTGGAAAATTCAAGGATTTTAAGGCTTCTGTTGAGACTGCCACTGAGAGCAAGATCAAATCTCTTAGATCTGATAATGGTGGAGAATATATTAAATCCAAGTTGCTTCAACTTTGTGCCCAAAGCGGAATTCAGATCCAACATACAGTTCCCTACACACCCCAGCAGAACGGTGTAGCGGAAAGGAAAAATCGGTCACTGAAAGAGATGGCTACATGCATGATTGAATCAAAAGGTTTGGCTGCAAATATTTGGGATGAAGCAATCAATGTTACTGCATACATACAGAACCATGTTCCACATTCATCCGTGAAAGGTATGACTCCTTTCGAAGCATTCTTTGGTCACAAACCGGATGTGTCAAATTTGAGAGTTTTTGGCTCTACTGCATGGGCTAGAATTCCTTCCGAGAAGAGACGAGATTTGGATCCACAAAGTAAAGAGTGCATACTGATAGGATATGGGGAAGAATCAAAAGCATATAAACTCATGGATATCATATCTAAAAAGATATTCATAGAGCGTAGTGTGCAATTTGAAGAACCGCTTCAAGAATTGCAACTAGTCGAGGAAAAGACTGCCGATTCACCGCCTTCACCAGAAGAAGATCCGTGCAGCGATAATGAAGGTATGAGTTCTGATATTTCTGATATTGTAGCAGCATATGATGATCATGACATATCAGGTTCGGAATCTGACCATTATGATCCTCCTCAGTTACAAAAGTGGGCCCAAAACACTCTTCAATTTGCTGGTTCGAACCTTGGAAATCCTGCTGATCCGAGACGAACAAGAGCAGACTTTCAAAGAGAAGGTATGGCTCTTCCTATTGCTGATCCATTTCTTCCTGAGATTTGTTATTTGATGGCTGGTTCAGATCCTACATCATACTATTCTTCTCACTGAGATCCGAGATGGAAAAGTGCCATGGATGAAGAGTACAGTTCTCTTCAAAAGAACAACACATGGGAGCTAGTTTCTCTTCCACCTGGAAGAAAATTAGTGAAGTGTAAATGGGTCTACCATACTAAAGTTGCTGCTGATGGCACTATCAACAAATACAAACCAAGGTTGGTGGCAAAAGGTTTCTCCCAAGTCCAAGGAGTGGACTACACTGAGACTTTTGCACCGGTTGCAAAGATGGATTCCATCCGCCTTGTTTTAGCTATTTCTGCATCCAAGCACTGGGAAGTGCACCACATGGATGTGAAGAGTGCATTTTTACATGGAGACCTTGCTGAAGAGGTATATATGCAGTAGCCAGAGGGTTATACATCAGATCCATCATTGGTTTGCAGATTGAAGAAATCTTTGTACGGGTTAAAACAGGCCCCAAGAGCTTGGTACGCAAAGATGGACTCCTTCCTTCTTTCTCAGAATTTCCAAAGATGCAAATCTGATCCGAATGTGTATCTTCAACGAGTTAAAGGTAATTTGTTGGTTATTGTACTTTATGTTGATTATCTTCTCATTACTGGTAGCACTCTTACTTCAATAAACAAGCTAAAAACTGCCTTAAATCTAGCTTTTGACATGAGCGATTTGGGCTTGCTGAGTCACTTTTTGGGCTTGGAGATAGCTCAAAATTTTGATGGGATCACTATATCTCAGCAAAAATATGCTTCCGACCTGTTATTGAAGTTTAATATGGCTGAATGTAAGGCAGCCCCATTCCCATTCCTCTCAGGAATCAGTCTTGAGGAGGGAGATTCTACACCGCTTGCAGATTGCAGTATGTATCGACAGTTGATTGGTTCATTACTTTACTTGACACACTCAAGGCCTGATATCTCATATGCCGTGAGTGTTGTGTCAAGATATATGCAGTAGCCACATGAGCTTCATTGGCGAGCAGCCAAGTGGATCTTGCAGTATGTGCAAGGTACGAGATTGTTTGGCATACATTATGCTGCAGATTCTGAGCTTGATTTCATTGGTTTTACTGATTCAGATTGGGCAGGTGATAGCATTGATCGGAAGTCCACTTCCGGTTATGTTTTCATGATTGGTCATGGTGCTATTTGCTGGTCTAGCAAAAAGCAAGCAGCCATTGCACTTTCTTCAGTAGAGGCAGAGTATCAAGGGGCAGTCAATGCCTGCATTCAGGCAGTTTGGTTGCAGGGTATTCTTTCTGAGTTTGGTTTTGGTGGCACTACTTCGACTGTCCTATTTTGTGACAATCAAAGTGCTATCAAGATCTCCATAGATCCAATTCAGCGGCAGAGGACCAAACACATTGAGATTCATATGCATTACATTCGACAGTTGGTGCATGACCGCACCATCATTCTGCAATATTTCCCTACTGATGAGCAAATTGCAGACATCTTCACCAAGAGCTTCACTGAGAAGAAGTTCTGTTACCTCCGTTCACTGTTGGGGGTGAGTTCCATCATGGTGGAGACAGATTGATTCATTATTATGCTTTAGCTTGAGGGGGGGCTTTCTTCCCACTGGGTTTTCCCTCTTTCCTCACTTAGTTTATTTTCAACATTTTTTGGATTATTGTATTGGGGTGACCTTTGGTCTTAGTTACCAGGGCCCCACATTATTTTTTGCACATCATAGTCTAGCTTGAGGGGGGGTGTTCGGATATCCACATCATCTTTTTCAGGATTTTGCATGCAATTAGGGTTTGCATGCAAATTCTAGGGTTTGCATGCACTTTGCATGCATCCCAGTCACCAGGTTGATGCCTCCATCACCTTAGCCACCTTTTTCTAGCACCCAGGAGCCACTTACTTCAGAGTTTTAGCCCTCCTAGCCTGAAAGGTTCCCACTTCTCACCTACTGCCAGAGACGGGTGCACTTGTTCACCTACCACTGCAGTTCCACTTCAGTTACACTCAGTTAGCTCCGATTCTCCCTGATTTGAGGCTAGTTTCACTCTTGACTGACTGTTTCACTTCCGTGGACCTCCATATTGACTAGATGACTTGTTCTGACTTCAGTTAGCCTCCCATGCTGTAATATCCCTTTTTCAAATTTTATTAAAATGCCAATTTTTCAACTTTTTCCCCAATTTCGACCTTTGACTAGTTTAACTGTTTTGACCTCCAAATCATCCCAAATGCTCCCAAATCTTCTGTATGAGTGTATTAATGGTATTTAGACTTGAATATCAGGTTCAGGGATGTTTTATGGACCTCCAAATACTGCTGCAAACTTGATTTGTATTCTGATCAATATAGGTAATTTTGACTAGTAATTTGTGCATCAAATCCCCCCCGGGTAACACTGAAAATGGCCTTCCAAATGCCTCCAAACTCCCACAAATTTATGAACAGAGGTATATAATGTGTTAAGTATGTTATTGAGGTCTCATATGCACCATTAATTGATTTTTACTACTGTTATAACTCTCTCACATTCAACAGCAAAAACCCCCAATTCGACCCTTGGGGAAATGGCACTATTTCATCTCCCAATACAACTAAACTGAGTAAAAATGCTTCAAATGCTCAAGTAAAGTACATGAAACTTGTAGAAGACATCCATGGCATTATATTGATCACAAATATATCAGAGAATCATCCATCCATTCGAAATAATCAACATTATAGTGTTATACATCAATGCATTGGGGAAATGGACATTGTTTGCTCATTAATCAATAGTTTTGCATACAACCAGTGGGTATTTCGACCTGAGACTTTATGAATATGAATAACAGAGGATATGAAGCTATTACAATCATAAATATATAATGAGAAGCTCTCTCAAGAAGCACAAGTGCTCACCAAAAACGCCCTCCCTCAAGGAGCATGAATATGCCTTCAAAACTGGAAACGGTGGAGAGAAAGTGCTGCACTAAACCAAACTATGAAACTTCCTGTAGCTGATACCTGCAAATACAAACTCCATTAAATCACCATGAAAGACCTGAGTGGCCTCTCCAAACACCAACTTGGATGGGAATCTTTCACCCTCGAAATTGGCTAAGGCAAGAAACTAGTCATCCACTAGCTCTCTCTTCACAAATGCAATTTTTCTCAAATCATCAAAAGCCATTCTCATACTTCATTTCTACATTTTATAACCAACATTAGCCTTCTAAGGGTCGAAATCCTCTCAATAGATTCAATAGATTTCCATTTAGGAATTATTCCACATTTGCCACTTGTCTCCTAGTTCCAACCTTCCATCTTCTCCCCAAATTCGATTTTGAGTCTCTTTGGCTTCTCCAACTCCCAAATTCGACTTCCTTGAGCCTATTTTTGGGGCTGACATGTCATAGTGGTCAGATGTCAGAGGTCAGGTCTGCAATTTGTCATATTTGTCATAGATGCTTCATCATTGGTGTCATAGGGGCTAGGGAATCTAGCCCAAGTGTCCACAAACTTCCACTTTGACTCTTTATCTTCCATGGAGGTTACCAATCCTTCCCAATTCGACCTAATATGCTCAATGACATGTGTTATGACTTACCAACTCACCCAAGAGTGTTCACATTCCCATTAATTCGAATTTGCAAAAGAGAGATACCATGTATTATGAAAAATCAAGCTAGTGTGGGTCCCACATCCTCCATATGTCTCCAAAACCATTTGTCACCTATGATTTCTCTTGAATTTCTTTATTCACTATATTTATTAAATACTTGAACCCTTATAATGTCTAAAAATCATTTATTTGCTTCCTTATTACCATTCCACATGTGCCCATCCAACCTAGGAAACTAGTAGGATTGATGGGATTGTCTTACTATGAAATTATTGGAATGGGGACATTACAGTCCTCCCCACCCAAGATTGCTTGCCCTCAAGCAATCTCAATTTACCATGCTGCAAACTTGTCCCTCCTCTATCAGGTGGCCTTCCATGAGTAATGTCTCCCATAATATTTCTATTCCGGTGCTTCATGCTGTGGGAAGAAACTACCTGATTCGGATAGGTGTGTTTCCCTCTCACAATCCTTAGTACTCCTTTTGAATCTTGGAATTTCATTTCAGGAATTTTATAATTTACTGTATGCTCTCCTATTGAATACAACCATTGCACTCCCAAAACAACATTAGTATCAGCAATATCAACCACATAAAAACTATCAACAAAAGTATAGTTACCTACGGTGACTTGCAGCTGGGGAATCCATGTTTTGCACTCCATTGTGTTGTGACCGGGAATGACAACTGTGAAGCCATCAAATGGTTCAATAGGTATATTTATTTTCTCCACCATCTCTGCATCAATGAAGTTATGGGTGGCTCCTCCATCTACCAAAACTGAAGTTCTTTGTCCTTGTACCATACCTTTGCATCGGATAGTATGATAGCGAGGTACTGCTGAAAGTACTGCCATTGTTACTTTGGTGGGAGAGGGATGCTTCACCTCTGGTTTCCCTTCTTCTGCTGTAGTATATCCTTCTTCTTGGGCTGAATTATTTCTTTCTTCCTCCATGCCCCCTTCATATCCCTCATCACAAAATACTTCAATGAATTGGGCCTTTCCTTTAGCACATTTATGTCCAGGTACCCATGGTTGGAAGCATGAGTAACACAATTTCTTCCTTCTGAGCTCTTCCCTGCTTAGTTCCTCTTTCTTATCCTTTCCATATTCATCTTCTTGCCATGGCTTCTTATCAGGTGCATCTCTTTGCCAAGGTTTCTTTTCAATTCTGAAGTCAGGCTTGGGAGGAAATCTCGTTCTAGGAAGCACATTTTGGAGATCCCTAGTCAAGCTCATTGCATCTTTTAATGTAGTTGGCTTGTGTGCTTTGACCAAACCTTTTAAGGGTTCAACCAAACCTTCAGTGAACAGCAATACCAACCTTCCCATAGATACATCAGCCACCTTGACTGATAATTTTTGAAAGTCCAACATATATTCAGTAGGTGTCCCAGTTTGCTTCAATTGAGCTAATTCCTTGAAAGGCAATTCTGGATCTTTTTGTTCAAACCTCTCTAGTACCCTATCAACAAATTCTCCATATGTTTTAACCTGATCATGACCCAAGGTTTTCAAACCATAGAACCACCATTCATTGGCATCTCCTTCCAAATGCAAAATGGCCATTTTTAATGCATCCTCTTCCAACATAGGATTCAGCTGAAAATATACATCCAATTTTTGCACCCAAGTGTTAGCAGAATTTTGAGAAGAACCATCAAAAGTAGGAAGTGACATTTTTCCAATAGCACTATTCAATTCTTTGTTATGGAATGGACTCCTATTGTCTCCCTTCATTTTAATCTTTTGCATAGCATCAATGTAGTCACTGAGTGGTACACCTCTTTTACACTCTTCATTCAAATCATTCCAATCATTTACTAGTTTCTTGTAATCCAATTCAAGATTGGGCTCTTCTTTGGGTGTGAGAAATTTAGGTGCAGTATGCCTTTGTGTGCTTTGAAATTCATCAGGTCTATTATGAGGTCCTGTACTTGAGAAAATATGCTCATTCCCTTTCATCTTTTCCCCTGAGTGTGAACCACTATTATCTCCTATCATCCCTTTGCTTTGAAGCTGGCTAATCAACAATTCAAATCCTTGCAACAATTTATCACCTATCCTATCCATGTTTGCTGAAAGTTTAGAGAAACATGGATCTAAGGTTGCAATAAGTTCCTCCTTATGTTTTAATTTGTCATCCTCCTCTCTACCCATGGTTTCAGCAAAAGACTCCTCTTCTTCTACTACCTCTTCTTCAACAAAAACCTCTTCAACTACTGGTTCAAAGGGTGGTGGATTATTCTTTTGACTTCTTGTTAGGACCATCAGGTGCCAAGAACATGCTCTGATACCACTTGTAATATCCCTTTTTCAAATTTTATTAAAATGCCAATTTTTCAACTTTTTCCCCAATTTCGACCTTTGACTAGTTTAACTGTTTTGACCTCCAAATCATCCCAAATGCTCCCAAATCTTCTGTATGAGTGTATTAATGGTATTTAGACTTGAATATCAGGTTCAGGGATGTTTTATGGACCTCCAAATACTGCTGCAAACTTGATTTGTATTCTGATCAATATAGGTAATTTTGACTAGTAATTTGTGCATCAAATCCCCCCCGGGTAACACTGAAAATGGCCTTCCAAATGCCTCCAAACTCCCACAAATTTATGAACAGAGGTATATAATGTGTTAAGTATGTTATTGAGGTCTCATATGCACCATTAATTGATTTTTACTACTGTTATAACTCTCTCACATTCAACAGCAAAAACCCCCAATTCGACCCTTGGGGAAATGGCACTATTTCATCTCCCAATACAACTAAACTGAGTAAAAATGCTTCAAATGCTCAAGTACAGTACATGAAACTTGTAGAAGACATCCATGGCATTATATTGATCACAAATATATCAGAGAATCATCCATCCATTCGAAATAATCAACATTATAGTGTCATACATCAATGCATTGGGGAAATGGACATTGTTTGCTCATTAATCAATAGTTTTGCATACAACCAGTGGGTATTTCGACCTGAGACTTTATGAATATGAATAACAGAGGATATGAAGCTATTACAATCATAAATATATAATGAGAAGCTCTCTCAAGAAGCACAAGTGCTCACCAAAAACGCCCTCCCTCAAGGAGCATGAATATGCCTTCAAAACTGGAAACGGTGGAGAGAAAGTGCTGCACTAAACCAAACCATGAAACTTCCTGTAGCTGATACCTGCAAATACAAACTCCATTAAAGCACCATGAAATACCTGAGTGGCCTCTCCAAACACCAACTTGGATGGGAATCTTTCACCCTCGAAATTGGCTAAGGCAAGAAACTAGTCATCCACTAGCTCTCTCTTCACAAATGCAATTTTTCTCAAATCATCAAAAGCCATTCTCATACTTCATTTCTACATTTTATAACCAACATTAGCCTTCTAAGGGTCGAAATCCTCTCAATAGATTCAATAGATTTCCATTTAGGAATTATTCCACATTTGCCACTTGTCTCCTAGTTCCAACCTTCCATCTTCTCCCCAAATTCGATTTTGAGTCTCTTTGGCTTCTCCAACTCCCAAATTCGACTTCCTTGAGCCTATTTTTGGGGCTGACATGTCATAGTGGTCAGATGTCAGAGGTCAGGTCTGCAATTTGTCATATTTGTCATAGATGCTTCATCATTGGTGTCATAGGGGCTAGGGAATCTAGCCCAAGTGTCCACAAACTTCCACTTTGACTCTTTATCTTCCATGGAGGTTACCAATCCTTCCCAATTCGACCTAATATGCTCAATGACATGTGTTATGACTTACCAACTCACCCAAGAGTGTTCACATTCCCATTAATTCGAATTTGCAAAAGAGAGATACCATGTATTATGAAAAATCAAGCTAGTGTGGGTCCCACATCCTCCATATGTCTCCAAAACCATTTGTCACCTATGATTTCTCTTGAATTTCTTTATTCACTATATTTATTAAATACTTGAACCCTTATAATGTCTAAAAATCATTTATTTGCTTCCTTATTACCATTCCACATGTGCCCATCCAACCTAGGAAACTAGTAGGATTGATGGGATTGTCTTACTATGAAATTATTGGAATGGGGACATTACACATGCACCCCCCACTGAGCCTCCTTCCCTTAATTAGTGCTACACACTTCAGTTACACTCAGTTAGACTCAGATTGACACCTGGATGACTGGTTCTTGTGCATTGATGACCACTACTGATTGATGATGAGGACTCCTAGTTGGAGTCAATCTACTCCATTCAGTGATTCGAATGACCTCCTTAGGAAATTCAAATTGGTCAGTCATTGTGACAGTTTGTATTGTAATTCATTCACCCTTTTTGGGATATTGAGCACTGCTGCATGTTTTGCATAGTTTTGCACCATATTTTCTATGTTCATCTATTGTGATTGATTTACTTGTTCATTAGATCTGCTGTGACTAATTTTATACTATATAGAAGAAGAAGATAAGAAGGCAGTAGCAGTGGCATTAATCGATAGAGGCACATCATCAACAGCAAAGGCACCAGTTGAGACAGAAGCACCCTCCGAAATGACTACTCCAGCTGAAGCAGAGGCACCGTCCCAAAACTAGCTCGATAGCCATGATGCATCAAATTTTCCTTCCTTGTTATCGAATCATGAAGTCAAAGGGACGGCTGTCCTCTTTTGTTTCTGTTATGTAAAGGGTTCCATGAGTCACTTAATTTTGTAAGACATTTAGAAGAAAATTGATTTAAAAAAAAAAAGAGAAGACAGGTGGCAGCCCTGGAGGCAGTTGGTAAACTTATAAATAGATAGATAGTGAATAGTATTAGGGAGCTTTTTGCAGGTGAATGACTTTTTATGTCTTGTACGTGAACTACTTCTCTGCATGTATAAGGAATTCGATTTTTCCTAATGAAAGCCTAGGACACTACATTTTTTCCTGAAAGATGTGTTGAATGTGTGCTGGATTACTCTTGTATCAGTCATACACTTCTGTGAAATCTTTCCTACTTCTGTGAAATCTTTCCTTACTATTGTGAATTAGTTCTCTGTAATGAATGATTTCTATATTTTCTGTGCAAAGATGTCTGTCTCAAATGAGTAATTGAATGCAATATTTGAATTAAAGCTATCTTTAATATCTTGTATCTCCTGCTGTGGATGCATCTTTAGGATTGAATAGTTATCTGTCTAATCTTTAGATGTTTCTTTTAGTCTATTACTCATCTTTAATGTTTGCTCCTTGCAAGGATAGGTTAGGTTTGTTTATACAATCTTAAATTATCTTAGATTAACTACCTGCATTTAACTTAGGGCACTTGCATATCATCTTTAAAATAAAATACATAAACGGTGGATCGGGCCGCGATCGATGTTAAGAACAAGAATCTTTAAAACTTATGGTAGCCAGAACCGTTAACCAGATGGATTCCCCACACCAAACTGTGAGTGATCTAATTGGGCTTGCTTACTGGGGAGAATCCCTTGCTGATTGATGCTACGATTTTCGAGGCATCAACAAGAGTTTAGAGAGAAAGAGAAAGAGAGATTGGGGATTTAGATGTTTAGGGAGAGAGATTATTGGTGTTAGTTGCCTTAGGGTTTAAGTGAGAGTTTAGGGGGTTTTAGTAGGGTTAAGAGAGAAATATTGGGGTTAGTGTTAGAGAGAGAGGAGAGAGCGATTGGAGGTTAGAGGTTTAGATAGGGATATTGGGGGTAAGGGGGTTTCGAGAGAGAGAGGGAGAGATTGGAGGCTAGAGGCCTAGAGAGAGAGAGCAAGGGAAGCTGGGGGCTAGGTTTTAGAGAGAGAAAGATAATGATAGAGAGAGAGAGGTCAGGGTCTTAGAGAGGGAGAGAGAGAGAGATTGGGGGTTAGCGGTTTAGAAATAGAGAGAGAGTTTGGGTGTTATGGGGTTTTATAGGGAGAGAGATTGGGGGTTAGGATTTTATAAAGAGATAGAGAGATTGGGGGATAGGGGTTTAGAGATAAATAGATAGATATATTGGGGGTTAGTGATTTAGAGAGAGAGAGATATATAAAAGGAGAGAGATGTGTGGTCAAGGGTTTAGTGAGACAGAGATAGAATGGGTGTTATGCATTTAGAGAAGGAAATTGGACGTTAGGGGTTTAGAGAGAGAGATATGGATATTGGTGGTTAAGTGTTTAGAGAGAGAGAGAGGTTGGGGGGTTAGGGATTAGAGAGAGAGCAAGAGAGACAAAAAGAGAGAGATTCGTGGTTAAGATTTGAGAGAGAGAGAGAGAGAGATATTTGAGATTAGGGGTTTAGAGAGAGATTGGGGGTTAAGGGTAGGTGGGTATGGTGTGGTGGTTTGAGGAGAGAGAGAGAGATTGGGGGTTAGGGATTTGGAAAGAGAGAGGGATAGAGACTATGGGTTAGGGGTTTAAAGAAAGAGATACATTAGGGATTATGGGTTTAGAGAGAGAGAGAGAGAAATATTTGGGGTTAGGGGTTTAGAGAGAGAGATATTGGATGATATGTGTTTAGAGAGAATGAGGTAGAAATAGAGATATTGAGGGTTAGGGGTTTAGAGAAATATTGGAAGTTAGGGGTTGAGAGGGAGAGAGAGATTTGGGTTAGGGATTTAGAGAGAGAGAGAGAGATAGAGATTGGAGGTTAGGGGTTTAGAGAGAGAGAGAGAGAGAGAGTTTGGAGTTATGGGTTTAGAGAGAGAAAGAGAGATTATGGATTAGGGGTTTAGAGAGAGAGGGAGATTGGGTGTTAGGCGTTTAGAGAGAGCGAGATTGGGGGTTTGGAATTAAGAAGGACATAGAGAGTTTGGGGGTTATGCATTTAGAGAGAGACAAAGATAGAAAGAGATAGATTGGTGGTTAGGGGTTTAGAGAGAGACAGAAATTGGTGGTTAATGGTTTATAGAAAGAGAGAGAGGTTGGAAATTAGGGGTTTAGAGATAGAGAGAGAGATTGGGGGTTAGTGGCTTAGAGAGAGAGATTGGGGGTTAGGGGATTAGAGAGAGAGAATGAAAGTTAGTGTTTGGGGAGACAGAGAGAGAGAGATGGGGTTATGGGTTGAGAGAGGGAGATATTTGTGGTTAGGGTTGAGAGAGAGAGATATAGAGATGGATATTGGGGGAATCGTTGGGGGTTTAAATAGATAGGTAGAGAGAGAGAGAGAGAGAGAGAGAGATAGATTGCGGATTAGGGGTTTAGATAGAGAGAGGGTGTGTGTGAGAAAGTCATCGAGAGAGACTGGGGGTTAGGGGCTTTAGAGAGAAAGAGAAAGAGAGGTTGGGATTTAGGTGTTTAGGGAGAGAGATGTTGGTGGTTAGTGTTTAAGGCTTAGGGGTTTAGAGAGAGAGAGAGAGAGATTAGAGGTTAGGGGTTTAGAGGTAGAGAGAGAAATATTGGGAGTTAAGTGTTTAGAGAGAGAGAGGGAGAGAGCGACTGGAGGTTAGAGGTTTAGAGATAGATATATTAGGGGTAAGGGGTTTCAATAGAGAGAGGGAGAGATTGGAGGCTAGAGGCATAGAGAGACAGAGCGAGGGAAGCTGGGGACTAGGTTTTAGAGAGAGAGAGATAATGATAGAGAGAGAGAGAGAGATTAGGGGTTTAGAGAGGGAGAGAGAGAGAGAGATTGGGGGTTAGCAGTTTAAAAATAGAGAGCAAGTTTGGGTGTTATGTGGTTTTTTAGGGAGAGAGATTGGGGGTTAGGATTTTATAGAGAGATAGAGAGATTGGGGAATAGGGGTTTAGAGAGAAATAGATAGATAGATTGGGGGTTAGTGATTTAGAGAGAGAGATATACAAAAGGAGAGATATGTGTGGTCAAGGGTTTAGAGAGATAGAGAGAGAATGGGTGTTATGCATTTAGAGAAAGAGATTGGACATTAAGGGTTTAGAGAGAGATATATATGGATATTGGTGGTTAAGTGTTTAGAGAGAGAGATGTTGGGGGTTAGGGCTTAGAGACAGAGAGAGAGAGATTGGTGGTTAGGATTTGAGAGAGAGAGAGAGAGAGAGATTGGGAGTTAAGGGTAAGTGGGTGTGGTGTGGTGGTTTGAGGGGAGAGAGAGAGAGAGAGAGAGAGAGAGAGATTGGGGGTTAGGGATTTGGAAGGGGAGAGGGAGAGAGACTATGGGTTAGGGTTTTAAAGAAAGAGATACATTAGGGATTATGGGTTCAGAGAGAGAGAGAGAGAGAGAAATATTTGGGGTTAGGGGTTTAGAGAGACAGATATTGGAGGATATGGATTTAGAGAGGAGTTAGAAATAGAGATATTGAGGGTTAGGGGTTTAGAGAAAGATTGAAAGTTAGGGGTTGAGAGGGAGAGAGAGATTGGGGTTAGGGGTTTAGAGAGAGAGAGAGAGATAGATATTGGAGGTTAGGGGTTTAGAGAGAGAGAGAGAGAGAGAGAGAGAGAGAGAGTTTGGAGGTTACAGGTTTAGAGAGAGAAAGAGAGATTATGGATTAGGGTTTTAGAGAGAGACAGGGATATTGGGTGTTAGAGTTTTAGATAGAGATAGATTGGGGGTTTGGAATTTAGAGGGAGATAAAGAGTTTGGGGGTTATGTGTTTAGAGAGAGACAAAGATAGAGAGAGATAGATTGGTGGTTAGGGGTTGAGAGAGAGAGAGAAATTGGAGGTTAATGGTTTAGAGAGAGAGAGAGGTTGGAAATTAGGGGTTTAGAGACAAAGAGAGTGAGATTGGGGGTTAGTGGTTTAGAGAGAGAGATTGGGGGTTAGGGGTTTAGAGAGAGAGATAGAAAGTGAGAGAATGAAAGTTAGCATTTGGAGATTGAGAGAGACAGAGAGAGAGAGAGATAAGGAGAGATATTGGGGGTTCTAGGTTTATATATATATATATATATATATATATATATAGAGAGAGAGAGAGAGAGAGAGAGAGAGAGAGAGAGAGAGAGAGAGATGAGAGAGAGAGAGAGAGAAGGAATGGGGGTTAGGGGCTTACAGAGAGAGAAACAAAGACAAAAAGAGAGATATTGATGGTTAAGGGTTCAAAGAGAGAGACATTGATTGAGAGACTGGGGGTTAGGGGTTTAGAGAGAGAGAGTGAGAGAGAGATTGGAGGTTAGGGATTTAGAGACAGAGAGATTGGGGGTTAAGGGCCTATAAAGAGAGATAGATTGAATGTTAGGAGTTTAGAGAGAGAGAGAGATTGTGGGTTATGGGTTTAAAGTGAGAGAGATTTGATGTTAAGGGTTTAGAGAGAGACATGGAGATATTGGGAGTTACAGGTTTAATGAGAGAGATTAGGGTTTAGGGTCTTAGAGAGAGATAGAGATTGGGGGTTAGGGGTTAGAGAGAGAGAGATATTGTAGGTTAGGGGCTTAAAGAGAGAGAGAGAGAAAGAGAGAAATTGGGGGGTTAGGGGTTTAGAGAGACATAGATTATAGGTTGCGTGTTTAGAGAGTGATATATAGAAACATAGATATTGGGCATGTGTATTTAGAGAGAGAGAGAGAGAGATTGGGCGTTAGGGTTTTAGATAGAGATAGAGAGATTGGGGGTTAGGGGTTTAGAGAGAGAGATAAAATGGAGGTTAGGGGTTTATATATAAAGAGAGATTGGGGGTTAGGGGCTTAGGGGCTTAGAGAGAGATAGAGTTGGGATTGGGGTTAGGGGTTTAGAGAGAGAGGGAGATTGGTGGTTAGGGATTTAGATAGAGAGATATTGGAGGTTAGGGGTTGAGAGAGAGAGAGGTTAGGCATTTAGAGAGAGAGATGGTGGGTTAGGTTTTTAGAGAGAGAGAGAGAGAGAGAGAGAGAGAGAGAGAGAGATTGTATGTAAGGGGTTTAGAGTGTGAGAGAGACAGGGGGTTAGCCGTTTAGATAAATAGATAGAGAGAAACATATTGAGGGTTAGGGGTTTAGAGAGATAGAGAGAGAGAGAGAGAGATTGGGGGTAATTCGTACTTTGAGAGAGAGAGAGAGAGGTTGTGGGTTTAGAGAGAGAGGGATTGGGGATTAGGGGTTTGGAGAGCAAGAGAGAGATTGGGGTTTAGGTGTTTAGAGAGAGATAAAGAGATTGGGGGTTAGGGGTTTATAGAGATATGGAAAGAGAAATATTGACAGTTAGGGATTTTGAGGAAGATGGAGAGAGATTGGGGGTTAGTGGTTGAGAGAGAGAGAGAGAGAGAGATTTTGGGTTAGGGGTTTACAGAGAGAGAGAGATTGGGATTTATGGGTTTAGAGAGAGAGAGGGGGGGTGAGGGTTAGGTTAGTGAGGAGTGGGGATTTGGGGAGAGAGAGAGAGAGAGAGAGAGAGAGAGAGAGAGAGAGAGAGGGAGATGTTAGAAAAACAAGATCGCAGAGCAATGACAATAAACATAAATGCAAATATAATCACACATACACATTACAAGAGAGACACAGATATATCGTGGTTCACCCAACTTGGGCTACATCCACACTGAATTTTCCAGTCCTTATTATTATTATCGTCTAGCAAGGTGAAGGGATAGAACCTGCAGCACAGCCGCTGCACTTCCTCTTCACTATCTCACAGTCTCTCTCCTTATCTTAGAGATCTTTACAATGCATAAAACATAATACATCAACCCTAGCCATATTACAATGTCTTTCTTTTATAGGGAAAATACAATGGGAGAAAAATACCACGAGATACCCAAAACCATGGGCCCACAAAACAACTAGCGAAAACAACCTCAAAATTTTTTCTCGGGGGCTCCGCCCCCAAACCCCTAAAAATGCAGAATGGGTGTACAATCCTTCGGGGTGCACGGCTAAGACAATATCATCTATGAGACTGCAAGATCTAGCTCCACAACTAACAGGAGAGATATATATATTGGGGGTTACGGGCTTAAATAGAGAGAGAGAGAGAGAGAGAGAGAGAGAGAGAGATTGGGTTAGGGGTTTAGAGAGAGACAAATTGGAAGCTTGAGGTTTAAGGGTTAGGGATTTAGAGGGAGAGAGATAGAGATTGGAAGCTAGAGGTTTAAAGAGAGAGAGAGAGATAGAATGAGAGAAATTTGGGGGTACATTGTTTAGGGGAGAGAGAGAGAGAGAGAGAGAGAGATTGTTGGTTAGAGGTTTAGAGGGAGAGAGAGAGAGATTGGGGTTAGGGGTTTAGAGAGAGAGAGAGAGAGAGAGAGAGAGAGAGAGAAATTGGAGGTGAGGGTCTTAGAAAGAGAGGGAGGGTTAGGGCGTAGAGAGAGAGAGATCAGAGGTTAGAGATTTAGATAGAGAGAGAGAGGTTTGGGGTTAGGAGTTTATAGAGAGAGAGATAGGGTATTAAGGGTTTAGAGAGAGAGAGAGAGATTGGGGTTTAGGAGTTTAAATAAAGTGAGAGAGATTGTTGGTTGGGGAATTTAGAGAGAGAGAGAGAGATTGGGTATTAGGGGTTTAGATAAAAATAGAGAGAGTGTGTGATAAATTCATTGAGAGAGACTGGGGGTTAGGGAGTTTAGAGAGAAAGAGAAAGAAATATTGGGATTTAGATGTTTAGGGAGAGAGATATTGGTGGTTAGTGTTTAGGGATTAGGAGTTTAGAGAGAGAGAGAGAGACAAAGATTAGAGGTTTGAGGTTTAGAGGGAGAGAGAGAAACATTGGGGGTTAAGTGTTTAGAGAGAGAGGGAGAGAGCGATTGGAGGTTAGAGGTTTAGAGACAGAGACATTGGGGGTAAGGGGTTTCGAGAGAGAGAGGGAGAGATTGGAGGCTAGAGGCCTAGAGAGAGAGTGAGGGAAGCTGGGGCCTAGGTTTTAGAGGGAGAAAGATAATGATAGAGAGAGAGAGATAGGTTAGTGTTTTAGAGAGAGAGAGAGAGAGATTGGGGGTTAAGGGTAGGTGGGTGTGGTGTGGTGATTTGAGGAGAGAGAGGTTGGGGGTTAGGGATTTGGAAAGATAGAGGGAGAGAGACTATGGGTTAGGGGTTTAAAGAAAGAGATACATTAGGGATTATGGGTTCAGAGAGAGAGAGAGAGAGAGAGAGAGAAATATTTGGGTATGGGGGTTTAAAGAGAGAGATATTGGAGGATATGAGTTTAAAGAGAAGGAGGTAGAAATAGAGATATTGAGGGTTAGGGGTTTAGAGAAAGATTGGAAGTTAGGGGTTGAGAGGGAGAGTGAGATTGGGGTTAGGGTTTGAGAGAGAGAGAGAGAGAGAGAGAGAAAGAGAGAGAGATTGGAGGTTAGGGGTTTAGAGAGAGAGAGAGAGAGAGAGTTTGGAGGTTATGGGTTTAGAGAGAGAAAGAGAGATTATGCATTAGGGGTTTAGAGAGAGAGGGAGATTGGGTGTTAGGGGTTTAGAGAAAGAGAGATTGGGGGTTTGGAATTTAGAGGGAGATAGAGAGTTTGGGGGTTATGCATTTAGAGAGAGACAAAGATAGAAAGAGATAGATTGGTGGTTAGGGGTTTAGAGAGAGAGAGAAATTGGAGGTTATTGGTTTAGAGAGAGAGAGAGAGGTTGGAAATTAGGGGTTTAGAGATAGAGAGGGAGATTGGGGGTCAGTGGTTTAGAGAGAGAGATTGGGTGTTAGGGGTATAGAGAGAGAGAGATGGGGTTATGGGTTGAGAGAGAGAGAGATAGAGAGATAGAGAGATTGGAGGTTAGGGGGTCATACTGTGAGAGACAGAGATATAAGGAGAGATATCGAGGGTTATGGGTTTATATATATATATACAGCGAGAGAGAGAGAGAGAGAGAGAAGGAATGGACATTAGGGCTTTATAGAGAGAGAAACAATGACAAAAAGAGAGAGATTGATGGTTAAGGGTTCAAAGAGAGAGACATAGACAAAGAGACTGGGGGTAAGGGGTTTCTTGGGGAGGGTCAACTAGGTGAGGAGTGGGGATTTGGTGGGAGAGAGAGAGATAGGGGGGGCGTTAGGTGTTTAGAGAGAGAGAAATTGGGGGTTAGGGGTTTAGAGAGAGAGAGTGAGAGAGAGATTGGAGGTTAGGGATTTAGATATAGAGAGATTGGGGGTTAAGGGTTTATAAAGAGAGATAGATTGAATGTTAGGATTTTAGAGAGAAAGGGAGAGATTGGGGGTTATGGGTTTAAAGTGAGAGAGATTTGATGTTAAGGGTTTAGAGAGAGACATGGAGATATTGGGAGTTATGGGTTTAGAGAGAGAGATTAAGGTTTAGGGTCTTAGAGAGAGAGAGAGATTGGGAGTTAGGGGTTAGAGAGAGAGAGATATTGTAGGTTAGGGGCTTAGAGAGAGAGAGAGAGAGAAAGAGAGAAATTAGGGGTTAGGAGTTTAGAGAGACATAGAATATAGGTTACATGTTTAGAGAGTGATATATAGAAACATAGATATTGGGAGTATGTATTTAGAGAGAGAGAGAGATTGGGCGTTAGGGTTTTAGATAGAGATAGAGAGATTGGGGGTTAGGGGTTTAGAGAGAGAGAGAGAAAATGGAGGTTATGGGTTTATAGATAAAGAGAGATTGGGGGTTAGGAGTTTAGAGATAGATTTGGGTTTAGGGGCTTAGAGAGAGATAGAGTTGGGATTGGGGTTAGGGGTTTAGAGAGAGAGAGAGAGAGAGAGAGACATTAGTGGTTAGGGATTTAGGGAGATAGAGATTGGAGGTTAGGGTTTGAGAGAGAGAGAGAGGTTAGGTTTTCAGAGAGAGAGATGGTGGGTTAGGTGTTTAGGGAGAGAGAGAGAGAGAGAGATTGTATGTAAGGGTTTTAGAGTGTGAGAGAGACGGGGGGGTTAGGCATTTAGATAGATAGATAGAGAGAAACATACTGAGGGTTAGGGCTTTAGAGAGATAAAGAGAGAGAGATTGGGGGTAATTCGTATGTTGAGAGAGAGAGAGAGATTGCAGGTTATGGGTTGAGAGAGAGAGGGATTGTGGATTAAGGGTTTGGAGAGCAAGAGAGAGATTGGGGTTTAGGTGTTTAGATATCGATAAAGAGATTGGGAGTTAGGGGTTTATAGAGAGATGGAAAGAGAAATATTGACAGTTAGGGATTTTGAGGAAGATGGAGAGATATTGGGGGTTAGTGGTTGAGAGAGAGAAAGAGAGAGATCTCGGGTTAGGGGTTTAGAGAGAGAGATTGGGATTTATGGGTTTAGAGAGAGAGGGGGGTGAGGGTTAGATGGGTGAGGAGTGGGGATTTGGGGAGAGAGAGAGAGAGAGAGAGAGAGAGGGTTAGGGACTTAAATAGAGAGAGAGAGAGATTGGGTTAGGGTTTTAGAGAGAGACAGATTGGAATCCTAAGGTTTAGGGGTTAGGGATTTAGAGGGAGAGAGATAGAATGAGAGAGATTTGGGGTACGTTGTTTAGGGGGGAGAGAGAGAGAAAGAGAGAGAGAGAAATTGGAGGTGAGGGTCTTAGAGAGAGAGGGAGGGTTAGGATTAAGAAAGAGAGAGATCAAAGGTTAGGGATTTAGAGAGAGAGAGGTTTGGGGTTAGGGGTTTATAGACAGAGAGATAGGGTACTAGGGGTTTAGAGAGAGAGGGAGATTGGGTTTTAGGAGTTTAAATAAAGCGGGAGATTGTTGGTTGGGTATTTAGAGAGAGAGAGATTGGGGATTAGGGGTTTAGATAAAGAGAGAGAGTGTTTGTGAGAAATTCATTGAGAGAGACTGGGGTTAGGGAGTTTAGAGAGAAAGAGAAAGAGAGATTGGGATTTAGATTTTTAGGGAGAGAGATATTGGTAGTTAGTGTTTAGGGATTAGGGTTTTAGAGAGAGAGAGAGAGATTAGAGGTTAGGGGTTTAGAGGGAGAGAGAGAAACATTGGGGGTTAAGAGTGTAGAGAGAGAGGGAGAGAGCAATTGGAGGTTAGAGGTTTAGAGATAGAGATATTGGGTGTAAGGGGTTTTAGAGAGAGAGAGGGAGAGTTTGGAGGCTAGAGGCCTAAAGAGAGAGAGCGAGGGAAGTTGGGGGCTAGGTTTTAGATAGAGAAAGATAATGATAGAGAGAGAGAGAGGTGAGGGTTTTAGAGAGGGAGAGAGAGAGACTAGGGGTTAGTGATTTAGAAATAGAGAGAGATTTTGGGTGTTATGGGGTTTTATAGGGAGAGAGATTGGGGGTTAGGATTTTATAGAGAGATAGAGATATTGGGGAATAGGGGTTTAGAGATAAATAGATAGATATATTTGTTAAGTTTAAACCAAATAGATTAGCAAGATCACTGAAAGAAACATAATCACAAGATAGACACAGAATTTACCCTGGGAAACCCTCATGGGGTAGAAAACCCAGCAAAGCTTTCCTCAATAAGATGATCAACCAAAATACAAGATGTGCTCCCTCCTTCTCTTTCTTCTTAGCATATCTCTCAGACTAGTGCGCTACTTTTCTGAGTTGTGCAAGTGTGTCTAATGAGGAGTTCACCTCCTCTATTTATACTAACTCCCGACTGACCAAAAATCCCTAATGGTGCCGACCTCTCCTGGAGAATCCTAATAACCCCTAAAATATAAACTCAGGGCTGACCCACACATGGTGGGTCTAACAACCCTAGTTACCACAACCCCTTAGAGGAATAATCATCTCCGGATACATAATAGGGTTACCTCGGAGGGATGAAACATCTCCGGAATAATAATGTACAATTATAATATTCTTAGAAGTTACAATATTTAACACTCCCCCTTAATGAGAAGGATATTATAACAACATTTGCAGGAGCAAGGAGTCATTGACTACATCATACATGATACATCTATAAATCATCGAGAGCTTTCTTCAATATATCATCATCGGCAACTTAATCAATTACTGGAACATCGTCATCATATCAATATCATCGATAGTATCAGCATTGTCATCATATGATCATCAGCATCGTCATCATACGATCATCAGCATCGTCATCATCATCGTCATCACACGATCATCAGCATCGTCATCATACGATCATCAGCATCATCATCATCATTGTCATCATACGATCATCAGCATCGTCATCATATGATCATCAGCATTGTCATCATCATCATCATCATACGATCATCAGCATCGTCATCATCAACATCGTATTCCCTGCAATACATATGATCATTTTATAGGATGTTCAATCCTGCTCCTTTTAGGACATAGGTCCATGGATGATGCAATCCTGTCATGTACCTTTTGAACCGAGGTTCAGGGACGATCCAGTCCTATCATGTACCTTTTGAACCAAAGTCCATGGATGATCCAGTCCTATCATGTACCTTTTGAACTGAAGTCCAGGGATGATCCAGTCCTATCATGTACCTTTTGAACCGAAGTCCAGGGACGATCCAGTCCTATCATGTACCTTTTGAACCGAAGTCCAGGGATGATCCAGTCCTATCATTCCATTCTCGGAGACCTCTTGTCTACGGCTCAATTAACAAGACTAAAGTCCGAGGAAGATACAATCCCCTTACCTGTTCATTCAGGATTTTGTTCTCGGAGACATCTTGTCTACGGCTCAATTCACAGGACTAAAGTCCGAGGACGATCCAATCCCCTTACCTATTCATTCAGGATTTTGTTCTCGGAGACATCTTGTCTACGACTCAATTCACAGGACTAAAGTCCGAGGATGATACAATCCCCTTACCTGTTCATTCATGATTTTGTTCTCGAAGACATCTTGTCTACGACTCAATTCACAGGACTAAAGTCCGAGGACGATACAATCCCCTTACCTGTTCATTCAGGATTTTGTTCTCGGAGACATCTTGTCTACAGCTTAATTCATAGGACTAAAGTCCGAGGACGATACAATCCCCTCACCTGTTCATTCAGGATTTTGTTCTCGGAGACATCTTGTCTACGGCTCAATTCACAGGACTAAAGTCCGAGGAGGATACAATCCCCTTACATGTTCATTCAGGATTTTGTTCTCAGAGACATCTTGTCTACGGCTCAATTCACAGGACTAAAGTCCGAGGATGATACAATCCCCTTACCTGTTCATTTAGGATTTTGTTCTCGGAGACATCTTATCTACGGCTCAATTTAGGACTAAAGTCCACGGATGATACAATCCTCTTACTCTTGGAGACATCTGTCTGCGGATCACTTTAGGACTAAAGTCCACGGATGATACAATCCTCTTATCAATATGTGTACAAGCATCCTCATCAATACATACATTATCAAAACATGTATCCTCATCAGTACATACATTATCAAAACATGTATCCTCATCAGTACATCCATTATCAAAACATGTATCCTCATCAGTACATCCATTATCAAAACATGTATCCTCATTATTACATACATTATCAAAACATGTATCCTCATCAATATATACATTATCAAAACATGTATCCTCATCATTAACAAAACATGTAAATGCATATATCATCAAAACAAAACATGTAAATAGAAATAGTGTAAGTGTTCTAAGTGTAAGAAGTCTAAATCTAAATAAGCCTAAATATCTAAGAGTGGCAGACAGGTGCCTTCATCATTAGTGATGATACTACTCCCCCTTTCGAGGAGGGTCCTTTAGAGTTACTCCAAACTTGTATCGGAAGTATTCAAATTTCATACGAGCTAGGGGTTTGGTTAATATGTTAGCTACTTGTTCTTCAGTACTTATATATTCGAGTTTGATAGCCCCTCTCTACACCATGTCTCGTATATAAAAGTATCGAATCTCTATGTGTTTTGACTTATCGTGGAATACATGATTTTATATCATTTTTATACAACTTTGATTGTCACACATGATCACCATGGGATCCATCTCTAAGTCAAACACTCCAGATAATAGTTTCCGAAGCCATACTGCTTCACAGCTAGTAGAGCAGGTAGCTATGTATTTTGCTTCAGCAGTACTGAGAGCCACACTAGATTGTTTCTTGCTGAACCATGAGATCATGGCAGATCCAAGACCATAACATCCACCAGATGTACTCTTTCTGTCTGAGATACTTCCCGCCCAATCATAGTCTGAGTAACCATGTAAATTGAGTTCATGGTTTCCAAGATAATATAGACCAAAGTCTAAAGTACCCTTTAGGTACCTCATCACATGCTTTGCAGCTATTAAGTGAACCTTTCTAGGTTCTACTAGATACTGACTCAGGTTATTTACAGCAAAGCATATATCTGGCCTAGTATTTGTTAAATACATTAAAGACCTAATGATTTGCCTATATAGAGTTATGTCCACTAATTCTAATGTGTCATTAATTAATAGCTTCAAGTTGGAGTCCATGGGAGTGGCCATCGCTTTACACTCCAACATATTAAATCTTTTTAGAATTTCCACAGCATACTTACCTTGATTTAGAAAGATTCCTTTTGGTTCTTTCCATACTTCAAGACCTAAGAAGTAGTGCATTAATCCGAGATCTTTCATCTCGAATTCTGAAGAAAGCTTCTTCTTGCATTCAATAATCTGTTTCTCATTTCCGGTTAGAAACAGATCATCTACATATAATAGTAGTATAACTGGTTCATCATCCATTACCTTGAGATAAAGATTAGGATCGGCTTTGCTTTTGGTAAAGCCCATGCTTGTTAAGAAATTGTCAATCCTTCCGTACCAAGCTCTAGGAGCTTGCTTTAATCCATATAGTGCCTTTTTCAGTTTGCATACATGAGTTCTTCCGTCTTTAATCTTGAAACCTTGTGGTTGCTCTATGTACACTTCTTCTTCAATTACACCATTCAGAAAAGCTGTCTTAACATCCATTTGGTGTAATTTCCACTTCATCATGGATGCAAGTGCCATGATAGTTCTAATTGAAGTGTACCTAGCAACTGGTGCAAAAGTTTCTTCATAGTCAATTCCCTCTTTCTGAGAGAAACCTCGGGCTACAAACCTTGCCTTATATTTTTCAGTGCTACCATCTGCAGCATGCTTTATCTTAAAAATCCATTTGGAAGAAACCACACTTTTATCTTTTGGTTTGGGAACTATATCCCAAACATCATTTTTCATTATTTACTGATATTCTTCTGTCATTGCTTCTACCCATTCTTTCTTCTGAGCTGCCTCTTCATAGCTAGCAGGTTGTTGATCCATAAGATCACACATCAAGGCCACATAGTTGGATACTAGCTTTGGTTTCTTTCTTTCTCTAATGGATCCTTTAGGAGCTCCATATATTTTAGCTCCTTGAATAATGTCTCTAGCCCATGCTGGCCTTTTCTTCCAAGATAAGTTTGTAATAGGGGGTTCTTGTGGTTCTATCATGTCATGGTCCTTTGGTGTATCATCTTCAGGAATCTGCACAGCTTCTGTGATTCTAGGAGGTGTATCTTCTTCATAGATTTCTTCCAGTTGACACTTCCTGGATTTCTTGAGAGCTGCTTCTTCATCAAATGTTACATCTCTGCTTATTTCCATATGATGAAAACCTGGTATGTAAATTCTGAAGGCTTTGGATGATTCACAATAACCAACAAATATTCCCTTCTTACCAGAGGGATCCAACTTGGTTCTCTTTTCTTTTGGAATGTGAATGTACACAGGACAACCAAATATTTTGAGATGACTTACCTCGGGCTTCTTTCCTGTGAACACTTCTTCTGGAGTTTTGAATTCAAGAGCACTATGGGATAGTCTATTCTGCACATAGACTGCTGTCCTAGCTACTTCATCCCATAAGTACATGGGTAGGTCTTGATCATGAATCATAGTCTTTACAGCTTCCATGATGGTTCTATTCTTCCTTTCAGCTACCCCATTTTGTTGAGGATTGTAGGGAGTGGTTAGTTCCCTCTTGATCCCGGCTTCCTTACAAAATTCTTCAAAATCTTTTGAAGTGTATTCTCCTCCATTATCTGTTCTGAGAATCTTGATTTTCTTTTCTGAGAGATTTTCTATTAAGGCCTTAAAATCTTTGAATTTTCCAAAGACTTCATTCTTTCCTTTTAGGAAGTATATCCAAGTCTTCCTTGAATAGTCATCAATGAATGAGAGATAATATTCAAAACCACTTAGGGAGGTGGTGGGAATAGGTCCACATACATCTGAGTGTATTAGCTCCAAAATGTTCTTAGTCTTTGTTTCACTCTTTGGAAAAGGGTTCTTAATATTTTTTCCTTTTTCACATCCTTTACATGAGCCATTATGATCAACCTTCAAATCTGGTAGTCCTATGACCACCTTGCTTACATAGGGTAGAGCTTTATAGTTAATGTGAGCTAATCTTCTATGCCATAGCTCACTGGGACTAGAGGTTTCATGAGCAAGGGCAACTTCTGGATGTCCCTTGAGTTTATAGAGACCTCCTTCTTCTTCACCAATGACAACTGCATCTTCAATAGATTTTCCTTTGGGCCACATAAGTACTTGACCATCTATGAAGGCAACTCTAAAACCTTTCTTATCTAGTGCTGAGATAGATAGTAGGTTCTTCTTTAAACCTGGCACATATAAAATTTCTTTCATCTTCAAGGGTGTTCCAGAATCTAGCTTGTAGCTTGCTTCACCAATTCCTTTGATAGGATATTGGTAGTCATATCCTAGAGATACCTTTTGAGAAGAAGACTTTTCTTCAAGATTTGAGAAAGTCTTTCTTTGACCTGTCATGTGCTTAGAAGCACCACTGTCAATGAGCCATGTATCTTCTCCAGGGGATACAAATCCAAGGAGTGCAGAAAATAGGACATATTCTTCTGGATCTTCTTTCTTTATTTTAGATCTTTTCCTTCGAGGCTTTTCCTCTTCTTCTTCTTCTTCTTCTTCTTCTTCTTCTTCTTCTTCTTCACTATCATCTTCTGCCATGTGTGCATGATGTATTTTGTATACAAATCTCTTATTCTTTTGTGAAGGACAAAATTTGGCAATGTGTCCCAGTTTAAGACAACTGTAACATTGGACTGTGGAGAGATCTCTTCCTGGATTGGGTCCTCTATTCCTTTTGAATTTAGGGAAGTGTTGAGATCCTTTGTGGTCAATTTTCTTGAAGTGACCCATTCTTCTTCTTTTGGTGTGAGTGGCCAAGGCTTGGTCATCCTCCTTGAGGAGTGCTTCTCTATTGGCTACTCTAGCCTCTTCTTGAACACAATCTTCCCACACTACATCAAACTTCATACTTTCTTTTCTGGCACACATAGTTTGTATGAATGACTCCCAAGATCTAGTGAGACCATTTAGAGCAGTCATTACAAGTTCATCTTCATCAAGAGTATCACCAATGGAATCTAGTTGCTCCTTGATTTGGGAGACCCTTGAGAAGTAGTCCTGAATGGATTCCCCTTTGTTCATCTTGGTACTCTTCAACTGAGTTCTTAGGTTCATCTTCCTATTGATGTTCTTTCCCTCATATATTCTTCCTAGGGCATCATACATCTCCTTTGGAGTTTTCTTGGAAGCCACTTGGGGAATCAAGTGGTCCTTGATGGAATCAGCAATGATTCTCTTTGCCCTAATCAAATCCTTTCTGTGCTCCTCTTTGGCTTCATCTCCTTCAGGTTCTGCAACTTCATCCTTGATGTATTGAGCAAGATCATTCTCTTCAAGAATGAGACCAATTCTGTATTTCCATGCTCGGAAATTCTCTATGCCTTCTAACTTGTCTTCAAGCTTAGTGCTTGGATCCATCTTCTCTTGGGGGAGTCCAAGAGACAATATATAGAATAGTACTTACCAGGAAACTTTAACCTTTTTACTTTTCCGGATCCTGGGACAGAATTTTATCGCACTTTTGGTAAAATTAGGGTTTGACTTTCCTGGAGTTCTACCCAACCAAAAAGTTCGATCTAGGGCTCAAAAGATTAGTTTTGAGAAGGGATATCCAGCCATGTAATCAGAAATTAACAATAACAACTTTTTGCTGAAACCAATCTCTGGTTTATCGCACTTTTGGTAGAACTAGGGTTTGACTTTCCTGGAGTTCTACCCAACCAAAAAGTTCGATCTAGGGTTCAAAAGATTGGTTTTGAGAAGGGCTATCCAGCCATGTAATCAGAATTTAACAATACCAACTTTTTGCTGAAACCCTAATTTTCACCGGAGAGAGAGAGAGAGATTTTCTTACCTTGTGAAAGATGTCCTATTCAGGCTAGCTCTGATACCATGTTAGGTTTAAACCAAATAGACTAGCAAGATCACTGAAAGAAACATAATAACAAGATAGACACAAAATTTACCCTAGGAAAATCTCATGGGGTAGAAAACCCAGCAAAGCTTTCCTCAATAAGATGATCAACCAAAATACAAGCTGTGCTCCCTCCTTCTCTTTCTTCTTAGCAGATCTCTCAGACTAGTGCACTACTTTTCTGACTTGTGCAAGTGTGTTTAATGAGGAGTTCACCTCCTCTATTTATATTAACTCCCAACTGACCAAAAATCCCTAATGGGGCTTACCTCTCCTGGAGAAGCCTAATAACCCCTAAAATATAAACTCAGGGCCGACCCACACATGGTGGGTCTAATAACCCTAGTTACCACAACCCCTCGGAGGAATAATCATCTCTGGATACATAATAGGGTTACCTCGGAGGGATGAAACATCTCCGAAATAATAATGTACAATTATAATATTCTTAGAAGTTACAATATTTAACAATATTGGGGGTTAGTGATTTAGAGAGAGAGATACAAAAGGAGAGAGATGTGTGGTCAAGGGTTTAGAGAGACAAAGAGAGAATTGGCGTTATTCATTTAGAGAAAGAGATTGGACGTTAGGGGTTTAGAGAGAGAGAGATATGGATATTGGTGGTTAAGTGTTTAGACAGAGAGAGAGGTTGGTGGTTAGCGCTTAGAGAGAGAGAAAGAGAGATAAAAAGAGAGATATTGGTGGTTAGGAATTTAGAGAGAGAGAGAGATTTGCGAATAGGGGTTTAGAGAGAGAGATTGGGGGTTAAGGGTAGGTGGGTGTGGTGTGGTGGTTTGAGGAGAGAGAGGGAGAGAGAGGGAGAGAGACTATGGGTTAGGGGTTTAAAGAAACAGATACATTAGGGATTATGGGTTTAGAGGGAGAGTGAGAGAGAGAGAGAGAGAGAGATATTGGAGGATATGATTTTACAGAGAGGGAGGTAGAAATAGAGATATTGAGGGTTAGTGGTTTAGAGAAAGATTGGAAGTTAGGGGTTGAGAGGGAGAGAGAGATTGGGGTTAGGGTTTGAGAGAGAGAGAGAGAGAGAGAGAGAGAGAGAGAGATTGGAGGTTAGGGGTTTAGAGAGAGAGAGAGAGTGTTTGGAGGTTATGGGTTTAGAGAGAGAAAGAGAGATTATGGATTAGGGGTTTAGAGAGAGAGGGAGATTGGGTGTTAGGGGTTTAGAGAGAGAGAGATTAATGGTTTGGAATTTAGAGGGAGATAGAGAGTTTGGGGTTTATGCGTCTAGAGAGAGACAAAGATAGAAAGAGATAAATTGGTGGTTAGGGGTTTAGAGAGAGAGACATTGGAGGTTAATGGTTTAGAGAGAGAGAGAGAGGTTGGAAATTAAGGGTTTAGAGACAGAGAGGGAGATTGGGGGTTAGTGGTTTAGAGAGAGAGATTGGGGGTTAGGGGTTTAGAGAGAGAGATAGAAAGTGAGAGAATGAAAGTTAGTGTTTGGAGAGAGAGAGATATGGGGTTATGGGTTGAGAGAGAGAGAGAGAGAGAGATATAGAGATTGGAGGTTAGGGGGTCATAGTGTGAGAGACAGAGATATAAGGAGAGATATCAGGGGTTATGGGTATATATATATATATATATAGAGAGAGAGAGAGAGAGAAGGAATGGGGTTTAGGGGCTTATAGAGAGATAAACAAAGACAAAAAGAGAGAGATTGATGGTTAAGGGTTCGAAGAGAGAGTCATAGACCGAGAGACTGGGGGTTAGGGGTTAGTTGGGGAGGGTCAGTTGGGTGAGGAGTGGGGGTTTGGTGGGAGACAAAGAGAGATAGTGAGAGAGAGAGAGATAGGGGGAGTTAGGTGTTTAGAGAGAGAGAAATTGGGGGTTAGGGGTTTAGAGAGAGAGAGAGTGAGAGAGAGATTGGGGGTTAAGGGTTTATAAAGAGAGATAGATTGAAGGTTAGGAGTTTAGAGAGAGAGAGATATTGGGGGTTAGGGGTTTAAAGTGAGAGAGATTTGATGTTAATGGTTTAGAGAGGGACATGTAGATATTGGGAGTTACGGGTTTAGAGAGAAAGATTGGGGTTTAGGGGTTTAGAGAGAGAGAGAGAGATTGGGGGTGAGGGGTGTGAGAGAGAGAGATATTGTAGGTTATGGGGCTTAGAGAGAGAGAGAGAAAGAGAGAATTAGGGGTTAGGGGTTTAGAGAAACATAGATTATAGGTTAGGTGTTTAGAGAGGGATATATAGAAACATAGATATTGGGCGTATGTATTTAGAGAGAGGGAGATTGGGCGTTAGGGTTTTAGATAGAAATAGAGAGATTGGGGGTTAGGGGTTTAGAGAGAGAGAGAAAATGGAGCTTAGGGGTTTATAGATAAAGAGAGATTGGGGGTTAGTGGTATAGAGATAGATTTGGGTTTAGGGGCTTAGAGAGAGATAGAGTGATTTGGGTGAGGGGTTTAGAGAGAGAGAGAGAGAGAGAGATTGGTGGTTAGGGGTTTAGAGAGAGAGAGTTTGGAGGTTAGGGGTTGAGAGAGAGAGAGTTTAGGCATTTAGAGAGAGAGATGGTGGGTTAGGTTTTGTTGATGTATTTGTAACTTCGGAAGATATTCACTTGTGTATTGTATGTATTACATTTTTACTTTATTGTATCACCAACGGAGATGTATTATTCCTCCGATTGGAAGTGTCAGCATTTGTATTTGCAAGTGTCACAAGTTACATTGTAAGTGTCGTAACTTATATTTGATGGGTTATTAGACCACCTTGGTGGGGTTGACCCTATATGAGTTATGTTGAAGGGTTATTAGGATTCCTTAGGAAGTTGTCCCAGTTAAGGTTAAAAGTAAGGTTAAGTTAAAGTATAAATAGAGAGGTTGCACCACTCTATTTGCTCATTCACTCACTCATCCAACTCACATAGTTGAGAGAGAGGAGTGTGCATAAGTGGAGGAGGACTAGCTGCTAAAGACATCTATCTTTCGGGGTTTTGATCTTTGTGATATTTGTATTGGTGCTCATTCTATCTTTGAGGAAGTTGTGGGATTTTTCACCTTCTTAGTTTTCGCCAAGGAAAATATGTGTCTCTTGTGTCTATGAGTGTTATGTTGTGCATGTTATTCTCTTAGTAGGATCCTAGATAATATTTGAAAGAAATTATCGAAATTCTAACATGGTATTAGAGCAGGACTAAGAAGAAGACACTATGCAGCTGCGAAAGCTAGGGATTCTTAATTTTTGGGCTTCTCTCCATGGATCATCAAAGGTAGGAGGCTAGACTAAATATCCTAAAGAAGGCGCATATTTCTGTCGAAACATAATTCAATTTTGAGCACTTTCAGTTTTTGGCCTATCACTACTGTGGGAAATTAGGGTTTCTACAAAAGTTGGAATTTTTGGAATCTGTGAGCACAACTGGATGCTTCTCATCAAAATCGAACTTTAGAGACCAAGATCAAAGTTTTTGGTTGGGTAGAACCCCAGGATCTATCAAAACCTAGTTCAGGATTTGGACCAGAAAACTAGAAATTAGACCAGAAGGTGTAGATCCGAAACTTTCAAAGTCAATTTTGAGGGGTAAAATTTTGGAGATTTCAAAATTGAAGTATACCTACTTGATTAGCTCAACAAGGCACATCTTTCCATCCAATCAGAAGTTTGAAATTCAAAATTTAAATTTTTAGGGTTTCTCTTACAAACCCTGATCCAACAAATCAAGTGGTAAGACCTAAATCTTTTCTATTTCCATTTGAGGTTCTCATTAATATGTCTCACCACACCAAGCTTGAGGATAATATTGTGGGCACTGATAACTTCCGAGCATGGAAGTATAGGATTGGGTTAATCCTAGAAGAGAATGTATTTGACACCTACATAAGTCAAGAGGTTCCAATTCCAGAGGGAGATGAGGCTGAGGCCTTACACAAGAAGAACTTGGTCAAAGCCAAGAGAATCATTACAGATTCTATCAAAGACCATCTCATACCACATGTGTCTTCTCTAAAGACACATAAGGAGATGTTTTACTCCTTAACCAAGTTGTTTGAAGGAAAGAACATAATTCGGAAGATGACATTGCAGAACTAATTGAAGAGCATAAAGATCCAGAATGGAGAGACCATCCAATCCTACTTTATGAAGGTCTCTCTAATCAAAGAACAACTTGAAGCTGTGGATGAAATGGTGGAGAATGGAGAAATTGTGATGACTACATTGAATGGCCTACCTAGGTCATGGGACTCCTTCATCCAAGGAATTTGTGCAAGAAAGAAAATGATCTCTTTCAGTAGACTGTGGGAGGAATGCTCACAAGAAGAAGCTGGACTTGTGGCTCGAGAAGAAAAGATGGGAAGTGAAGACCAAGCTCTCATAGCTCACACCAAGAGAAGTAAGTTCAAGAGGGAGCAACCTCATCACAAGAAATCTTCTCACCACTATTAAAGGGAGAAGAAAGATCTTAGATGCTTCATATCTGATGAGAAGGGACACTTTGCCCAAGAATGTCCCAAGAATAAGAAAGGCTCCAACAACAACAACAACAAGAACAAGAAGAGGTATCATGCTCATGCTGCAGAAGATGATGAACCTCCTAAGAAGAAGTCTAGGGTTGAAAGTGATGATTCTTCAAGTGACGAAGAGTATGTTCTAATCTCTACTCTCACAAGTACTGTTACACATGGGTGTAATGATTGGCTTATTGATCGTGGGGCTTCCAAACACATGACGGGATTTAAATAATATTTCATGGACCTATCTGAACATGATTCACCTCATAAGGTGAAACTTGGGGATGACTATCAATACCCAATAAAAGGAAGTGGTGAAGCCTCCTACAAGTTAGACTCTAGGAAGTCTTTAAAGATGCAAGATGTTCTATATGTACCTAGACTCAAGAAGAATCTTCTCTCCATATCATCTTTGGATGCAAAAGGGATGAGAGTTTCATTTGTGGATGTCCAAGTACTTATGTGGCCAAAAGGTAAGACCATAGATGATGCATTAGTGATTGGAGAGCAAGAGGGAGGATTGTACAAATTGAAGGGACAACCTGAACAAGCCATGGTACATGAATCCATGGAGCCAAGTGAACTTTGGCACAGAAGGCTTGCACATGTGCACTATAGAGCACTACCAATTGTAAGCAAAGAAGTAGAAGGTCTTCCTGAAATACATTCAAAGCATGAAGGTTTTTGCAAAGGATTTGCAAAAGAAAAGAACACAAATAAGGCATTTCCAAGCAGTGAAAGAAAGGAAAAAGAAATCTTGGAAATTATCCACTCCGATGTATGCGGTCCGATGTCATCCAGTTCTCTAAGTGGGTATGTCTATTATGTTTCTTTCATTGATGATTTCTATAGGAAGACTTGGATTTATTTTTTGAAGAACAAAGATGAAGTATTCGGAAAATTCAAGGAATTCAAATCCTTGATAGAAAACCACACTGAAAAGAATATCAAGACCTTTAGATCCGACAATGGCGGAGAACTCACTTTAGGGGACTTCAAGAAGTTATGGAGTGATTTAGGGATTAAGAGGGACTTATCAACTCCTTACAATCCACAACAGAATGGAGTTGTAGAAAGGAAGAATAGAACAATCATGGAAGCAGCATGGCAAATGCTTCATGACCAATATCTACCTATGCACTTATGGGAAGAAGTAGCAAGGACAATTGTATATGTGTAGCTTGGGTTTTCACCCAAGCTTGTGCAAATGAGCACCTACTAACTTCGTAGTAGTAGTTTCGATAAAACAGTAAAAACTAATGTAAAAAGTAAGAAATTAATCTAACATGTGCAAGAAAGTAAATTTAAATCAAGAACAGTAAAAAACTAGATCCATGAAAGAAACAATAAAAAACTTGATATTTTATATTAATGAGCAAACAAAATTTTGCAATGGTTTACCTCAAAGGTGAGGTTGCTGGAATTCTTGCAGCAGTATAGGAGTAGTGCTCCAGTGCTCCAATGGTCTCTCTCTTCTCCAAGATGCTTCAAGGGTGGGCGAAAGGCTCACTCTTAATGAAGAACGTCAAGCTTAAAAAGGATGCGCTAAGTTCAAGAGTAATTTTGGCAGCATGAGGATAGGACGAATGTGGATGAATAATGGGGAGCCTCTATCACCTTTTTATAACATTTGGGTGAAGGAGAATACAACCATGGTTTAAGGTAACCAATGGTATTGTAAAAATGGTTTTAGGGTTTCTTTTCCTCTTTTTCCCTCTTTTTTCTTTTTTTGAATATATTTGTGAATTTTATTCCTTTTTAATTTGTTTTTGGGAATTTTGGAACCCTTTTGAGGGTTTTTTGTATTTTTTGAGGAAATTTAAATATTTTGAGGAGAAAAATATGCATTTGGCCTTTTTGGTGACCATTTGAGAGTCTTTTAAGGTTTTAGAGGCTAAAATGGTAGGAAAAGTGGACAAATGGGTCATGTGACTAGGGAGATGAACTAGTGAGCAATTTTTTGGTGTTAATAGATTGCCCCTTGATGTGTGAGGGAAGGAGCTCATCGTATGGCTGATAGACATCATAGTTTCTTTGTCTTTTTCCTGGGGTTTGGAGGAGAGAAGAGATCGATTAGAGACTGGAACAACGGTCCCATACAAACTGCAAAAACTGAAAGTACATGGCCTCATAATGGATAAGGAATAATCTCAATATATGGACGAGGCAAGCATACCCATGCTCATATCAAGGCATATAGATAACAATGAGTCCCCAAAAGGGGACCTGAATAATACATAGAGAACTGTTGTGTACATTGTAATGGTCCAGAGGGGACACAAAGATGGGACATACTCATGTTCAATACCATCACTGCTTTGAAGAACTGATACACTGGAAAATAGCAACAGTCGTTCTGAATGTTGTGTCAGAAGGACTAATGAATTGCTAGATCTGAAGGTGTCCAACAACTAGATTGATTCAATAACTTGTGAGTCAGAATCTCAAGGGTACACTGAACTATATCTGAATTGTGTACTCGAAGAAGTATACAACTGGGGTACTTTCGAATACTATTGCCAGGCGCAGCCCGGATATCTGCAGGAACAAGTAACTGGTTGTTCCTAAAGTAGACTCATCAATGTGCAAGAGTCCAGTGACATCTAGGGTCTGTTAAATTTTGAGCATTAATTCAATATACTCTAGGATATTTGCTGAGAGAATAACATATACAGTATATCAATGCATGACAATCACAATATGACAAGCATCACAAGAATCAAAAGCATAAGAGACAAGAGACATAGAGTTTCTGTGGGGAAAACCCTAAGGTGAAAAACCCCACAACTTCCTCAGAGATAGAGAGAGCAATGTCTCAACCAAAGTACAACCAAATAACACTGAGATAGTCTCCTAGAAGCAGATGATCCTCCTCCTCACTAGTGTGCCACTTTCTGAGTGAGAGTGAGTTACTTTTCCGGGTGAGTAAAATAGAGATCTCCGATCTCTATTTATACTAACCTTTTTGCCCAGTGACCTTATGGGGCCGACTTGTCTAGCTAGGTACATCCACATTATATTATATATAATTCAGAGCCGACCCCACATGGTGGTCTAATAACCCATTGGCAAGTACACACACTTGCGACACTTGTCAATCCACATGACGACACTTCCTTATAGAGGAATAACACATCTCTTATAAGGGTACAATAAATATATATAAAATACACAGATGAAATACATTCCGAAGTTACATATACATCAACACTCCCTCTTAACTAGGAAGCTATTTCTCGACACAGATCTGCTAAACAAGTCTTCTTCTCGGGATCATCGTCATCATCATCGTCACTACTGCTGCTATCTCAACCAATCTCTGACTCTACTCGTCATAGGAAGTTCTGTAGAGCCAGTCCTTTTTCATACTGGATATAGGCCCACCACCTGCAGGTCTTCATCATCACTGGCCATACTGTGGAAACCTCAGGACTTATTACGTGCGTCACAAAACCTGGCTGCAGCATCCCAGGCTATTACGAGCACACAACTCTACCTGTAGGATCTCCCAGGAGCACATTACATGTGACCCATCACAAAACCTGGCTGAAGCATCCCAGGCTGTTACGAGCACACGGCTCTACCTGTCGTATCTCCCAGGAGCACATTACATGTGGTCCACCACAAAACCCAGCTGAAGCATCTGAGGCCTTTTTCATCCTGTCCAAATCTCCCAGGAGCAAATTACATGTGGTCATGGCAAAACCTGGCTGAAGCATCTAAGGCCTTTTTCATCCTGTCCAGATCTCCTAGGAGCAAATTACATGCCATAGGACAAAACCTCAAAAGAGCATCTGCCAGATATCCCAGGGCACCGAATTACATGGCATAGGAAAAACCTCGAAAGACTATCTGCAGATATCCCAGGGCACAAATTATATGTCCTCCCAAGCAAAACCTCGAAAGAGCATTTGCCAGATGTCCCAAGGCACCGAATTACATGTCATAGGAAAAACCTCGAAAGACCATCTGCAAATCTCCCAGGGCACAAATTACATGCTTACCTGCACAACCTGTTCCACGGTCATAAAGTATCTTCTGATACTCATCATACATCATCCTGATGTACACATGATCACCCTGATCATCATCACTGCAACATCCTGCTGCATGTCATCTGGAGAAGCTCGTCATCCATGATCATCCTGATCATACAATGCATCCATCTGATGCACACCAAGTATCTACCTGATACATATCATCATACATAGTGTATCCACCTGATACATAGATACATGATCCACACAATGCATCCATCAACATACATGATCTACCTGATCATACAATGTATCCACCTGATACATACACAGATACATGGTCCAAGCATCCAACATGATGCATATACATACAAATGATCCAACCGATCATATCCGGCATCCAACATGATACGTACATACATATAAATGATCCAACTGATCATATCCAGCATCCAACATGATGCATATACAAAATACATACACATGATCCAACCGATCATATCCAGCATCCAACATGATGCATACATACATACATAAAAATGATCCAACTGATCATATCCAAGCAGAAACTAGAACATCATCCTGATGCTCATCATCCAGCGCTTACATCCACAGCCATGTGAAGGATCCCCCTTCCAACATGCTTGGAATGGCTTCAGCAAATGTGTCCATCACATCTTCCTAAAAGTGTCCTCGATCTGAAGAACACCAAGCCTCTCTCTGAAGTACTCAAACTTCACTCTAGCTAGTGGCTTCGTCAGCACATCTGCAATCTGCTTGTCCGTCGCAACATATAGGAGCTTCACAGCTCCTCTCTGCACCATATCCCTGATATAGTGATATTTGATCTCTATGTGTTTCGACCTGTCATGAAACACTGGGTTCTCGGATAGCTTCACACAACTCTAGTTATCACAGAAGATACCAGTAGCATCCAATGAGAGATCAAATAACTCAGACAGTAGCTTCCGTAGCCATACTGCCTCACAACTAGCTGAACAGGTTGCAACATACTCTGCTCAGCTGTACTCAGTGCTACGCAGGACTTGTTCTTGCTAAACTAAGAGATCACACCTGATCCCATACTGAAGCAGCACCCAGATGTGCTCTTCCTATCTGCAGCACTGCTAGCCCAATCTGAATCAACATAACCCTGCAGGTTAAACTTTTGATTCGCTTCATACTTGATCCCATAATCCACTGTACCCTTTAGGTACCTCAGAACATGCTTTACAACAATCAGGTGAACACTCCTCGGATCTGTTAGGAACTGGATCAATGTGTTCATAGCAAAGCAAATGTTCGGTCTCGTGTTCGTCAGATACATCAAGGACCCAATCATCTAACGATACATAGAGACATCAACCAGCTCAGATGAAGCATCGCATAGAAGCTTCAGATTCGATGCCATAGGTGTGGCCATGGCCTTGCAATCCATCATCCCAAATCTCTTCAGGATATCTACTGTGTACTTCCCTTGACCAAGGAAGATCCCACCTGCACTCTACCACACCTTCATACCTAGGAAATAGTGCATCATTCCCAAATCTTTCATATTGAATTCAGCAGCAAGCTTCCTCTTAGTGTCTGCAATCAGTCTATCATCTCCTGTTACAAATAAGTCATCCACATACAGGAGTAGAATCACAGGATTCCCTTCCTCAACCTTGTAGTAAAGGTTGGAATCCGCTTTACTCTTGGTAAAGCCCAAACTAGATAGGAAACTGTCCATCCTACCATACCAAGTTCTGGGAGCTTGCTTCAAGCCATACAAGGCTTTTTTCAATCTACACACATATGACTCCCTATCATGTATTTCAAAACCGAGTGGCTGCTCCACATATACTTCCTCTTCAACTACACCATTCAAGAAAGCAGTCTTGACATCCATCTGGTGTATTTTCCATTTCATAGCTGCAGCCAGGGCAAGTACTGTTCTGATGGAAGCATACTTTGCTACAGGTGCAAAAGTTTCTTCATAATCTATTCCCTCTTTCTGAGAGAAGCCACAAGCTATGAATCTTGCCTTGTATTTCTCTACACTGCCATCTGCAGCATGCTTGATTTTGAAGATCCATTTGGAAGTCACAATAGACTTCTCTTTAGGTCTTGGGACAACATCCCAAACATCATTCTTCATTATTGATTGGTATTCCTCAACCATGGCATCCTTCCATTCTTTCTTTTCCACTGCTTCTTCATAACTGGAAGGCTCTTTGTTCATAATGTCACAGAGTAAAGCAACATAGCTGGTATGTGATCTGGTTCCCTTCTTTGCTCTGTGTTCTTCTTCTGGAATGCCAAATATTTCTGCATCTTGAATGAGCTCTCTAGCCCATGTAGGTTTCCTCTTGTGAGATTTATCCTCACGGGGTGGATCTACAGGTTCTTGTGGATCTTCAAATTCATGAACAACTTCTGGAACTGCTTCAGTCATGGTAGTTTCTTGAAATCTAGTTTCCTTAGGTTCTTCATAAACTTCGATAGGTGCCTTCCTTGATTTGATGAATGCTGAGTTATCATCAAATGTTACATCCCTACTGACATCAATCTTCTTGAACCCTGGAAAGTATATTCTTTAAGCCTTCGAGCTTTCACTGTAACCCACAAAGATACCCTTCTTTCCTGAAGGATCTAGTTTAGTCCTCTTTTCTTTTGGAACATGAGTGTATACTGGACAACCAAATATTCTGAGATGGCTGACTTCAAGTTTCTTACCAGAAAAGACCTCTTCTGGTGTCTTGTTGTCCAATAAATTGTGGGGTGTTCTGTTCTGCACATATACAACTGTTCTAGCTGCTTCTGCCCATAGATGCATAGGTAGATCCTGGTCATGGAGCATTGCTCTTGCTGCTTCCATGATTGTCCTGTTCTTCCTTTCTGCAACTCCATTCTGTTGTGGATTGTAAGGAGTAGTCAACTCTCTCTTAATCCCTGAATCACTGCAAAGCTTCTTGAAGTCACCTGAGGTGAATTCTTCACCATTATCGGATCTGAATGTTTTGATCTTCTTGTCAGTTTGATTCTCCATCAAGGTTTTGAATTCCTTAAACTTATCAAACACCTCATCTTTGTTCTTCAAGTATACCTAAGTCTTCCTGGAGAAGTCATCAATAAATGAGACATAGTAAACATACCCACTCAGGGAACTGGATGACATAGGACCACATACATCTGAGTGGATGATTTCCAAGATGTCTTTTGCCTTGCTTTCACTGCTTGGGAAATCCTTCTTAATGTTCTTACCTTTTGCACATCCTTTGCAAACACCTTCATGTTTGGTCTTGATTTCAGGAAGACCCTCTACTGCCTTGCTTGTAATTGGAAGTGCCCTATAGTGCATATGAGCAAGTCTTCTATGCCAAAGTTCATTTGGCTCCATGGATTCATGTACCATGGCATGTTCAGGTTGTCCCTTTAATTTATACAAACCTCCCTCTTGCTCTCCAATCACTACTGCATCATCTATGGTCTTTCCCTTTGGCCACATTAGGACTTGACCATCCACAAATGCAACCCTCATACCTTTTGCATCCAATGCAGAGATTGAGAGTAAGTTCTTCTTGAGCCCAGGTACATAAATATCTTCTTTCATCGTCAAAGATTTTCCAGAATCTAGGTTGTAGGAGGCTTCACCACTTCCTTTGATTGGGTATTGATAATCATCCCCAAGTTTCACCTTATGGGGTGATTCATGTTCAGATAGATTCACAAAAGATTCCTTAAACCCAGTCATGTGTTTGGAAGCCCCACTATCAATCAACCAGTCATTACAACCATGGGAGATGGTACCTGTGAGAGCAGAGATTAGAACATACTCATCTTCACTTGATGAGCTATCATCACTTTCTGCCCTAGCCTTCTTCTTGGGTGGTTCATCATCCTCGACAGCATGAGCATGAAACCTTCTTTTGCTGCCCTTCTTCTTCTTGTTGGAGTTGTTGTTGTCCTTCTTGTTCTTGGGACAATTTATGGCAATATGTCCTTTCTCATTACAGGTGAGGCATATTCTTCTTTCTTTGAAGTGATGTGAAGATTTCTTGGAGTGAGATGGCTCTCTCTTGGACTTCCCTTTCTTGGTGTGAGCTATGAGAGCTTGATCTTCATTCCCCATCTTTTCTTCTCGTGCCACAAGCCTTGCTTCTTCTTGTGAGCATTTTTCCCGTAGTCTACTGAAGGAGATCAACATCTTCCTTGCACAAATTCCTTGGATAAAGGAATCCAATGGCCTGGGTAGGCCATTTAGAGTGGTCATCACCACTTCACCATTCTCCACCATTTCATCCACTGCTTCTAGTTGTTCCTTGATCTGGGAGACCCTTGAAAAATAAGATTGAATGGTTTCTCCATTCTGAAACTTTACTCCTTTCAATTGGTTTCGCAGGGTCATCTTCCGATTTATGTTCTTCCCTTCAAATAGCTTGGTCAAAGAGTCAAACATCTCCTTGGGTGTCTTTAGAGAGGACACATGGGGTATGAGATGATCTTTAATGGAATCGGCAATGATTCTCTTTTCCTTGACCAAGTTCTTCTTATGCAATACCTTGGCCTCTTCATCCTCTGGGATAGGGATGTCTTCTTTCACATATGAGTCCAACTCATTCTCTTCCAGGATTAACCCAATCCTATACTTCCAGGCTCGGAAGTTATCAACCCCTTCAAGCTTATCCTTAAGATTGGTGTGGAGAGACATCTTAAAGAGTAATTCAAATGGAAATAGAAAAGATTTAGATCTTACCACTTGAAATGCTGAAAAACTGGATCTGGTCCCGGATTAGGGTTTGTCAGAAAAACCCTAAAAATTCAAAATGTGAATTTCAAATTTCTGAAAGGATAGAAAGATGCACCTTGATGAGATGATCAGCCTGGTGCATTCAGAATTTGAGATTAGCAAATTTTTGCCCTTCAGAATTGCCTTTTTGTCCTCCCAGGTTCACTAGGGAGAGCCCTGAATTAGGGTTTGAGTTTCCCAGAGATCTACCCAGCCAAAAATCTTGATCAAAATCTCTAAACTTCGATTTTTGCAAGGAGCTTCCAGCTGTGTCTTTAGATTCTAGAAATTCCTATTTTTGTGAAGACCCTAATTTTTAGGGCCAAATCTGGAAATGCTCGGAATTGAATTCTGACTAGACAGATAGATGCGCCTTGATGAGTAGAGTCAATCTACTATACTGATTTTAAAAAATCTATGGAGAGAAACCCAATAAAAATAAAGAACTCAAGCTTTCATCACTGCAAAATGTCTTCTTCTCAGGTTAGCTCTGATACCATGTTAAATTTTGAGCATTAATTCAATATACTCTAGGATCTTTGCTGAGAGAATAACATATACAATATATCAATGCATGACAATCACAATATGACAAGCATCACAAGAATCAAAAGCATAAGAGACAAGAGACACAGAGTTTCCGTGGGGAAAACCCTAAGGTGAAAAACCCCACAACTTCCTCAGAGATAGAGAGAGCAATGGCTCAACCAAAGTACAACCAAATAACACTGAGATAGTCTCCTAGAAGCAGATGATCCTCCTCCTCACTAGTGCACCACTTTCTGAGTGAGAGTGAGTTAATTTTCCAAGTGAGTAAAATAGAGATCTCCGATCTCTATTTATACTAACCTTTTTGCCTAGTGACCTTATGGGGCCGACTTGTCTAGCTAGGTACATCCACATTATATTATATATAATTCAGAGCCGACCCCACATGGTGGTCTAATAACCCATCGGCAAGTATACACACTTGCAACACTTGTCAATCCACATGACGATACTTCCTTATAGAGGAATAAGACATCTCTTATAAGGGTACAATAAATATATATAAAATACACAAATGAAATACATTCCGAAGTTACATATACATCAACAGGGTCTTCAACTAATAACTGAAAGGACCGATACCTTGTACGAATCTCAATGATGTGATCAAGGTGTTGACATTGATCATGTGAGAAACAATCATTTGGAGAGGCACTAAGGACTCCTTTCAAATCATCCGTAGGCACTCACCAATGATGGTGATGAGTCCAAGGAAGAGGGACATCTCGATCTATCCTTTGGAATAGATTGGCTGGCGTCGACAGAGGGAGACCTGCAACTACCAAGGCAATGATGTTTCCTTGATAGGAGCGCGAGGTGTACAACAAAAGTGTGATAGTACTGATAGCGGGACTGACATACTGTTGGGATGGGAAATAACTGGGGTCATAGAGTGGGGGGACTCAAACTTCCTTTATTCAGAGCATGACGACATGGATGACCTGGCAGCTAACTTTAGGTATGAGGATCATAGCTTAAGGGATCAGGGATAAGTATTGTCATGGGAGAGACTCAGGGGGATGAATTGATGTATAGTATCAGGAAACTCTCAAGGTGACGTTTTGCAGAATACTCTGAACAAATGCGACCAAATTGGGGAGGCTTCCATAATAGTGTGATTATCTATGCTTTGCTATGGAACCGAGAGGTACGATTGGGGCCTTCTTCATGGTTTAAGGAGCTAGAAGAAGGGATAAAAAGTGTGCTTGTCAATGGTACTATCGTGTGGATTTGTATGAGCCCAGGACAGTTCATGCTCGTGGTTGCTTTCAGTTTTAGAGAGTCTGAAAGTAGTAAGTATACTCCAAGGGGGTTCTTTTTCGTGTGTTAGTCTCCAAGGCCCAAAAAAGCATAAAAGGATGCAATGAAGAACTCTTCTAGCCGATGTGACTAGAGTATTCATTTTTTCGTAATTAGTCTACAAGGTCCGGAAAAGGGGTAAACTTATACTAGGTAGATTCCCTTTCAAATGCATTTAACAAGCATGAAAGGAAGCAAGATTGCTCGACAATCTTTTCATTGTTTTAGGAGTCAGAAAAGAGCTTGATAGAAACTCCCTAAGTGCCTTTTTCGTAAAGGAATTGATTGGCCCGAAAAAGGGATAAAATTCGAACAAAATCAATGGTGAGGCAAGGAGGAAGTGTTCAATCAAGGGGCAAGTATGGGGATCAAGCACAATGATAGGGGGGGGAACACTGATGGGGCCTCATTGCGGGTTGATGAATGATAGCAAAATAATGCCATAATTGCAGTATGGATGGAGTGAAGGGCTCATGTATAAGTTGTGATGGGAGGTCTAAGATGGTCAGACCCTTTTTTCGATCAGGCCATGAGGTCGTCAAGGTAGACCAAGATAATGTTGACCAAGTCATGAAAAAAATAGGTTATGGCCCACTGAAAGGTGGCTCCATCATTTTTAAGACTGAAAGGCATGACACGGTAAGCAAAAGTGCCCCATGGGGTGGTAAAGGTAGTCTTGTACTGATATTCTTTACGAATGTGAATTTGGTTATACCTGGAGAAGCCATCCATGAAAGATAGTATCTCATGCCCCACACATGCATCGATAAGCTGGTCGATAAATGGTGTAGGGAAGTTGTCTTTGGGACAAGATTGGTTTAGGTCACGAAAGTCAGTACAGACACAGATAGTTCCTTGATTCTTGTTAATTGGTATTGGGTTAGAAACCCAGGTGGTGTAGGCGATGGGGTAAATGAACCCAGCTGTACTATGCTTCTCAATTTCCGCTTTGACAACGAGAAACTTAAATGGGTGGATGGGTTGTTGTTTTTGGAGAACGGGTGGTACATTGGGACAAGAGTCAATGTGGTGTTCTACTATAGTAGGGTCAAGGCCTGGAATCTCGGTGTAGGACCATGCAAAGACATCACAGAACTCTTGGAAGAGATTCTTGTAAGCTTGGATCTCATCGTCAGTGCATGATGCGCCCAAAGAAATGAGTTTGGGTGTTCCAGGCATGGTAGAGATGTCAACTTTAATGATGGGTAAAATATTGGCCATATTTCCTTCCTCAAAGGCATCAGGAGCTGGGATGGTATCTTTAAACTAGTCAACCTTGGTGGGAAGGAAATATTTGGATTCAATGGAGAATTGATTTGCCGTGGAAGAGGTAGATGCTTCAAGGATAAAATATGATCGATGGTGCATATCATCCCATGGGTAGTCGGGTGCGGTTAGTGCTTCGAGTATTTCTTCGTCACTGCGGAAGCATTGTGTTGTCAAATCGGTTGACTGGGGTACACTGGTGGAGGAGATCATATAAATGGTATTAATTTCTTCCGAGGAGGAAGATGTTTGGGGATATATTTCCTCAATAAGAAGAGGGGATGTCTCTAGGTCGCCATTATTCAGTTCGTATAGATTTTCTCTGTAATCTGGCAGATCGGGGTAGTGATGTGAGTAATGGCCATAAATGCCGCATATCGCACAAGGGTGATTGGTACGCAGGGATTTATTGTGAGGCTGAGGGGTTATGTTTAGTTTAACAACCGAGATGTTAGCATTGTCATCTAACATTTGCATTTGTTCCTGAAGTGCTGGTAATTGTGGACATTGATGGGTAGCATGGACCAGATCGTCGCATAAAGAACATTTGGGGGGAGCACGAAATGTCGTGGGGTTCTTTGCCTGCTTTGGGGTAGGTGGTGTGGTTTTGGTTACAGGTGGAGCAGTGTAGGTTTGTGGGCCTCTGCCCCCTGTGTGACGTGGCAGAGGAGGTGCATTAGTAGATGTTGATGCGGTTCTCACCCCTGGAGGTGGTCGGTTTGTCACAGTGATAGGTTGGACAGCTTGTAAAATGACAGTTGGTGTTGGGGGAGGATTTGGGGCGGGTAGGTACCACATGGGTAGTCCTAAAGTTAACCCTGGAAGATTGAGCATAGCCATTATTGGGGTGTTGACTGCTCCTGAAGGATGAAATAGAAACGGGATAGTGTGGATGGGTGTGGCTCCAACATGACTTAGCACTGAGGGTGGTTGGGGCAGTAAAGGGGGTTGTTGGTTGGGTGCCTGTGTATTGTATGAGAGGGTGCACAAATCATATATTTCAGTTATCCGCAAAGGGGGTGGAATGGATTGGAACATGTAAGTCATGGGTGTATCTGAGTATATCCCAGGTCTGACCGTGGAGACGAATGATGTAGGTGCATTGTGGACAGGTTGTTCAATCATAGGGAGGACATTTTCAGGTGTGGAGGGAGTGTTAGGATCGTAGTACGTCAGCTGATCGATCTTTACCACATGTACCTCATGGGGAAACATCAAGATGCGGAAGATGTATGAAGCAATAGCTTTCATGGCATGCATGTAACTACGTCCAAGTAAGAGGTTGCAATCAAGCTGGGCACTGATGACCTCTATGTTGATGAGGACTATTTTTCCACCTCATTGAACAGGCATGTTAGCCAAAAGACCTTGCGGTTGAGCTGAACGACCATCGTAATCTCGTAATACGGTGATGGATGGCTATAGTGTAGGAGATCTGAGCTTTTCCAGACAAATGTCGACATCACACAGGTGGAGGCACCTTCATCGATGATGCATCAATGAATGACAAGATTTCGAATGGATACAGAAACCTGAAAAGCTAATGTCAAAGGAAAATGTGGTTCGGCTTGGTCCAAGTCGAATGCCATCATTCGTGAGTCATTAGGGTCTATTGTACCAATGGCGGATAACAATATTTTCCTCTGTGCAGGACGATTTTTTAGGACTTCTAGGGAAAACATAATAGTGGGGGACTGGGCTAAGTCATCCACAATATTATAATTTGAGGCAGCATGAGCGTTAGGATTATTGTTGATCCGTCGTAGTGGGAAGCGAGGGGCTTTAGGGCCCCCGTCCAATGGTATGGTAGGTATATGTAATGACTAATCAGTTGGAAGGGTGTTATTAGCTAGATCAGCGAGCATGGCCTCAGGGGTGAATCCATATTGGTTTCGGCATGTTTGGAGGTGGACATCAGCCGATGACATCATTAATAAATGGTGAGTACTTGAATCCATGTGTTGGTAATCAGTTGCAACATAAGTGATATGCTGCTGTGGTGTGGGGGATCCATCGGACGGGTGTTCACCACTCATTGTGTGGGTAGAGGGTTTTACAACACCATGGGTTGCGGTTGAGGAGGTGGCACTGGCTGTGCCACGTGCCCTTGGCGTTGGATGTCATCAGTCCAAAGTTGGCGTGCTCACTCCAAATGGGGGCATGAGTGTGTGTAATGGCCATATACCCCACATATGGAACATGGATGGTTTGTTCTTAAATTAGGATGTTTTCCCTATTTCGGTGGACGGTCAGGGTTTTGGTTGGCAGAAGCAGCGTTGTTATTATTCGAAGGATTGGGTGGCTGACTGCCTTGGTTTTGATGTTGGTTGTTTCCGTGGTTGTGTCCCTTTCTGCGGTTCTGTTGACCCCCTTGATTGCATTGGTTGTTTTCATTTTGGGGTCGGTTCTGGTGTGCATACACTTGCCCTTGGGAAGTAGGTGGATTTTGAGGTTGCGCAGGTGATGGAGCAGGTTGCGGTGGACAGTAAGCAAGTGGGTTTGGAGGTGGTCTAGGTGCTTGTTACAGTTGTTGATAAGTCTGAGCTATTGGAAGTGTTGGGGCAAAAGATTCTGCCTGTGGAGGGTAATAAGCCGATGGGGCTTGTGAGTGAACAGGAGCATGAGTGGCCTGTTGGTGATAACATGTAGGAGGTGCATAGGCTGAAGGTGCATGACCATAACACTATGGTGGACATGAGGGTCCATGAGTGTGATTAGAGTGTGCCATGGGAGCATATGAAGTTGTAGCTTCGGAGTGAGATGTGGCCCGCGAAAGGTCGGGGCCAGTATTATTAGGCATGATTGAAAAGGGTTGGTTATGTGAAACAACATGACCAATCATGCCATCGGTGGCATGGGAAACCCCCAGCACATCATTCCAGGATGGATTGTCGCGGGGGGCGTCAAGTAAGATGGTTTACAAATAGCCAGACTGGGCATAGATTAAATCAAATTGTTAGGCTTTGAGAATGGCTTAGTCTTCCAACTAGGGTCGTTTAGATGCCACATCTTTGGCGATGGCTGGAATGAGAGATTTTAGGAACCAATCCAGGAAAATGCGGTCATCTAGTTTGATCTTGCATAGACTTCAGCGTTTACGCCACTCATGAATGTGATCCGTGATGTGGGTAGTCGTGTTCTGTCTACAAGACAATAGGATTTCTACTCCTGCTTCGTAGCAGACGGGTAGTTGAAAGAACTGTAGGAAGGTCGAGGCGAGGGATGTAAAAGTGGGGTGGGTCCCATGAGGTTGCTCGATATACCACTTGGTTGCCGAGCCGGTGAAAGTCCTTTGCAACAAACGTAGGTGAATGGAGTCATCTACTATGGAGTTGGAGGAACACCATAGATGAAAAGACATAATGTGATTTTGGGGATCCTCACCAGCCTTTCCCTCAAACTTAGGGATGTATGATGGGAGTTCAGTAGGCATGTTAGGCCAAGTAGGATCATGTCTGATGGGATCATTCGTTAAGATTTCCAGGTTTGGTAGGTTGAGACTAGCCATAAATGGAAAACTGGTAGAAGGGTGTGATGTGGTCATTGGGGCATATGTGCTGGTGTTAGCATTGTTGATGAGGCCACTGCCCCCAAAGGAACTATTAGCCGCGATGGGGATATGACCCCCAAATACAGGTTTTGGGTTGGCGTGAGAGGGGCATGCGCTCGAAGTGTAACATGGGTCACAGATGGGTTCGGGTTGGGTCCAGTAGCTGTTGGAATCGAAGTAGTGATGGGGATGGTAGGTGTGGGTCCCATTGAGGGCATACCCAGGGGAGGTGTGGGTCCCATTAAGGGAATACCTAGGGTAGTTGTTGTAGTGGTAGCTAATGTGGTGGCTGGGGTAGTGGTGGATGCTCCACTAGCAGTCCCAAAAAATTGGTTAGAAATCATGTGAGCCATGGGGCTAGTTGGTGTTGTGTATGTAGGGTTTGTTGATTCTTCCTCAGAGTCAGATGTGAAATGAAGGGCGTCGGAATCAGGTGATGAGGCTCTATGTCGATGACGTGTGGAGTCAAGTGACAAGGATTTACGCCTATGATGAGTGGTTTCAAGTGAACCGTACTGTGGGGGTTCTCCCCGGAAGTGTTGAGAACATCTTGGGGACTCAATGGTGACAGACGGATATCTAATCTAGTAGGTAGAGGTGAGTGTAAAAAGCCCAAAATACCTTAATGCAACCAAGTGTGCAGAAGGGGAGTGCAAAAAATATGGCACTCAGGCCAACAACAAACTCAAAACACTCACAGTAACAGCTGTGCTACTGTAAGTGGAGTGATAAAAAAGGGTGGTCAGAAAACCAACAAGCAAACAACTCCTGAAAAATAAAAATGGTGTACTCACTACACTAGGGGGAGGTAAGAGAGCATGCAAAATCCTAACTAAAAGGTATGGTGGCTCAAACCAGACGTATTCTATGCAAGGAGATGAAATCCAAGTCAGACAATATGACAAGTAGAACCAAATAGATAAATGTCCCCCTACCGGGAGGGACAATCGGTAAAGAATCCTAGAAGAATGGCTACTAAGATACCCCGTTCATGACATGTCCAGAAAGGTAAATCCGCAACTCCTGTTGTATCACCGTTGTACTCCCACAAGGATGGTACAATGAGAACAACGAGTAGGTATCCTTCGGTTACTGAATGGATTGCGGTATTCCACTCAAGCCTCTAGAACTAGTCTTGGTACTTTCCCTCCTTGGGGAGAGGCCTTTCCGACAAATTAGTGTATAACCATGTCAAAAAATACTAAGGTATTTTGGTACCCTAATAGACAACAACTATGTCTCAAGTGAAAGTGACTGAGGTGTGTTATTTGGATGCCTATCCTCTCAATCCTACCTAACTAGAATGTTCTTTTATGTTCCCTAAGTGGGGTTAGAGGATTGGTTGAGTTAAGTAAAAATTTTATGGCTCACTTGATTAGTGGTGACAGAGTATGTGTAAGTGTAGTTATGTACCAAATAAAATGCCTCTCTTGGGCAAATATTTATCAAATTAAAATTCTAAATTTAACTTGCAGATATGAAAATTTAACTATAAATGCTTAACAATTTTATTTTCAATAAAAACACTGAAAAATATCCTACATGGTATAGTAAAGCAAATAGCAGAAAAAGTAAATGAATATCTAGTGCTGCAAGTAAAACAGTAGGCTGACAAGGTGCAGGGGAGATGGCAGAAAAATATGGGCCGAAATGGATGAAGAAAAATTGGAAAGACAAATCACAAGGTTTGGATCGAAATCGTGACTGTCTAAGGCAAAACTTGAGATTTGGATCGTGGCTATCTGGGAAACTCTCATGATTTGGATCGTAGCTATCTGGGCAAATCTTGCAATATGAGTCATGGCTGACAAGGCTGTAAGTCATGATCCAGATCGTGGCTAAGGGTCGGAGAGTCACGATCTGGCTCGCGGTTCAGGGTGAAAAAGTTGCGATCTCGATCGCTGGGTTTCAGGTCAAAACTATGGGTTTTGGAATTGCGGCTTTTGGCTAAAAAACCCTGATCTGGATTGCGACTATGGGTTAAAAAACCTGCAATTTACAGCACAAAAACATGAAAACGGCCACCGAAAATGAAAGCCGAAATGGAAAAATAGGGACTGTAGAGGTTGTAGAAACAACAAAGGGCTATGGCAGCAAGCTATAGGCTTAATGGTAAATCAGATCTATAATAATAAAACTAAATAACAACTAAAATAAGAAGAAATCTAGATCTAACCAAAGATTCAAAGATTCAAAGAAAAGCAGAGTCGCCAAAAACTGTAGCTTGGGTTTTCACCCAAGCTTGTGCAAATGAGCACCTACTAACTTCATAGTAGCAATTTCGATAAAATAGCAAAAAGTAATGTAAAAAGTAATAAATTAATCTAACATGTTCAAGAAATTAAATTTAAATCAAGAACAATAAAAAACTAGATCCATGAAAGAAACAATAAAAAACTTGATATTTTATATTAATGAGCAAACAAAGGTTTGCAATGGTTTACCTCAAAGGTGAGGTTACTGGCATTCTTGCAGTAGTACAGGAGTAGGCTCCAATGGTCTCTCTCTTCTCCAAGATGCTTCAATGGTGGGCCAAAGGTTCACTCTTAATGAAGAACTTCAAGCTCAAAAATGATGGGATAAGCTCAAGAGTAATTTTGGCAGCATGAGGATATGATGAATGTGGTTGAATAATGGGGAGCCTCTATCACCTTTTAATAGCTTTTGGGTGAAGGAGAATACAACCATGGTTTAAGGTAACCAATGGTATTGTAGAAATGGTTTTAGGGTTTCTTTTCCTCTTTTTCCCTTTTCTTTTTTTATTTTTTGAATATATTTGTGAATTTTATTCCCTTTTAATTGATTTTTGGGAATTTTGGACCCCTTTTGAGGGTTTTTGTATTTTTTGAGGAAATTTAAATATTTTGAGGAGAAAAAGATGGATTTTGGCCTTTTTGGTGACCATTTGAGAGTCTTTTAAGGTTTTAGAGGCTAAAATGGTAGGAAAACTGGACAAATGGGTCATGTGACTAGGGAGATGAGCTAGTAAGCAATTTTTGGGTGTTAACAATATGTACAAAACAAAACACCACACAAGATATTTGACAACAAGACACCAGAAGAAGTTTTCTCAGGTGAGAAACCAGAAGTTAGCTATCTCAGGATATTTGGTTGTCCAATATACATACACATTCCAAAAAAAAAGAGGACAAAGTTAGATCCTTCAGGAAAGAAGGGTATATTCATGGGTTACAGTGAAAATTCAAAAGCATACAGAATCTACTTTCCAAGGTTCAAGAATATTGACATCAGCAAGGATGTGACTTTTGATGAAGACTCAACATACATAAAATCCAAGAAACCATCCGTTGAAGACAATGAAGAGCCAAGAGTAACCAAAATACAAGACACCACCATAAACAAAGCAATTCTAGAAGAGGATCATGAAATAGAAGATCCACAAGGGCCTGTAGATCCACCTCGTGAGAAGAACTCTCACAAGAGGAAACCAACATGGGAAAGAGAGCTTATCCAAGATGCAGAAATGTATGGTGTTCCAGAAGAGGAACACAGAGAAAGGAAAAGGACAAGATCACACACCAGCTTAGTTGCCTTACTATGTGGCATAATGAACAAAGAACCTTCCAGTTATGAAGAAGCAGTAGTAAAGAAGGAATGGAAAGAAGCCATGGTCGAGGAATACCAGTCGATCATGAAGAATGATGTATGGGATGTGGTCCCAAGACCAAAAGGGAATTCTATTGTGACTTCCAAGTGGATCTACAAGATAAAGCATGCTGCAGATGGTAGCATAAGAAATACAAGGCAAGGTTTGTGGCTCGTGGCTTCTCCCGGAAAGAAGGGATGGATTATGAAGAAACGTTTGCACCTGTAGCTAGATACACTTCCATCAGAACAGTACTTGCTCTGGCTACAGTGATGAAGTGGAAGATACACCAAATGGATGTCAAGACAGCCTTCTTGAATGGTGTAGTCGAAGAGGAAGTGTATGTGGAGCAGCCACTCGGATTTGAGACACATGACAGGGAGTCACATGTGTGCAAATTGAAAAAATCCTTGTACGATTTTAAACGAGAACCCAGGACATGGTATGACAGGATTGACAGCTTCTTGACTAGTTTGGTATTTACCAAGAGTAAAGTAGATTCCAACCTTTACTACAAGATTGAGGAAGGCAATCCAGTGATACTCCTACTATATGTAGATGGCTTGTTTGTGACAGGTGAGATTGGATTGATTGTTGATACAAAGAGGAAGCTTGCTACCGAGTTCTAGATGAAGGAATTGGGTATGATGCATTATTTTCTAGGGATGGAGGTGTGGTAGAGTGCAGATGGAATCTTCCTTGGACAAGGGAAGTACACACTAGAGATCTTGAAGAGGTTCGGGATTATGGATTGCAAGGCCATGGCCACACCTATGGCATCAAACCTGAAGCTATTGAGTGATGCTTCATCAGATTCGGTTGATGCCACAAAGTATCGTCAGATGATTGGCTCCTTGTTGTACTTGATGAACATGAGACCATATATTTCTTTGTTGTGAACACTTTGAGCTAGTTCCTGATGGATCTTAGACATGTTCACTTGATTGCTGCAAAGCATATTCTGAGGTACCTAAAGGGTAGGAATTATTATGGAATCAAGTATGATGCGAATCAAAAGGTTAACCTGGAGGGTTATGTTTCTTCAAATTGGGCAGGCAGTGCTGCAGATAGGAAGAACACTTCGTTGTGTTGCTTCAGTATGGGATGAGGGGTGATCTCTTGGTTTAGCAGGAAGCAGTCCTGCATAGCACTGAGTATAGCCGAAGCAGAGTATGTCGCAACTTGTTTGGCCAGTTGTGAGGTAGTATGGCTTAGGAAGCTACTGTATGATTTATTTGATCTCCAGTTGGATGCTACTTGTATCTATTGTGACAATCAGAGTTGTGTGAAGTTGTCGGAGAACCCAGTGTTCCATGACAAGTCGAAGCATATCGAGATCAAATATCACTATATCTGGGATATGGTGCAGAGAGGAGCAGTGAAGCTCCTGTATGTTGCGACAGACGAGCAAATGGCAGATGTGTTGACCAAGCTACTAGCCAGAGTGAAGTTTGAGTACTTCAGAGAGAGGCTTGGTGTTCTGTAGATTTAGGATACTTCCAAGAGGAAGTGACGGGACATAGATGCTGGAGCCATTCCTAGCATGGTGGCAGGTGGGTCCTCCCATGGCTAAGGATATAAGTGTTGTATGATGAACATCCGTACGATGTTCCAGATGATGATGATCCATATGATCATGAGTGTTGGAAGGCGGTTCGATAAGGAAGAATCGTAGCATCATAGATACTACGACATGTCAGAAGAAGTCATGGAAGGCAGAAGAATAGATTATTTTATGTATTTTTGAGTCGTTTATACTGTAGAATGCGGGTTTTTGGGTAATTTGGACCGTGTCAGTTAGATTTTGGGTTATTTGTACATGAGTTAGTTAGGAAGTTGTTAGTAAGTGGACAAGCATTGTAAAGGAGGAAGCCTGTTTATAGTCAAAGAGTCATATGTGTTGGATAACTTTGGAAAAATTAGTAAATGGAAGAACTTGGAGAGTTGAGCAGAGTATGATCTTTGATGTTGGTTATGCACATATTTGAGTCTATATGTAAGGTCAAGTGATATTTCCGAGATTTGGTTTTGCGGAGATGTTGTATCAGGGTTTTTCTGAAGCAATATGACATGATGGAACTGTTTGGTGAAATTCCTTGTGTATATTCTTTGTTAATGCATGTTGCGATGATTTCTTACTACAGTTAATACTTTCGTATTATAGTTGTTGCAATGAATGTTTCTGTTGAATAATGCTATGAATACGAATGATGATTAATATTGAATGCATATATCTATTTTTAATGCTGCGATAAATAATTTAAGTAAGCAGATGCCGCAACATCCTCCTTCGTTCGGCGGAAACATGGTTTCGTCCACTCTCCCTTGATCGCCTCGGGTGAGACCTCATCTGCTCTGTAGGTGTTGTTGGGCAGGGTAAAAACAGTCTAGGCCAGTGCTCAGGGAGGTCGCGATGGGTCGGTGTCGACAGTGATGGGAACCCCTATCGACTGGCTTTGAGTCAACAATGAGTAGCGGTGATCAGCATGATCATGAGCATTCGGATGATGCTACTTGGCCATGGATATCTTGTAGGTTGTGCTGGTTAGACATGTAATGGATCCTAGGAGATCCCATAGGTTTTGTTGGGCACATAATGAGTCCTGGGATGCTCTTGTGAGGTCTTGTCTGTAGGCATGTAATTAGTCCTAGAGATCCCATAGGTTATGTTGGGCACGTAATGAGTCTTGGGATGCTCTTTAGAGATCTTGCCAGTCACTTAAGGTTTTTCATGTTCACATGTAATCGTTCTTGGAGATCCTATAGGTTGTGCTGGGCATGTAATGAGTCCTGGGATACTCTTTAGAGATCTTGTCGGTCGTGCTGGACACGTAAAGGATCCTGAGATGCTCTTTTAAGGTTTTGTTTGTTTTCATATAATCAGTCCTGGGAGATCTTGTCGGTCGTACTCGGCACATAAAGGATCCTGGGATGCTCTTGTCAGGTTTTGCAAAGATGCATATAATCAGTCCTGACATTCTACCGGTTGCCACGCACAGAGATGATGAAGACCTACATGGAGGCTAGGCCTACATCTAGCATGAAAAAGGGATGGCTCTATAGAACTTCCTATGACGAGTAGAATTGAGAGATAGCACCAGTGATCGAGATGATGAGTACAACAGCAGTGACGATGATGCTCCAGTAATCCAGTGATGATGATCTAGCTCTAGTATTGAAGACTTGTGTCTATATGTATTGATTCCTATGTCAAGGGAATACCTTCCTAGTTAGGAGGGAGTGTTGATGTATTTGTAACTTCGGAAGATATTCACTTGTATATTGTATGTATTATGTTTGTACTTTATTGTATCACCAGCAGAGATGTATTATTCCTCAGATTGGAAGTGTCGTCATTTGTATTTGCAAGTGTCGCAAGTTACATTGTAAGTGTCGTAACTTATATTTGATGGGTTATTAGACCACATTGGTGAGGTCGGCCCTATATGAGTTATGCGGAAGGGTTATTAGGCTTCCTTAGGAAGTCATCCCAGTTAGGGTTAAAAGGCAGGTTAAGTTAAAGCATAAATAGAGTGGTTGCACCACTTTATTTTCTCATTCACTCACTCATCCAATTCACATAGTTGAGAGAGAGGAGTGCACACAAGTGGAGGAGGAGTAGTTGCTAAAGACATCAATGTTTTGGGGTTTTGATCTTTGTGATCTTTGTATTGGTGCTCATTCTATCTCTAAGGAAGTTGTGGGGTTTTTCACTTTCTTGGTTTTCCTCGAGGAAACTCTGTGCTTCTTGTGTCTATGAGTGTTATGTTATGCATGTTATTCTCTTAGTAGGATCCTAGATAATATTTGAATGAAATTATCGAAATTCTAATAGGTGTTTAGGGAGAGAGAGAGAGATTGTATGTAAGGGGTTTAGAGTGTGAGAGAGACGGGGGGTTAGGCGTTTAGATAGAGAGAAACATATTGAGGGTTAGGGGTTTAGAGAGACAGAGAGAGAGAGAGAGATCGGGGATAATTCATACGTTTAGGGAGAGAGAGAGAGAGAGAGAGGGTTAGGGGTGTAGAGAGACAGATTGGAGGTTAGGGGTTTAGAGAGAGAGGGATTGGAGAGCAAGAGAGAGATTGGGGTGTAGGTGTTTAGAGAGAGATAATGAGATTGGGGGTTAGGGGTTTATAGAGAGATGGAAAGAGAGATATTGATAGTTAGGGATTTAGAGGAATATGGAGAGAGATTAGGGTTAGGGGTTGAGAGAGAGAGAGAGAGAGAGAGAGATTTCGGGTTAGGGGTTTAAAGAGAGAGAGATTGGGCTTTATGGGTTTAGAGAGAGAGAGGGGGGTGAGGGTTAGTTGGGTAAGGAGCGGGGATTTGGGGAGAGAGAGAGAGAGAGAGAAAGAGAGAGATTGGGGGTTAGGGGCTTAGAGAGAGAGAGAGAGATTGGGTTTAGGAGTTAGGGGTTTAGAGAGAGACAGATTGGAAGCTAAAGGTTTAGGGGTTAGGGAATTAGAGGGAGAGAGATAGAGATTGGAAGCTAGAGGTTTAAAGAGAGAGAGATAGAATGAGATAGATTTGGGGTACATTGTTTAGGGTGGAGAGAGAGAGAGAGAGAGAGAGAGAGAGAGATTGGTGGTTAGAGGTTTAGAGAGAGAGAGATTGGGGTTAAGGGTTTAGAGAGAGAGAGAGAGACAAATTGGAGATGAGGGTCTTAGAGAGAGAGGGAGGGTTAGGGTTTAGAGATAGAGAGATTAGATGTTAGGGATTTAGAGAGAGAGAGGTTTGGGGTTAGGGGTTTATAGAGAGAGATAGGGTGTTAGAGAGAGAGGGAGGGTTAGGATTTAGAGATAGAGAGATTAGATGTTAGGGATTTAGAGAGAGAGAGAGGTTTGGGGTTAGGGGTTTATAGAGAGAGATAGGGTACTAGGGGTTTAGGGAGAGAGAGAGAGAGAGAAAGGGGGAGATGGGTGCTGAAGGGTTTAGAGAGACAGTGAGAGAATGGGGGGTTAGGGGTTTAGAGAAAGAGATTGGGGGTTAAGGTTTAATAAAGAGAGAGAAAGATTTGGGTTTAGGAGTTTATAATGAGAGAGAGAGAGGTTGGGAATTTTGGGTTGAGAGAGAGAGAGTTTGGTGGTGGGTTGAGAGAGAGAGAGAGATTGGAGGTTAGGGTTGAGAGAGAGAGAGATAGAGAGATGGATACTGGCGGAATCATTGGGGGTTTAAATAGATAAGTAGATAGAAAGAAAGAAAGAGATAGAAAGAGAAAGAGAGAGATTGCTGGTTGGGGATTTAGAGAGAGAGAGAGAGAGATTGGGGATTAGGGGTTTAGATCGATAAAGAGAGAGAGTGTGAGAAAGTCATCGAGAGAGATTGGGAGTTAGGGGTGTAGACAGATATAAAGATATTGGGGGTTAGTGGTTTAGAGTGAGATGGATAGAAAGGGAGAGATGGGTGGTCAAGGGTTTAGAGAGACCGAGAGAGAATGGGGGTTATGGGTTTAGAGAAAGAGATTGCGGGTTAAGGTTTAAGGGAGAGAGAGAGAGAGATTGGGGTTTAGAGGTTTAGAGTGAGTGAGAGAGAGAGAGGTTGGGTATTTGGGTTTTAGAGAGAGAGATTTTGGCGGTTAAAGGTTGAGAGAGGGAGAGATTGGCGGTTAGCATTGAGAGAGAGATAGAGAGAGATGGATATTGGGGGAATTGTTGGGGGTTTAAATAGATAGGTAGAGAGAGAGAGAGAGAGAGAGAGAGAGAGAGAGAGATTGGGGATTAGGGGTTTAGATAGAGAGAGAGGGAGAGATTGGAGGCTAGAGGCCTAGAGAGAGATAGCGAGGGAAGCTGGGGGCTAGGTTTTAGAGAGAGAAAGATAGTGATAGAGAGAGAGAGAGAGAGAGAGGTTAGGGGTTTAGAGAGGGAGAGAGAGAGATTGGGGGTTAGAGGTTTAGAAATAGAGAGAGAGTTTGGGTGTTATGGGGTTTTATAGGGAGAGAGATTGGGGGTTAGGATTTTATAGAGAGATAGAAAGATTGGGGAATATGAGTTTAGAGAGAAATAGATAGATATATTGGGGGTTAGTGATTTAGAGAGAAAGAGATACATAAGGAGAGAGATGTTTAGTCAAGGTTTTAGAGAGACAGAGAGAGAATGGGCATTATGCATTTAGAGAAAGAGATTGGACGTTAGGGGTTTAGAGAGAGAGAGATATGGATATTGGTGGTTAAGTGTTTAGAGAGAGAGAGAGAGGTTGGGCATTAGGGCTTAGAGAGAGAGAAAGAGATATAAAAAGAGAGAGATTGGTGGTTAGGATTTTAGAGAGAGAGAGAGAGAGAGATTACGATTAGGGGTTTAGAGAGAGAGATAGGGGGTTAAGGGTAGGTGGGTGTGGTGTGGTGGTTTGAGGAGAGAGAGAGATTGGAGGTTAGGGGTTGAGAGAAAGAGAGGTTAGGCATTCAAAGAGAGAGATAGTGGGTTAGGTGTTTAGGGAGAGAGAGAGAGAGAGAGAGAGAGAGATTGTATGTAAGGGGTTTCGAGTGTGAGAGAGATGGGGGGTTTAGGCGTTTAGATAGATAGATAGAGAGAAACATATTGAGGGTTAGGGTTTTAGAGAGACAGAGAGACAGATTCGGGGTAATTCGTATGTTTAGAGAGAGAGAGAGAGAGAGGGTTAGGGGTGTAGAGAGAGAGATTGATGGCTAGGGGTTTAGAGAGAGAGGGATTGGGGATTAGAGGTTTGGAGAGCAAGAGAGAGATTGGGGTTTAGGTGTTTAGAGAGAGATAATGAGATTGGGGGTTAGGGTTTTATAGAGAAATGGAAAGAGAGATATTGACAGTTAGGGATTTAGAGGAAGATGGAGAGAGATTGGGGGTTAGGGGTTGAGAGAGAGAGAGAGAGATATTGGGGGTTAGGGGTTGAGAGAGAGAGAGAGAGATTTAGGGTTAGGGGTTTAGAGAGAGAGAGATTGGGATTTATGGGTTTAGAGAGAGAGAGAGGGGGTGAGGTTTAGGTGGGTGAGGAGTGGGGATTTGGGGGAGAGAGAGAGAGAGAGAGAGAGAGAGAGAGAGATTGGGTTTAGGGGTTAGGGGTTTAGAGAGAGAGATATTGGCTTAGGGGTTAGGGATTTAGAGGGACAGAGATAGAGATTGGAAGCTAGAAGTTTAAAGAGAGAGATAGATAGAATGAGAGAGATTTGGGGTATGTTGTTTAGGGGGGAGAGAGAGAGAGAGAGAGAGAGAGGTGGTTAGGGGTTTAGAGAGAGAGAGAGAGATTGGGGTTAGGGGTTTAGAGAGAGAGAGAGAGAGAGAGAGAGAGAGAGAAATTAGAGGTGAGGGTCTTAGAGAGAGAGGGAGGGTTAGGGTTTAGAGAGAGAGAGAGATTAGAGGTTAGGGATTTAGAGAGAGAGAGGTTGATGGTCAGGGGTTTATAGAGAGAGTGATAGGGTATTAGGGGTTTAGAGAGATATAGAGAGATTGGGGTTTAGGAGTTTAAAGAAAGCGAGATAGATTGTTGTTTAGGGGTTTATGGAGAGATAGATAGATTGGGGGTTAGGGGTGTAGACATATATAAAGATATTGGGGGATGGTGGTTTAGAGTGAGAGAGATACAAAGGTAGAGATGGGTGCTCAAGGGTTTAGAGAGATAGAGAGAGAATGGGGGTTAGGGGTTTAGAGAAAGAGATTGGGGGTTAAGGTTTAAGGGGAGAGAGAGAGAGAGAGAGAGAGAGAGAGAGAGGTTGGGAATTTTGGGTTTAGAGAGAGAGAGTTTGGTAGTTAAGGGTTGAGAGAGAGAGAGATTGGAAGTTAGGGTTGAGTGAGAGAGATAGAGAGATGGATATTGGGGGAATCATTGGGGGAATCGTTGGGGTTTTAAATAGATAGGTAGGGAGAGAGAGATATAGAGAGAGAGGGAGAGAGAGATACAGAGAGAGAGAGAGAGATTGGGGATTAGGTGTTTAGATAGAGAAAGAGAGTGTGAGAAAGTTATCGAGAGAGACTAGGGGTTGGGGGTTAGGGAGTTTAAAGAGATAGAGAAAGAGAGATTGGGATTTAGGTGTTTAGGGAGAGAGATATTGGTGGTTAGTGTTTAGGGATTAAGGGTTTAGAGAGATAGAGAGAGAGATTTGTGAAAATCCTCACAGCAGATCTAAGAGCTAATGTACACCTCACAAGAAAGAACTGCAAAAAAACAGAAGAAGAGTGCGGAATGGAGCAGCAGAACATAGGTGCAATAGAACTCATATAGGAGCAGAATAAGAATGCATGTTTCATTAATCTATATATCAAACAATAATGCTACAATAGACAGGATTTGAATACCAAGGTGGTAATTCAAATTAGCCTACATGAACTCATCATCAGATCAGTAGTGGAGTGTCATCAATGCACTAGTAGCTATCAAACTGAGTCAACTTGATGTAACTGAGTCTAACATAATATAACTAGTCTTAACTGGATGTAACTGAAGCTTTCAGTAGTCAGAATAGATAAACTAGTCTCTTTGGATGTCTAACAGAGTGTATCAGTTAGTTAACAAGCAACTAACTAAGTGCAATTAGTTAACAAGCAAATAATTGAGTGTGCTACTGGTGGTAGGTGAGAGAGGGCGCACTTTCACATGTGGTAGGTGAAAAGAGGGCGCATCACTGACTAGGAGGGATAGAACTGAACATAAAGAAGCTCATGGGGATAACAGACTAGGGACAAGGTGCTGTGAGATAGGGATACTGATGACTGGGATGCATGCAATTGCATGCCTACATGCAAAAATGCATGCATGACTGAATGCAAAACAAAGATAATTCTAGGTAGGAAAGGAATGGAATATAGAAATATCCTAACAGCCCCCCTTAATCCAAACTTTGCATCCTGGGCCCTGGTAACTAGGACCAAAGGTCACCCATACAATCAAATAAATGATAATAAAAAAAGGAACTGTCCATAAATCGAGGAAATGGGGAAAACCGCACGGGAAAAATACCCCCCCTCAAAAAAGGAACAACAAGGAACTCAAAGAACCTTCATACTAAGTAGAGAAGGAAAAAGCTTTCCTCAGTGAAAAATTTTGCAAAAAAATTGGCAAGCTGATCCTCTGTAGGATGCCAATGCAAGTGCTAGATTTGGATCTAGTCTTCTGATGTGGCTCACACTGTGTAGAAGATGTATTGGCCATGGTGAGTCTTTCCAAGATATTGTAGATCAAACCCCAACATCATGCAACATCTCTCAAGAAGAGGTAGATCTACATGGCATAGTGCAAGGTTGGCATGATACTGAGAGTTGGTGGTTCTGTGATCAGATGGATCCTCAACTGTGTTCCTAGCAGCTACAAGGACTTTGTTATCCCATATTGGCCTTGGCCCTGGATTGGGAGCATGTGTTGGTTCTGGATCTAAATCTGAATGTTCTTGAACTTTGATCTCAACATCAAGATCTTGATATTCATATTCATCAAAAGAGGAGTCACTTTGATCTTCATCAGATTTCGAAGGAGTAGGCAAAGAAAAAGGCAAAAAATGTGCGAATTCATATTCCATGGAGGCATGATTTGCAAACCCTTTCTCTATAGTCTTCCCAGTGGAGATCTCTGTAATCTCAACTATGTCGGGACCAAAGATCACCTTCTTTGGTGACGCCGTGTGAGCCATCTGATATACAGACAACAAATTTGCTGTCAGAGAGGGAACGGATAGAACATTATTGAACTTGCCATGCTCCATATGTATTGTACCCATCCCTTTGGTAGAGATCTGAGAGTTGTCTCCCATGTGAATAGTTGGGCCATCTTTGAGATCTAAAGAAGAAAATGATTCTTCAGAGGAAACCATGTGGTTCGAGGCTCCTAAATCTATGAGGAGGGACTTTGATTTCGAAAATCCAGCCATCAATGCATGGCATTCCTCATGACCATCAGATTCACTTCCAAAATCAGACACTCTTGCACCTTTTGGAATGGCAATGTTTTTCTGTTCAATAAGCTTGGTTAATTGATCTACTTTCTTGTGCATGCAAGATCTCCCTAGTTGGTTTCCTTTCTTGCAGTAGGGACACTTAGATCTATCATATCTTTTCTGCTTATCCTTCTTGGAGTTGGAGGCTCCTTTTGATGGGCTTGACTTGGCATTCATCTTGGGTTCAAATGGCTTCTTGTCCTTGCCTTTGTGCCTCCCTTTCACATTCACACTATTTTCTTCTCCAACTAAAAGAGCTTGATCATTGGAGGACTTGATGGCACCCATTTGGATCAATTTGTCTTGTTCTTGGATGAGAGCTGCAATAAAAATTTCTAAGGAGGGCATATTCCAACCAGGGATTGACATTCGCCCAGAGTGGAAGGTAGATACAAAGACAGAAAATTCAGATCTTAGCTTACTCAGAATGGATAGCACCAATTGCTCATCCTTCTTATCAATGCCACAAATTGAATTGCATAACCAAACTTTTGAATTTCGAGAAGAATTCTTGAATGGTCTCAAAACTGCTTGGTTGTAGGGAAACTAATTCATTCTCCAGAACATGGCCTCTTAGCTCATATTGTTTTCCGAAGAGGGCCTCTAACTTCAACCATAACTCTCTTGGAGTCTTAAACCCTTCGAGATGAAACAATATATCTCTAGAAATATGAATGCCCATGTAACCAAATGCTTCATCTAATCGATTCAAATGCTTGGTTTTCTCCACAGCTAAAGTTGGTTCGGTGTCCCTTCCCATTGTTATCCTGTGTAGAGATTTGCTTCTCAATGACATTTCCATATCAACCTTCCAATCAAAGTAATTGAAAGGTGTCAGGATTCTAGGATTGAAGGGAGTGTTTGAATTGCTCATCTCAACTACTGGAGAGAATACAAGGTGAAACTGCTGCTACTGCGGTAGGATGCTGCAAATACTGGAACTTGGAATGACCTACAAAAAACTCTCAAGAATGGAGATAGACTATACTCTCAACATGCTCTGATACCATGTGAAAATCCTCATAGCAGATATAAGAGCTGATGTATACCTCACAAGAAAGAACTACAGAAAAATAGAAGAAGAGTGCAGAATGGAGCAGCAGAACTAGATGCAATAAAACTCAGATAGGAGTAGAATAATTACACATGTTTCATTAATCTGTATATCAAACAATAATGCTACAATAGACAGGATTTGAATACCAAGGTGATAATTCGAATTAGCCTGCATGAACTCATCATCAGATTAGTAGTGGAGTGTCATCAATGCACTAGTAGCTATCAAATTGAGTCAACTAGATGTAACTGAGTCTATTAACAAAATATAACTAGTCTTAACTGGATGTAACTGAAGCTTTCAGTAGTCAAAACATATAAACTAGTCTCTCTAGATGTCTAACAGAGTGTATCAGTTAGTTAACAAGCAATTAACTGAGTGCAGTCAATTAACAAGCAACTAACTGAGTGTGCCACTGGTGGTAGGTGAGAGATGGTGCACTTTCACATGTGGTAGGTGAAAAGAGGGCACATCATTGACTAGGAGAGCTGGAACTGAACAAAAAGAAGCTCCTGGGGCTAGCAGACTAAGGACAAGGTGCTCGGAGACAGGTCTATTGATGACTGGGATGCATGCAATTACATGACTACATGCAAAACAATGATAATGCTAGGTAGAAAAGGAATGGAGTATAGAAATATCCTAACAAGATTAGAGGTTAGGGGTTTAGAGGGAGAGAGACATATTGGGGGTTAAGTGTTTAGAGAGAGAGGGAGAGAGCAATTGGAGGTTAGAGGTTTAGAGACATAGATATTGGGGGTAAGGGGTTTCGAGAGAGAGAGGGAGAGATTGGAGGCTAGATTCCTAGAGAGAGAGAGAGAGAGAAACATGGACATAGATTAGAGGTTAGGGGTTAGCAGTTTAGAAATATAGAAGAGAGTTTGGGTGTTATGGGGTTTTATAGGGAGAGAGATTGGGGGTTAGCGGTTTAGAAATAGAGAGAGAGTTTGGGTGTTATGGGGTTTTATAGGGAGAGAGATTTGGGGTTAGGATTTTATAGAGAGATAGAGAGATTGGGGAATAGGTGTTTTGAAAGAAATAGATAGATAGATTGGGGGTTAGTGATTTAGAGAGAGAGAGAGACAAAAGGAGAGAGATGTGTGGTCAAGGGTTTAGAAAAATTGAGAGAGGTTTTTGGAGAGAGACAGAGAGAGATTGGGGGTTAGGGGATTAGAGAGAGAGAGATTGGGGGTTAGGTTTCTAGAAAGAGAGAGAGATTGGGGATTAGGGGTTAGGGGTTTAAATAGAAAATCAGAGAGAGAGAGAGAGAAATTGGAGGTGAGGGGATTAGAGAGAGAGAGAGAGACAGGGAGATTGATTTTTGTTGTTTTGAGAGAGAGAGAGAGAGGGAGATTGGAGGTTAGGGGTTTAAAGAAAGAGAGATAGTGTGTGTTAGGTGTTTAGAGAGAGAGAGATCGAGGTTTAGGGATTTGCAGAGAGAGAGAGAGAGAGAGAGAGAGAGAGATCGATGTTTAGGGATTTGCAGAGAGAGAGAGAGAGAGAGAGAGAGAGAGAGAGAGTATTGGTTCAAGACTAAGAGATTGAGAGAGAGAGGTTGGGGGTTGGGGGTTGAGAGAGAGAGATTTGTGGTTAGGGGTTTAGAGAGAGAGGGAGATACTGGAGGTTAGGGGCTCAGAGACAGAGAGAGAGAGAGAGAGAGAGAGATATTTGGGGTTAGGGGTTTAGGGTGCCGAATATTGGGGGTTAGCAAGTTTAGTCTTAGAGAAAGAGATAGAGAGATTCAGGATTAGGGGTTTAGAGAGAGAGAGAAAGGGAGATATTGGGTTTTAGGGATTTACAAAGAGAGTGATTAGGGGTTTAGAGAGAGAGATTAGGGGTTAGGGATTTAAAGAGAGAGATATTGGGGGTTGGGAGTTTAGAGAGAGAGAGACTGGAGATATAAAAAGAGAGATATTAGGGGTTAGTGGTTTAGAGTGGGAGAGAGAGATTGGTGTTAGAGATTGAGAGAGTGAGAGATGCGGTTAGGGATTGAGAAAGAGAGTGAGATTGGCGATTAGGCATTAGCGGTTGAGAGAGAGAGAGAGAGAGAGAGAGAGAGAGAGCTTAGGGTTTGGAGCTTAGAGAGAGAGAAAGAAAGAGTGAGATTGGTGTTAGGGTTTATAGAGAGAGAGATTGGTTGGTTAGGGATTTAAAGAAAGAGAGATATTGGGGGTTAGGTGTTTAGAGAGAGAGATATTAGGGGTTAGTGGTTTACAAAGAGAGAAAGAGAATGGGAGAGAATTGAGTTTAAGGGTTAGAGAGAGAGAGAGATTGGGGTTTAGGGATTTAGAGACAATGAGAGAGACTGGGGGTTAGGGATTTAGAGAGAGAGAGAGAGAGAGAGAGATTGGGGATTGTGGGTTTCGATAGATAGATAAAGAGAGAACCAGACAAAGATATTGGAGGTTAGGCGTTAGGGAATTTAGAGAGAGAGATTGAGAGTTAGGTGTTTAGAGAGAGATAGAGAGAGATTGGGGGTTAGGGTTTAGTGATGAGAGAGAGAAGAGGTTAGGAGTTTAGAGAGAGAAGGAGAGAGATTGGGATTAAGTATTTAGAGAGAGAGATAGCGATTGGAGGTTAGAGGTTTAGAGAGAGAAATTGGGTGTAAGGGGCTTAGTGAGATAGGGAGAGATTGGAGGTTAAGGGCTTAGAGAGAGAGAGAGAGGATGGGGTCTAGGTTTTAGAGAGAGAAAGACAATGAGAGAGAGAGAGAGATTGGAGGTTAGGGGTTTAGAGAGGGAGAGGGAGAGAGAGTTATTGGGGGTTAGTGGTTTAGAAATAGAGAGAGACATTGGGTGTTAGGGGTTTTGAGAGGGGGAGAGATTGGGGGTAGGAGTTTACCGAGAGATGGGGATATTGATGAATAGCAATTTAGAGAGAGATAGAGAGATTGGGGTTAATGGTTGAGAGAGAGAGAGAGAGAGAGAGAGAGAGAGATGGGTGGTTAAGGGTTTAGAGAGATAGAGAGAGAATCTTGTTAGGGTTTTGTAGAAAGAGATTGGGGTTTAGGGGTTTAGAGAAAGAGATGGACAGATTAGGGGTTAGGGTTTTAGAGAGAGAGAAAGAGGGAGACAGAGAGAGAGAGAGAGATATTGGGGATTAGGGGTTTAGATAGATAGATAGAGAGAGGGAAACTAGGGATTAGGGGTTAGGGTATTAGAGAGAGAGAGAGAAATATTGGAGGTGAGTTCCTTACAGAGAGAGTTAGAAAGATAGAGATTTGGGTCAAGGTTTTTGAGAGAGAGAGAGAGAGATTGGTAGTTGGGGGTTTACAGAAACATGGATATTGTAGGTTAGGCTCTTTTAAAGAGAGAGAGAGAAAGAGAACGACGGATTGGGGATTAGGGATTTATGGCGAGAGAGAGACTAGGAGTTCAACGTTTAGAGAAGGAGAGATTGGTGGTTGGGGTTAGAGAGAGAGGGAGAGAGATTTGGGGCTTAGGGATTTATAGAGAGAGAGAGATATTGGATGTTAAGGGTTTAGAGAGAGATAAAGAGATTGGGGGTTGTTTAGAGAGAGAGAGAGATTGGGGGTTAGGGGTTATGGGTTTAGAGAGAGAGATAGAGAGATTGGGGGTTAGGGGTTTAGAGAAAGAGAAAGGGAGGGATTGGGTGTTAGTGATTTAGAGAGACAGAAAGAGATCAAGTGTTATGGGTTTAAAGAGATAGATATTGGGAGTTAAGGGTTGAGAGAGAGAGAGAGAGAGAGAGATTGGGTGTGAAGGGTTGAGAGAGAGTGGGAGAGAGGGAGAAAGAGAGAGATATAGAAAGAGAGAGATGGGTGGTTGGGGGTTTAGAGAGAGAGAGATAAAAGGAGAGAGAGAGGGTGATTTAGAGAGATTGAGAGATTAGAAATTAGGGGTTGAGAGAGAGAGAGAGAGATGAGTTTTGTAGTTAGGAGCTTAGAGAGAGATAGAAGGATTGGGTATTAGGGGTTTAGAAAAAGAGAGAGACATAGAGTGATTGGTGGTTAGGAGTTTAGAGAGAGATATATTGGAGGTTAGGGGTTCAGAGAGAGAGAGAGAGGGAGAGGGGGAGAGAGAGAGAGAGAGAGAGAGAGAGAGAGAGAGAGAGATTGGATATTAGGGGCTTAGAGTATGAGAGAGAGGGGGTTTAGTGGTTTTGATAGATAGATAGAGAGAGAGAGAGAGATAGAGGTTAGGAGTTGAGAGAGAGAGAGAGAGAGAGAGAGATCGAGGGTTAGGGGCTTTGTTGGGCCTAACCCAAGTAAGGCATTTTTGTGAAAGACAGTTTTGGAACTGCAAAGTTGAGCGCAGTTCAAATGAAGAAAATTTTGGGAAGTTGCGAAGTTGAGCGCAGCATAGTATCGACAGGTTAAGAACCGCGCAGCTAAGTGTCAACTTCGGTAAGTGGTAGCACCTCTAGGTGCCAGCAGGGCACCTATTTTGGGTAAGAATGAAGGGAAGGTCGAGCTGCGAAAGCAACCTATTTAGTTGAAGTACTCCATGATTCCCAACAGGCGGGAAAGGATTAGTGCAGAAGGAAAGCGACCGGTCGTAGGAGCAGAGGCAGCACGACGTGGACCGGCCACACAAGGCCGTTAGAGAAGGTATGGTGGGGTGAAAGCGACCTGTCGGTATGCGCTTGACAAGAGGGTTGAAAGCGATGTGACCACATGCAGAGGATGGCCACAATGGAGAAGTCGCTATCATAGCCTAAAAGTCCTCATGAGCTGAGCAACCATGCCAGTTTTTGGTAACCTTAGGGTTTTGGCCTACTTGATTGTAAAGATGTGACCTAAGGGCACGATCTATAAAAGGGCACATTTTGTAAGGGAAAGGGTTGAATCTTCATTAGTCTTGTTTTGAATATTGTAGAAGAGTGATCTCTGTTGAGAGAAGATTGTAAAGGCTCTGCAAGCTGTGTGCGCAGAGGCCTACTGAGAGAGAAGAGTGTCTGCAGCTGAGTGCGTAGACTGGAACCGTTGTACCCTTGCCAAAGATAATATAACAACAGTTCCTGTGGATGTAGCTCCCATCCTGTGGGTGAACCACGTTAAATACCATGTTATGTGATTGATTGTATGTGTTTGAATCTATGTATTTGCTTATGTGAATGGTTGAGATTCAATTTATGAATGCATGTGTTCTTGCTTTTATATGTATTTTCCAGAAGGATAAAGGATGGGAATAATATGTTAAGTACTGAACGTATATATGAATGAATGATTGAATGCACAAGTAATTCACAGTAAGATGAATGTAAGAATTAATCGGATAAACAATGAGCACAACATCGGAAGTACGCAGTTAGAGTGTTGTTGTTATAGTGTATGAGTTCGCAAGGGTTGCAAGCTAGTTTGTTGTTGAATGCATCTTTTTACACTAAGTAAGATCTACTAAGTTGCATAAGTTTGTAAGAGGAAGCGCAGTCTCTATGGCGCTATCCTATTGTCGAAGAGTCATCCTGCGTCGTGCAATCCTTGGATGCACGATAGTCTAAGTGTTAACCGTGGGGGAAGTAAACTCTGCATAGTTCCCAGTTCGCAGCGCTAGTCCTGTAGTGCGCTACTCGCCAGCTTTATTGAAGCGCTCATCACCTGGTTGTGGAAACCTGATTCCACAACCCCCCATTACTTAGCCTTGGGTGAGACCTCAATCTATTCGTAGGCTATTGTCGAAAGGGCTGGTGAAAAGGGGTTTTGTTGGTTCCTCGAACCGTGTAGAATCTGGGTCTATCTAGAAAACCTCAAGAGTAGTATAAGTAGCAACCAGGTTCAGAGAGAGAGAGAGAGATTGGAGGTTAGGCATTTAAAGAGAGAGAGATATAGGAAGAAAGAGATTGGGGTTTTGGGGTTTGGAGAGAGAGATATTGGGGATTAGGGGTTTAGAGAGAGATAAATATATTGGGGGTTGCCGGTTGAGAAAGAGAGAGAGAGAGAGAGAGAGAGAGAGAGAGAGATTGGTGGTTATGGATTTAGAAAGAGAGAAAGAGAGAGAGAGAGAGAGAGAGAAAATGGGGGTTAGGCATTTAGATAGAGATATTGGCACTTAGGGATTTAGAGAGAGAGAGAGAGGGAGAGAGAGAGATTGTGGGTTAGGGTTTCGGAGATAGCAAGGGAGAGAGACATTTGGTGTGAGAGGATTAGAGAGAGATAGATTGCAATTATGGGCTCAGGGTTTAGAGAGAGAGAGAGAGAGAGAGAGAGAGATTAGGGGTTAGGGGTCAAAGAGAAAGAGAGGGAGAAATTGGGGGTTAGAGATTTAGAGAAAGAGATATCAGGGGTTAGGGATTTAGAGAGAGAGATTGGGTGTTAGGAGTTTAGAGAAAAGAGATATTAGAGGTTAGGGGTTTAAAGAGAGATATAAAGAGAGAGATTGGTGGTTACAGGTTTAGAGAGAGAGAGAAATTGGGTGTTAGGGGTTTAGAGAGAGAGAGAGAGCAAGAGGGAGATTGTGATTTAGGGGTTTAGAGAGAGAGATAGAGAATGGGGGTTAATGGTTTAGAGAGAGAGATATTGGGGGTTAGGGGTTTATGGAGAGATATAGAGATTTGGGTTAGCGGTTTTAGAGAGAGAGAGAGAGAGAGAGAGAGAGAGAGAGAGAGAGATTGGTGGTTAGGAGTTGAGAGAGAGAGAGATATTGATAGTTAGGGGTTTAGAGAGAGAGAGAGATAGAGAGAGAGATCGGGGGTAACAGTTTAGAGAGAAAAAGTGAGATTATGGATTAAGAGTTTAGAGAGAGAGAGAGAGACTAGAGGTTAGTGATTTAGAGAGAGAGGGAGGGAGATCGAGGGTTAGGGGTTTAGAGAGAGTGATTGGGGGTTAGCAATTTAGAGAGAGATAGAGAGATTAGGGGTTATGTGTTTAGAGAGAGACAAAGATAGAAAGAGAGAGACTAGTGGGTAGGGTCTTGGAGAGAGAGTGAGAAAGATTGGAGGTTAGTGGTTTAGAGATAAAGAAAGATTAGGGGTTAGGTGTTTAGAGATGTATATAAAGTGATTGGGGGTTAATAGTTTAGAGAAAGAGATTGGGCGTTAGTGGATTAGAGAGAGATATATATAGAGAGAGAAAGTGAGAGATTGGCGGTTAGGGTTTTAGAGAGAGAGAGAGATTGTGGGTTAGGGGTTCAGAGAGATATATATATTGGAGGTTAGGGGTATAGAGAGACATAGATTGAAAGAGAGAAATGGGTGGTTAAGGGTTCAAAGAGAGAGAGAGAGGGGGGGTGAGGTTTAGGTGGGTGAGGAGTGGGGATTTGGAGAGAGAGATGGGGAGAGAGAGAGATTAGGGTTTAGGGGTTTAGAGAGAGAGAGAGAGAGATTAGGTTTAGGGGTTACGGGTTTAGAGAGAGATATTGGAATATAGAGGTTTAGGGGTTAGGGATTTAGAGGGAGAGAGATAGAGATTGGAAGCTAGAGGTTTAAAGAGAGAGAGAGAGAGAGAGAGAGAGAGAGAGAGAGAGAGAGAATGCGAGAGATTTGGGGTTCGTTGTTTAGGGGAGAGAGAGAGAGAGAGATAGAGAGAGAGAGAGAGGTGGTTAGGGGTTTAGAGAGAGTTAGAGAGATTGGGGTTAGGGGTTTAGAGAGATAGATAGAGAGATAAATTAGAGGTGAGGGCCTTAAAGAGAGAGGGAGGGTTAGGGGTTAGGGTTTAAGGTTGAGAGAGAGAGAGAGAGAGATTAGAGGTTAGGGATTTAAAGAGAGAGAGAGATTTTGGTGGTTAAGGGTTGAGAGAGGAAGAGATTGGTGGTTAGGGTTGAGAGAGAGACATAGAGAGATGGATATTGGGGTAATCATTGGGGGTTTAAATAGATAGGTAGAGAGAGAGAGAGAGCGGGAGATTATTGGTTGGGGATTTAGAGAGAGAGAGAGAGATAGATTCTGGATTAGGGGTTTAGATAGAGAGAGAGAGTGTGTGTGTGAGAAATTTATCGAGAGAGACTGGGGGTTAGCGATTTTAGAGAGAAAGAGAAAGAGAGATTGGGATTTAGGTGTTTAGGGAGAGAGATATTTGTGGTTATTGTTTAGGGCTTAGGGGTTTAGAGAGAGAGAGAGAGATTAGAGGTTAGGAGTTTAGAGGGAGAGAGAGAAATATTGGGGGCTAAGTGTTTAGAGAGAGAGTGAGAGAGAGATTGGAGGTTAGAGGTTTAGAGACAGAGATATTGGGGGTAAGGGGTTTTGAGAAAGAGAGGGAGAGATTGAAGGCTAGAGGCCTAGAGAGAGAGCGAGGGAGGTGGGGGGCTAGGTTTTAGAGAGAAAAAGATAATGATAGAGAGAGAGAGGGGTTAGGGGTTTAAAGAGGGATAGAGAGAGATTGGGGGTTAGCGGTTTAGAAATAGAGAGAGAGTTTGGGTGTTATGGGGTTTTATAGGGAGAGAGATTGGGGGTTACGATTCTATAGAGAGATAGAGAGATTGGGGAATAAGGGTTTAGAAAGAAATATATAGATATATTGGGGGTTAGTGATTTAGTGAGAGAGATATACAAAAGGAGAGAGATGTGTGGTCAAGGGTTTAGAGAGATAGGGAGAGAATGGGCATTATGCATTTAGAGAAAGAGATTGGACATTAGGGGTTTAGAGAGAGAGAGAGATATGGATATTGGCAGTTAAGTGTTTATAGAGAGAGAAAGGTTGGGGGTTAGGGCTTAGAAAGAGAGAAAAAGATATTAAAAGAGAGAGATTGGTGGTTAGGAGTTTAGAGAGAGAGAGAGATTTGAAATTAGGGGTTTAGAGAGAGAGATTAGGGGTTAAGGGTAGGAGCATTTGGTGTGGTGGTTTGAGGCGAGAGAGAGAGAGAGAGAGAGAGAGAGAGAGAGAGAGAGAGAGAGAGAGACTATCGGTTAGGGGTTTAAAGAAAGAGATACATTAGGGATTATCGGTTCAGAGAGAGAGAGAGAGAGAGAGAGAGAGAGAGAGAGAGAGAGAGAGAGAGAAATATTTGGAGTTAGGGGTTTATAGAGGGAGATATTAGAGGATATGCGTTTAGAGAGGAGGAGGTAGAAATAGATATATTGAGGGTTAGGGGTTTAGCGAAAGATTGGAAGTTAGGGGTTGAGAGGGAGAGAGAGATTGGGGTTAGGGGTTTAGAGAGAGAGAGAGATTGGAGGTTAGGGGTTTAGAGAGAGAGAGAATTTGGAGGTTATAGATTTAGAGAGAGAAAGAGAGATTATGGATTAGGGGTTTAGAGAGAGAGGGAGATTGGGTGTTAGGGGTTTAGAGAGAGAGGGAGATTGGGTGTTAGGGGTTTAGAGAGAGAAAGATTGGGGGTTTAGAATTTAGAGGGAGATAGAGAGTTTGGGGGTTATGCATTTATAGAGAGACAAAGATAGAAAGAGATAGATTGGTAGTTAGGGTTTTATAGAGAGAGAGAAAAATTGGAGGTTAATGGTTTAGAGAGAAAGAGAGGTTGGAAATTAGTGGTTTAGAGACAAAGAGAGAGATTGGGGGTTATTGGTTTAAAGAGAGAGACTGGGGGTTAGGGGTTTAGAGAGAGAGATAGAAAGTGAGAGAATGAAATTTAGTGTTTGGAGAGAGAAAGAGAGAGAGATGGGGTTATGGGTTGAGAGAGAGAGAGAGAGATAGAGAGATTGGAGGTTAGGGGTTCATAGAGAGAGAGACAGATATATAAGGAGAGATATCAGGGGTTATGGGTTTATATATATATATATATATAGACAGAGAGAGAGAGAGAGAGAGAGAGAGAGAGAGAGAATGGGGGTTAGGGGCTTACAGAGAGAGAAACAAAGACAAAAAGAGAGAGATTGATGGTTGAGGGTTCGAAGAGAGAGATATAGATAGAGAGACTTGGGGTTAAGGGTTTATAAAGAGAGATAGATTGAAGGTTAGGAGTTTAGAGAGGGAGAGAGACTGGGGGTTAGGAGTTTAAAGTGAGAGAGATTTGATGTTAAGGGTTTAGAGAGAGAGAGAGAGATTGGGGTTTAGGGGTTAGAGAGAGAGATATATTGTAGGTTAGGGGCTTAGAGAGAGAGAGAGAAAGAGAGAAATTGGGGGTTAGGGGTTTAGAGAGACATAGATTATAAGTTAGGTGTTTAGAGATGGATATATAGAAACATAGATATAGGGCGTATGTATTTACATAGAGAGAGAGATTGGTCGTTAGGGTTTTAGATAGAGATAGAGATATTGGGGGTTAGGGGTTTAGAGAGACATAGATTATAAGTTAGGTGTTTAGAGATGGGTATATAGAAACATAGATATAGGGCGTATGTATTTACATAGAGAGAGAGATTGGGCGTTAGGGTTTTAGATAGAGATAGAGAGATTGGGGGTTAGGGGTTTAGAGAAAGAGAGAAAATGGAGGTTACGGGCTTATAGATAAAGAGAGATTGGGGGTTAGGGGCTTAGAGAGAGATAAAGGGATTGGGGTTAGATTTTTAGAGAGAGAGAGAGATTGGTGGTTAGGGGTTTAGAGAGAGAGAGATTGGAGGTAAGGGATTGAGAGAGAGAGAGGTTAGGCGTTCATAGAGAGAGATGGTGGGTTAGGTGTTTAGGGAGAGAGAGAGAGAGAGAGAGAGAGATTGTATGTAAGGGGTTTAGAATGTGAGAGAGACGGGGGTTAGGTGTTTAGATAGATAGATAGAGCGAAGCATATTGAAGGTTAGGGGTTTAGAGAGGCAGAGAGAGAGATCGGGGGTAATTTGTATGTTGAGAGAGAGAGAGAGAGGGGTGTAGAGAGAGAGATTGGAGGTTAGGGGTTTAGAGAGACAGGGATTAGGGATTAGGGGTTTGGAGAGCAAGAGAGATATTAGGGTTTAGGTGTTTAGAGAGGGATAAAGAAATTGGGGGTTAGGGGCTTATAGAGAGATGGAAAGAGAGATATTGACAGTTAGGGATTTAGTGGAAGATGGAGAGAGATTGGGGGTTAGGGGTTTTGTGTGTGTGTGTGAGAGAGAGAGAGAGAGAGATATTTCGGGTTAGGGGTTTAGAGAGAGAGAGGGGGGGTGAGGGTTATGTGGGTGAGGAGTGGGGATTTGGGGAGAGAGATTGGGGGTTAGGGGCTTAGGGAGAGAGAGAGATTGGGTTTAGGGTTTAGGGGTTTAGAGAGAGAGAGAGATTGAAGGCTAGAGGTTTAGGGGTTAGGGATTTAGAGGGAGATAGATAGAGATTGGAAGCTAGAGGTTTAAAGAGAGAGAGAGAGATAGAATGAGAGAGATTTGGGGTATGTTGTTTACGAGAGAGAGAGAGAGAGAGAGAGAGAGAGAGATTGGGATTAAGGGTTTAAAAAGAGAGGGAGAGAGAGAGAAGTTGGAGGTGAGGGTCTTAGAAAGAGAGGGAGGGTTAGGGTTTAGAGAGAGAGAATATAGGTTAGGGATTTAGAGAGAGAGAGGTTGGGGGTCAGGAGTTTACAGAGAGAGAGATAGGGTACTAGGCGTTTAGAGAGAGAGAGAGAGAGAGATTGGGTTTTAGGAGTTTAAAGAAAGCGAGAGAGATTTTTTGTTAGGGGTTTACAGAGAGATAGATAGATTGGGGGTTAGGGGTGTAGATAGATTTAAAGATATTGGGGTTTAGTGGTTTAGAGTGAGAGAGATAGAAAGGAAGAGATGGGTGCTCAAGGTTTTAGATAGACAGAGAGAGAATGAGGGTTAGGTGTTTAGAGAAAGAGTTTGGGGGTTAAGGTTTGCAGGAGAGAGAGAGAGAGAGAGATTTTGTATTAGGAGTTTAGAGTGAGAGAGAGAGAGAGGTTGGGAATTTTGGGTTTAGAGAGAGAGAGTTTGGTGGTTAGGGTTGAGAGAGAGAGAGATTGGCAGTTAGGATTGAGAGAGAGATAGAGAGATGGATATTGGGCAAATTGTTGGGGGTTTAAATAGATAGGTAGAGAGAGAGAGATATACAGAGAGAGAGAGAGAGAGATTGTTGGTTGGGGATTTAGAGAGAGAGAGAGTGAGAGAGAGAGATTGGGGATTAGGGGTTTAGATAGATAGAGAGAGAGAGAGTGAGAAAGTCATCGAGAGAGATTGGGAGTTAGGGGTGTAGACAGATATAAAGATATTGGGGGTTAGTGGTTTAGAGTGAGAGAGATAGAAAGGGAGAGATGGGTGCTCAAGGGTTTAGTGAGACAAAGAGAAAATGGGGGTTAGGGATTTAGAGAAAAAGAGAACGAGAGATTGAGATTTAGGCGTTTAGGGAGAGAGATATTGGTGGTTAGTGTTTAGGGATTAGGGGTTTCAACAAAGAGAGGGAGAGATTAGAGGTTAGGGGTTTAGAGGGAGAGAGAGAAATATTGGGGGTTAAGTGTTTAGAGAGAGAGGGAGAGAGCGATTGGAAGCTAGATGTTTAGAGATAGAGATATTGGGGGTAAGGGGTTGAGAGAGAGAGAGAGAGAGAGAGAAATTGGAGGCTAGAGGCCTAGAGAGAGAGAGCAAGGGAAGCTGGGGGCTAGGTTTTAGAGAGAGAAATATAATGGTAGAGAGAGAGAGAGAGAGAAGTTATGGGTTTAGAGAGGGAGAGAGAGAGATTGGGGGTTAGTAGTTTAGAAATAGAGAGAGACTTTGGATGTTATGGGGATTTATAGGGAGAGAGGTTGGGGGTTAGGATTTTATAGAGAGAGAGAGAGATTGGGGAATAGGGTTTTAGAGAGAAATAGATAGATATATTAGGGGTTAGTGATTTAGAGAAAGAGATACAAAAGGAGAGAGATGTGTGGTCAAGGGTTTAGAGAGACAGAGAGAGAATGGGCATTATGAATTTAGAGAAAGAGATTGGATGTTAGGGGTTTAGAGAGAGCGAGATATGGATATTGGAGGTTAAGTGTTTAGAGAGAGAGAGAGGTTGGGGGTTAGGTCTTAGAGAGAGAGAAAGAGATATAAAAAGAGAGAAAGTGGTGGTTAGGATTTTAGAGAGAGAGATTTGCTATTAGGGGTTAGGTATTTGGAAAGAAAGAGGGAGAGAGACTATGGGTTAGGGGTTTAAAGAAAGAGATACATTAGGGATTATGGGTTCAAATAGATAGAGGGAGAGAGAGAGAGAGATATTTGGGGTTAGGGATTTAGAGAGAGATATATTGGAGGATATGCATTTAGAGAGGAGGTACAAATAGAGATATTGAGGGTTAGGGGTTTAGAGAGAGAGAGAGAGAGAGAAAGAGAGAGTTTGGAGGTTATGGGTTTAGAGAGAGAAAGAGAGATTATGGATTAAGGGTTTAGAGAGAGCGGGATATTGGGTGTTAGATTTTGAGAGAGAGAGAGAGATTGGGGGTTTGGAGTTTAGAAGGAGATAGAGAGTTTGGGGGTTAGCGTTTAGAGAGAGTCAAAGATAGAAATAGATAGATTGGTGGCTAGGGGTTTAGAGAGAGAGAGAGAATTTGGAGGTTAATGGTTTAGAGAGAGAGAGAGGTTGGAAATTAGGGGTTTAGAGACAAAGAGAGAGATTGGGGATTAGTGGTTTACAGAGAGAGATTGGGGGTTAGTGGTTTAGAGAGAGAGAGATAGAAAATGAGAGAATGAAAGTTAGCATTTGGAGAGAGAGAGAGAGAGAAAGAGATTGGAGGTTAGGGGTTCATAGAGAGAGAGATAGAGATATAAGGAGAGATATCAGGGGTTATGGGTATATATATATATTTTATATATATATATATAGAGAGAGAGAGAGAGAGAATGGGGTTTAGGGGCTTATAGAGAGAGAAACAAAGACAAAAAGAGAGAGATTGATGGTTAAGGGTTAGAAGAGAGAGACATAGACCGAGAGACTGGGGATTAGGGGTTGGTTGGGGAGGGTCAGTTGGTTGAGGAGTGGGGGTTTGGTGGGAGGGGGGCATTAGGTGTTTATAGAGAGAGAAATTAGGGGTTAGGGTTCTAGAGAGAGAGAGAGAGTGAGAGATAGATTGGAGGTTAGGGATTTAGAGATAGAGATATTGGGGTTTAAGGGTTTATAAAGAGAGATAGATTGAAGGTTAGGAGTTTAGAGAGAGAGAGATATTGGGGGTTAGGTATTTAAAGTGAGAGAGATTTGATGTTGAGGGTTTAGAGAGAGACATGGAGATATTGGGAGTTACGGGTTTAGAGAGAGAGATTGGGGTTTAGGGGTTTAAAGCAAGAGAGATTAGGGGTTAGGGGTTAGAGAGAGAGATATATTGTAGGTTAGGGACTTAGAGAGAGGGAGAGAGAAAGAGAGAAATTGGGTTTAGGGGTTTACAGTGACATAGATTATAGATTAGGTGTTTAAAGAGGGATATATAGAAACATAGATATTGGATGTATGTATTTAGAGAGAGAGAGAGAGAGATTAGGCGTTAGGGTTTAGGGGTTTAGAGATAGATTTGGGTTTAGAAGCTTAGAGAGAGATAGAGGGATTGGGGTTAAGGGTTTAGAGAGAGAGATAGAGATTGATGGTTTGGGGTTTAGAGAGAGAGAGATTGGATGTTAGGGGTTGAGAGAGAGAGAGGTTAGGTGTTCAGAGAGAGAGATGGTGGGTTAGGTGTTTAGGGAGAGAGAGAGAGAGAGGGATTGTATGCAAGTGGTTTAAAGTGTTAGAGAGACGGGGGTTTAGGCGTTTAGATAGAGAGATAGAGAGAAACATATTGAGGGTTAGGGGTTTGGAGAGACAAAGAGAGAGAGAGAGATCGAGGGTAATTCGTACGTTTAGGGAGAGAGAGAGAGAGAGAGAGAGATCTGAGGTTAGGGGTTTAGAGAGAGAGGGATTGGGGATTAGGGTTTGGAGAGAAAGAGAGAGATTGGGGTTGAGGTGTTGTGAGTGAGATAAAGAGATTAGGGGTTAGGGATTTATAGAGAGATGGAAAGAAAGATATTGATAGTTAGGGATTTAGAGGAAGATGGAGAGAGATTGGGTGTTAGGGGTAGAGAGAGAGAGAGAGAGTTAGGCGTAGAGAGAGAGAGAGAGTTAGGGGTTTAGAGAGAGAGAGATTGGGATTTATGGGTTTAGAGAGAGAGGGGGGTGAGGGTTAGGTGGGTGAGGAGTGGGGGATTGGAGAGAGAGAGAGAGATTAGGTTTAGGGGTTAGGGATTTAGAAAGAAAGAGATAGAGATTGGAAGCTAGAGCTCTAAAGAGAGAGAGAGAGAGAGAATGAGAGAGATATGGGGTACATTGTTTAGGGGAGAGAGAGAGAGAGAGAAAGAGAGAGAGAGAGAGAGAGAGAGAGAGAAATTGGAGGTGAGGGTCTTAGAGAGAGAGGGAGGGTTAGGGTTTAGAGAAAGGGATTTAGAGAGAGAGAGAGGTTGGGGGGTTAGGGGTTTATAAAGAGAGAGTTAGGGTTCTAGGGGGTTTAGAGAGAGAGATATACTTGGGTTTAGGAGTTTAAAGAAAGCGAGAGAGATTGTTGGTTAGGGGTTTACGAGAGATAGATAGATTGGGGGTTAGGGGTGTAGATAGATATAAAGATATTGAGGGTTAGTGGTTTAGAGTGTGAGAGATAGAAAGGAAGAGATGGGTGCTGAAGGGTTTAGAGAGACAAAGAGAGAATGGGGGTTAAGGGTTTAGAGAAAGGTTTAAGAGAGAGAGAGAGAGAGAGAGAGAGAGAGAGAGAGATTTGGGATTAGGAGTTTAGAGTGAGAGAGAGAGAGAGGTTGGGAATTTCGGGTTTAGAGAGAGAGAGTTTGGCGGTTAAGGGTTGAGAGAGAGAGAGATTAACGGTTAGGGTTGAGAAAGAGAGATAGAGAGATGGATATTGGGGGAATCATTGGGGGTTAAATAGATAGGTAGATATATATATATAGATAGATAGATAGATAGATAGATAGATAGATAGAGAGAGAGAGAGAGAGGGTTTAGATAGAGTGTGTGTGTGTGTGTGTGAGAAAGTTATTGAGAGAGACTGGGGGGTTAGGGGTTAGGGAGTTTAGAGAGAAAGAGAAAAAGAGATTGGATTTAGGTGTTTAGGGAGGAGAGAGATTGGTGGTTAATGTTTAGGGATTAGGGGTTTAGAGAGAGAGAGAGAGAGAGAGAGAGAGAGAGAGAGATTAGAGGTTAGGGGTTTAGAGGGAGAGAGGGAAATATTGGGGGTTAGCCGGTTAGAAATAGAGAGAGAGTTTGGGTGTTATGGGGTTTTATAGGGAGAGAGATTGGGGGGTAGGATTTTATAGAGAGATAGAGAGATTAGGGAATAGGGGTTTAGAGAGAAATAGATAGATAGATTGGGGGTTAGTGATTTAGAGAGAGAGAGAGAGATGAGAGAGAGAGAGAGAGAGAAGGAGAGAGATGTGTGGTCAAGGGTTTAGAGAGATAGAGAGAGAATGGGGGTTAGGTATTTACAGAAAGAGATTGGACGTTAGGGGTTTAGAGAGAGAGATATGGATATGTTGGTTAGGGTGTTTGGAGAGAGAGAGAGAGAGAGATCGGGGGGTTAGGGAATTAGAGAGAGAGAGATTGGGGGGATAGGTTTCTAGAGAGAGTGAGATTGGGGATTAGGTGTTAGGGGTTTAAATAGAAAATGAGAGAGAGAGAGAGAGAGAGAGAGAGGAGAGAGAGATTAGAGGTGAGGGGATGAGAGAGAGAGAGAGAGAGAGGGATATTAGAGGTTAGGGGTTTAAAGAAAGAGAGATAGTGTGTGTTAGGTGTTTAGAGAGAGAGAGATTGAAGTTTAGGGATTTACAAAGAGAGAGAGAGAGAGAGAGAGAGAGAGAAAGGAGAGAGAGGAGAGAAAGAGAGAGAGATAGACTATTGGTTCGGGGCTAAGAGAGAGAGAGAGGTTGGGGGTGAGAGAGAGAGAATTGCGGTTAGGGGTTTTAGAGAGAGAGGGAGATACTGGAGGTTAGGGGCTTAGAGAGAGAGAGAGAGAGATTTGGGGTTAGGGGTTTAGGGTGAGGGAGATTGGGGGGTTGGCAGGTTTGGGCTTAGAGAGAGAGAGAGAGAGATTAGGGCCTTGGGGTTTAGAGAGAGAGAGAAAGGGAGATATTGGGTTTTAGTGATTTACAAAGAGAGTGATTAGGGGTTTAGAGAGAGATATTAAGGGTTAGGGATTTAAAGATAGAGATATTGGGGGTTAGGAGTTTAGAGAGAGAGAGATTGGAGATATAAAAAGAGAGATATTGGGGGGTTAGTGTTTTAGAGTGGGAGAGAGAGATTGGTGTTAGGGATTGAGAGGAGCGAGAGAGGCGGTTAGGGATTGAGAAAGAGAGTGAGATTGGGGGTTAGGCGTTAACGATTGAGAGAGAGAGAGAGCGCACTTAGGGGTTTAGAGCTTAGAAAGAGAGAGAAAGAAAGAGTGAGATTGTTGTTAGGGTTTATAGAGAGAGAGATTGGTCGGTTAGGGGTTTAAAGAAAGAGAGATATTGGGGGTTAAGTGATTAGAGAGAGATATATTAGGGGTTATTGGTTTACAAAGAGAGACAGAGAAGGGGAGAGAATTGATTTTAGGGGTTAGAGAGAGAGAGAGAGAGAGATTGAGGGTTAGGGATTTAAAGACAACGAGAAAGACTAGGAGTTAGGGATTTAGAGAGAGAGAGAGAGATTGGGGATTGTGGGTTTCAATAGATAGATAAAGAGAGAACCAGACAGAGAGATTGGGGGTTAGGCGTTAGGGAATTTAGAGAGAGAGAGAGAGAGAGAAAGAGAAAGATAGATTGGGAGTTAGGTGTTTAGAGAGAGATAGAGAGATTGGGGGTTAGGGTTTAGGGAATGAGAGAGAGAAGAGGTTAGGAGTTTTAGAGAGAGAGGGAGAGAGATTGGGGTTAAGTATTTAGATAGAGATATAGCGATTGGAGGATAGAGGTTTAGAGAGAGAAATTGGAAGTAAGGGGTTTAGAGAAATAGGGAGAGATTGGAGGTTAAGGGGCTTAGAGAGAGAGGCAAGGGGGATAGGTTTTTGAGAGAGAAAGACAATGAAAGAGAGAGAGATTGGAGGTTAGGGGTTTAGAGAGGGAGAGGGGGGAGAGAGAGATTAGGGGTTAGTGGTTTAGAAATAGAGAGAGACATTGGGTGTTAGGGGTTTAGAGAGGGGGGAGAGATTGGGGGTTAGGAGTTTATCGAGAGATGGGGATATTGATGAGTAACGATTAAGAGAGAGATAGAGAGATTGGGGCTTAGTGGTTGAGAGAGAGAGAGAAAGAGAGAGATGGGTCGTTAAGGGTTTAGAGAGAATAGAGAGATAATCTGGTTAGGGTTTTATAGAAAGAGATTGGGGTTTAGGGGTTTAGAAAAAGGAGATGGAGAGGTTAGGGGTTAGGGGTTTAGAGAGAGAGAGAGAGAGAGAGAGAGAGAGAGATTGGGGGTTAGGCATGTTAGAGAGAGAGATATATTGGGGATTAGGGGTTTAGATAGATAGATAAAGGGAGGGGAGAGAGAGGGGAGACTAGGGAATTAGGGGTTACAGTTTTAGAGAGAGAGAGAGAGAGAGAGGAGGTGAGTTCCTTAGAGAGAGAGTTAGAAAGAGAGAGATTTGGGTTAAGGTTCTTGAGAGAGAGAGAGAGATTGGGGCTTTACATAAACAGGGGATATTGCAGGTTAGATTCTTAGAGAGAGAGAGAGAGAGCGATAGATTGGGTGTTAGGGATTTATGGAGAGAGAGAGAGACTAGGGGTTCAACTTTTAGAGAAAGAGAGATTGGTTATTGGGGGTTAGAGAGAGAGGGAGAGAGATTTGGGGCTTAGGGATTTAGAGAGAGAGGGATATATTGGATGTTAAGGGTTTAGAGAGAGAGAAAAAGATTGGGGGGTTTTTAGGGAGAGAGAGATTGGAGGTTAGGGGTTATGGGATTAGAGAGAGAGATTGGGGGTTAGGGGTTTAGAGAGAAAGAAAGGGAGAGATTGGGTGTTAGCGATTAGAGAGAGAGAGAGACAGAGATCAAGTGTTATGGATTTACAGAGATAGAGATTGGGGGTTAAGGGTTAAGAGAGAGAGAGAGAGAGATTGGGTGTTAAGGGTTGAGAGAGAGTGGGATTGAGGGACAAAGAGAGAGATGGGTTGTTGGGGATTTAGAGAGAGAGAGGGTGATTTAGAGAGATTGAGAGATTAGCGTGATTTAGAGAGATTGAGAGATTAGCGGTTAGGGGTTAAGAGAGAGAGAGAGAGAGAGAGAGAGATGTGGTTTGCAGTTGGTGGTTTAGAAAGAGATATAAGGATTGGGATTAGGGGGTTTAGAGAAAGAGAGAGGCAGAGAGTGATTGGTGGTTTGGAGTTTAGAGAGAGAGATTGGATATTAGGGGCTTAGAGTACAAGAGAGAGGGGGTTTAGTTATTTTGATAGATAGATAGAGAGAGAGAGATAGAGGTTCGAGTTTCGGAGTTGAGAGAGAGAGAGAGAGAGAGAGAGAGAGAGATGGTACGTTAGGGGTTTAGAGAGAGAGAGAGAGAGAGATTGGGGGTTAGGGGCTTAGAGAGAGAGAGATTGGAGGTTAGGCATTTAAAGAGAGAGATATATATTAAGAAAGAGATTGGGGTCTAGGGGTTTGGAGAGAGAGATATTGGGGATTAGGGGTTTAGAGAGATATAAAGATATTGGGGGTTGTCGGTTGAGAGAGAGAGAGAGAGAGAGAGATTGATGCTTATGGGTTTAGAGAGAGAGAGAGAGATTATGGGTCAGAGGTTTAGAGAGAGAGCAAATGGGGTTAGGCATTTAAAGAGAGATATTGGCACTTAGGGATTTAGAGAGAGTGAGAGGGAGAGAGAGATTGTGGGTTAGGGTTTCAAAGATAGAGAGTGAGTGAGACATTTGGTGTTAGAGGATTAGAGAGAGATAAATTGCAGTTATGGGTTCGGGGTTTAGAGAGAGAGAGAGAGAGAGATTAGGGGTTATTGGTTTAGAGATAGAGAGTGAGAAAGAGATAAATTATGGTTTAGAGGATTAAAGAAAGAGAGGGATTGGGAATTAGGTGTTTAGAGAAAGAGATTAGGGGTTATGGTTTAGAGAGAGAGAAAGAGATTGGGTGTTAGGTTTAGACATAGAGAGAGAGAGATAAAGATTGGGGGGTTAGGCGTTTAGAGAGAGATAGAGAGATTGGAAGTTACTAGTTTAGAGATAGATAGAGAGATTAGGAGTTAGGGGTTTAGAGGGAGAGAGATTGCGGATTAGGGGTTGAGAGAGAGAGATGGGGGTTTAGGGGTTTAGAGAGAGAGATCAAGGGTTATGGGTTTAGAGAGAAATAGAGGGAGATTGGGGGTTAGGTGTTGTGAGAGAGAGAGAGAGGTTGGAAGTTAAGGATTTAGAGAGAGGGAGAGAGAGAGATTGGGGGGTGAACAGTTTAAAGAAATAGAAACATTGGTGGTTAGGTGCTTATGGAGAGAGAGATATTAGGGGTTTGGAGTTGAGAGAGATATATATATATTAGAGGTTTAGAGAGAGAGAGAGATTGGGGGTTTGGGGTTGATATATATATATATATATATATATATATATTAATTAGAGGTTATGGGTTTAGAGAGAGAGAGCAGGGAGAGAAGGAGAGACATTAGAGGTTAGATGTTTAGAGAGAGAGACATTGATTAAGGGTTATGGGCCTTAGAGAGAGATAATCAAATTGGGGGTTAGGTGTTTAGTGAGTGAGAGATAAGAACAGAGAGAATGGTGGTTAGGGGCTTAGAGAGAATGAGATCTTGGAGTTTAGGAGTTTAGAGAGAGAGATATATTTTTGGTTAGGAGTTTAGAGAGAAAGATTGGGGGTTTAGGGTTTAGAGAGAGAGAGATATTGGTTGTTAGGAGTTTAGAGAGAGGGATATATTGAAGGTTAGGGGTTTATAGAGAGCTAGAGAGAGAAAGATATAGATTGATGGCCAGGGATTTAGAGAGAGAGATGAGAGTTAGGAGTTTAGAGAGAGAGAGATTGGGTGTTAGGGGATTAGAGAGAAGGAGAGAGTTTGGGGGTTAAGGGTTTAGAGAGAGAGAGATATTGGAGGTTAGAGGTTTAGAGAGAGAGAATGGGGGTTAACAGTTTAAAGAAAGAGATTGTGGGTTATGGTTAATGGGTTTTAGAGAGAGAGATATTAGGGGTTAGGGTCAGAGAGAAAGAGAAAGGGAGAAATTGGGGGTTAGATATTTAGAGAAAGTGATATTAGGGGTTACGGGTTAGGGGTTTAGAGAGAGAGATTGGGTGTTAGGAGTTTAAAGAGAAGAGATATTTGAGGTTAGGGGTTTAGAGAGAGATAGAAAGAGAGAGATTGGGGTTACAGGTTTAAAGAGAGAGAGAGAAATTGGGTGTTAGGGGTTTAGAGAGAGAGAGAGATAGGAGTAGGGAGATTGTGGTTTAGGGGTTTAGAGAGAGAGAGAGAGAGAATGGGGGTTAATTATTTAGAGAGAGAGATATTTGGGGTTAGGGGTTTATAGAGAGATATAGAGATTTGGTTTAGCGGTTTAGAGAGAGAGAGAGAGAGAGGAGAGAGAGAGAGAGAGAGTTTGGAGGTTATGTGTTTAGAGAGAGAGGGAGATTGGGTGTTAGGTTTTTAGAGAGAGAGACATTGGGGGTTTGGAGTTTAGAGGGAGATAGAGAGTTTGGGGGTTACCGTTTAGAGAGAGTCAAAGATAGAAATAGATAGATTGGTCGTTAGGGGTTTAGAGAGAGAGAGAATTTGGCGGTTAAGGGTTTAGAGAGAGAGAGGGGTTGGAAATTAGGGGTTTAGAGACAAAGAGAGAGATTTGGTGTTAGTAGTTTACAAAGAGAGATTGGGGGTTAGGGGTTTAGAGAGAGAGATAGAAATTGAGAGAATGAAAGTTAGCATTTGGAGAGAGAGAGAGAGAGAGAGAGAGAGAGGAGAGAGAGAGAGATATCGGGGGTTACGGGTTTATATATATATATTTTAAATATATATATATATTTTAAATATATATATATATATTAAATATATATATATATATATACAGAGAGAGAGGGAGAGACAGAATGGGGGTTAGGGGCTTACAGAGAGAGAAACAAAGACAAAAAGAGAGAGATTGATGGTTAAGGGTTCGAAGAGAGAGACATAGACCGAGAGACTGGGGATTAGGGGTTGGTTGGGTAGGGTCAGTTGGGTGAGGAGTGGGGGTTTGGTGGGAGAGAGAGAGATATAGGGGGGTGTTAAGTGTTTAGAGAGAGAGAAATTGGGGGTTAGGGGTTTAGAGAGAGAGAGTGAGTGAGAGACAGATTGGAGGGATTTAAAGATAGAGATATTGGGGTTTAAGGATTTATAAAGAGAGATAGATTGAAGGTTAGGAGTTTAGAGAGAGAGAGAGATTGGGGGTTAGGGGTTTAAAGTGAGAGAGATTTGATGTTAAGGGTTTAGAGAGAGACATGGAGATATTGGGAGTTACGGGTTTAGAGAGAGAGATTGGGGTTTAGAGCGAGAGAGATTGGGGGTTAGGAGTTAGAGAGAGAGAGATATATTGTAGGTTAGGGGCTTAGAGAGAGAGAGAGAGAAAGAGAGAAATTCAGTTTAGGGGTTTAGAGAGACATAGATTATAGGTTAGGTGTTTAAAGAGGGATATATAGAAAAACATAGATATTGGGCGTATGTATTTAGAGAGAGAGAGAGATTAGGCATTAGGGTTTAGGGGTTTAGAGATAGATTTGGGTTTAGGTGCTAAGAGAGAGATAGAGGGATTGGGGTTAGGGTTTTAGAGAGAGAGATAGAGATTGGTGGTTAGGGGTTTAGGGAGAGAGACATTGGAGGTTAGGGGTCGAGAGAGAGAGAGGCTAGGCATTCAGAGAGAGAGATGGTGGGTTAGGTGTTTAGGGAGAGAGAGAGAGGGATTGTATGTAAGGGGCTTAGAGTGTGTGAGAGATGGGGGTTTAGGTGTTTAGATAGAGAGAGAGAGAGAGAAACATATTGAGGGTTAGGGGTTTAGAGATACAGAGAGAGAGAGAGATCGAGGGTAATTCGTACGTTTAGGGAGAGAGAGAGATTGGAGGTTAGGGGTTTAGAGAGAGAGGGATTGGGGAATAGGGGTTTTGAGAGAAAGAGGGAGATTGGGGTTGAGTCGTTTAGAGGGAGATAAAGAGATTGGGGGTTAGGGATTGATAGAGAGATGGAAAGAGAGATATTGACAGTTAGGGATTTAGAGGAAGATGGAGAGAGATTGGGTGTTAGAGAGAGAGAGAGAGAGAGAGAGATTTCAAGTTAGGGGTTTAGGAGAGAGAGATTAGGCTTTATGGGTTTAGAGAGAGAGGGGGTTGAGGTTTAGGTGGGTGAGGAGTGGGGATTTGGAGAGAGAGAGAGAAAGAGAGAGGGTTAGGGGATTAGGGGCTTAGAGAGAGAGAGGGAGAGAGAGAGAGAGATTGGGTTAGGGGTTATGGGTTTAGAGAGAGAGAGAGTGGAATCTAGAGGTTTAGGGGTTAGGGATTTAGAAGGAGAGAGATAGAGATTAGAAGCTAGAGATCTAAATAGAGAGAGAGATAGAATTAGAGAGATTTGGGGTACGTTGTTTAGGGGGGGAGAGAGAGAGAGAGAGAGAGAGAGAGAGATTGGTTGTTAGAGGTTTAGAGAGAGAGAGAGAGAGATTGGGGTTAGGAGCTTTGAGAGAGAGAGAGATTGGTGGTTAGGGGTTTAAAGAGAGAGAGAGATTGGGGTCAGGGGCTTTGAGAGAGAGAGAGAGAGAGAGAGATTGGTGGTTAGTTGTTTAGAGAGAGAGAGAGAGAGATTGGGGTTAGGGGCTTTGAGAGAGAGAGAGAGAAATTGGCGGTGAGGGTCTTAGAGAGAGAGGGAGGGTTAGGGTTTAGAAAAAAAGAGAGATTAGAGGTTAGGGATTAGAGAGAGAGAGGTTAGGGGTTAGGGATTTATAGAGAGAGAGAAAGAGAGATAGGGTACTAGGGGTTTAGAGAGAGAGAGAGATTGGGGTTTAGGATTTTATAGAAAGCGAGAGAGATTGTTGGTTAGGGGTTTACAGAGAGATAGATAGATTGGGGGTTAGGGGTGTAGACAGATGTAAAGATATTGGGGGTTAGTGTTTTAGAGTGAGAGAGATAGAAAGGAAGAGATGGGTGCTCAAGGGTTTAGAGAGACAGAGAGAGAATGGGGGTTAGGGGTTTAGAGAAAGAGATTGGGGGATAAGGTTTAAGGAAGAGAGGAGAGAGAGGAGAGAGAGAGAGAGAGAGAGAGAGAGATTTGGGTTTAGGATTTTAGAGTGAGAGAGAGAGAGGTTGGGAATTTTGGGTTTAGAGAGAGAGAGAATTTGGCGGTTAAGGGTTGAGAGAGACAGATTGGTGGTTAGGGTTGAGAGAGACAGATAGAGAGATGGATATTGGGGCAATCATTGGGGGTTTAAATAGATAGGTAGAGAGAGAGAGAGAGAGAGAGAGAGAGAAATTGTTGGTTGGGGATTTAGAGAGAGAGAGAGAGATTGGGGATTAGGGGTTTAGATAGACAAGGAGAGAGAGTGTGTGTGAGAAAGTTATCGAGATAGACTAGGGGTTAGGGGTTAGGGAGTTTAGAGAGAAAGAGAAAGAGAGATTGGGATTTAGGTGTTTAGGGAGAGAGAGATTGGTGGTCAATGTTTAGGGATTAGGGGTTTAGAGAGAGAGAGAGAGAGAGAGAGAGAGAGAGAGATTAGAGGTTAGGGGTTTAGAGGGAGAGAGGGAAATATTGGGGTTAGCAGGTTAGAAATAGAGAAAGAGTTTGGGTGTTATGGGGTTTTATAGGGAGAGAGATTGGGGGTTAAGATTTTATAGAGAGATAGAGAGATTGGGAATAGGGGTTTAGAGAGAAATAGATAGATATATTGGGGGTTCGTGATTTAGAGAGAGAGAGAGATGTGTGGGAAAGGGTTTAGAGAGATAGAGAGAGAATGGGGGTTAGGCATTTAGAGAAAGAAATTGGACGTTAGGGGTTTAGAGAGAGAGATATGGATATTGGTGGTTAGGTGTTTGGAGAGAGAGAGAGAGAGATCGGGGGTTAGGTTTCTAGAGAGAGAGAGATTAGGGGTTTAAATAGAAAATGAGAGAGAGAGAGAGAGATTGGAGGTGAGGGGATTAGAGAGAGAGAGAGAGGGATATTGGATGTTAGGGATTTAAAGAAAGAGAGATAGTGTGTGTTAGGTGTTTCGAGAGAGAGAGATCGAGGTTTAGGGATTTAAAAAGAGAGAGAGAGAGAGAGAGATAAACTATTGGTTCAGGGCTGAGAGAGAGAGAGAGGTTAGGGGTTGGGGGTTGAGAGAGAGAGATTTGCAGTTAGGGGTTTAGAGAGATAGGGAGATATTGTAGGTTATGGGCTCAGAGAGAGAGAGAGAGATTTGGGGTTAGGGGTTTAGGGTGAGGGAGATTGGGGGTTAGCAAGTTTGGGCTTAGAGAGAGAGATAGAGAGATTGGGGTTTAGGGGTTTAGAGAGAGAGAGAAAGGGAGATATTGGGTTTTAGGGATTTACAAAGAGAGTGATTAGGGGTTTAGAGAGAGATTAGGGGTTAGGATTTAAAGATAGAGATATTGGGGGTTAGGAGTTTAGAGAGAGAGAGAGATTGGAGATATAAAAAGAGAGATATTAGGGGTTAGTGGTTTAGAGTGGGAGAGAGAGTGGTTTAGATTGAGAGAGCGAGAGAGGCGGTTAGGGATTGAGAAAGAGAGTGATATTGGGGGGTTAGGCGTTAGTGGTTGAGAGAGAGAGAGAGAGAGAGAGATTAGGGGTTTGGAGTTTAGAGAGAGAGAGAAAGAAAGAGTGAGATTGTCGTTAGGGTTTAGAGAGAGAGAGATAGACAAGGGGAGAGAATTGATTTTAGGGGTTAGAGAGAGAGAGAGGAGAGAGAGAGAGAGAGAGAGAGATTGGGGGTTAGGGATTTAAAGACAACGAGAGAGACTGGGGGTTAGGGATTTAGAGAGAAAGAGAGAGAGATTGGGGATTGTGGGTTTCAATAGATGGATAAAGAGAGAACTAGACAGAGAGGTTGGGGGTTAGGCATTAGGGAATTTAGGAGAGAGAGAGAGAGAGAGAGAGAGAGAGAGAAAGAGAAAGATATATTGGGAGTTAGGTGTTTAAAGATAGATAGAGAGATTGGGGGTTAAGGTTTAGGGATGAGAGAGAGAAGAGGTTAGGAGTTTAGAGAGAGAGGGAGAGAGATTGGGGTTAAGTATTTAGAGAGAGATATAGCTATTGGAGGTTAGAGGTTTAGAGAGAGAAATTGGGAGTAAGGGGTTTAGAGAGATAGGGAGAGATTGGAGGTTAAGGGCTTAGAGAGAGAGAGGCAAGGGGATAGGTTTTAGAGAGAGAAAGATAATGAGAGAGAGAGAGAGAGAGAGATTGGAGGTTAGGGGTCTAGAGAGGGAGAGGGAGAGAGAGAGATTGGGGGTTAGCGGTTTAGAAATAGAGAGAGACATTTGGTGTTAGGGATTTAGAGTGGGGGAGAGATTGGGGGTTAGGAGTTTACTGAGAGATGGAGATATTGATGAGTAACGATTAAGAGAGAGATAGAGAGATTGGGGGTTAGTGGTTGAGAGAGAGAGAAAGAGAGAGATGGTTGTTTAAGGGTTTAGAGAGATAGAGAGAGAATATGGTTAGGGTTTTATAGAAAGAGAATGGGGTTTAGGGGTTTAGAGAGAGAGATGGAGAGATTAGGGGTTAGGGGTTTAGAGAGAGAGAGAGAGAGAGAGAGAGAGAGAGAGAGAGAGAGAGAGAGAGATTGGGGGTTAGCGTGTTAGAGAGAGAGATATATTGGGGATTAGGGGTTTAGATAGATAGATAGAGGGAGGGAGAGAGAGGGAGACTAGGGATTAGGGGTTAAGAGTTTAGAGAGAGAGAGAGGAGGTGAGTTCCTTAGAGAGAGAGATTTGGGTTAGGGATTTTGAGAGAGGGAGAGAGAGAGAGATTGGGGGTTGGGGTTTTACAGAAACAGGGATATTGCAGGTTAGGTTCTTAGAGAGAGAGAGAGAGCGAAAGATTGGGTGTTAGGGATTTATGGAGAGAGAGAGACTAGGTGTTCAACGTTTAGAGAAAGAGAGATTGGTTGTTGGGGTTAGAGAGAGAGGGAGAGAGATTTGGGGCTTAGGGATTTAGAGAGAGAGAGGGATATGTTGGATGTTAAGGGTTTAGAGAGAGAGAAAGAGATTGGGGGTTGTTTAGGGAGAGAGAGATTGGGGGTTAGGGGTTATGGTTTTAGAGAGAGAGATTGGGGGTTAGGGGTTTAAAGAGAGAGAAAGGGAGAGATTGGGTGTTAGCGATTTAGAGAGAGAGAGAGAAATCAAGTGTGATGGGTTTACAGAGATAGAGATTGGGGGGTTAAGGGTTGAGAGAGAGAGAGAGATTGGGTGTTAAGGGTTGAGAGAGAGTGGGATTAAGGGACAAAGAGAGAGATGGGTGGTTGGGGATTTAGAGAGAGAGAGAGAAAAGGAGAGAGAGAGAGAGGGTGATTTAGAGAGAATGAGAGATTAGTAGTTAGGGGTTAAGAGAGAGAGAGATGAGGTTTGCAGTTAGTGGTTTAGATAGAGATATAAGGATTGGGGATTAGGAGTTTAGAGAAAGAGAGAGACAGAGAGGGATTGGTGGTTAGGAGTTTAGAGAGAGAGATAGAGGGAGAGAGAGATCAGATATTAGGGGCTTAGAGTACAAGAGAGAGGGGGTTTAGTGGTTTTGATAGAGAGAGAGAGAGAGAGAGAGAGAGAGAGAGAGAGAGATAGAGGTTCAAGGTTAGGAGTTGAGAGAGAGAGAGAGAGAGAGAGAGATGGTATGTTAGGAGAGAGAGAGAGAGAGAGAGAGAGAGAGAGAGAGAGAGAGAGAGAGAGAGAGAGAGAGATCGGGGCTTAGAGAGAGAGATTGGAGGTTAGGCATTTAAAGAGAGAAAGATATAGTAATAAAGAGATTGTGGTTTAGGGGTTTGGAGAGAGATATATTGGGGATTAGGGGTTTAGAGAGAGATACAGATATTGGGGGTTGTCGGTTGTGTGTGTGTGTGTGTGAGAGAGAGAGAGAGAGAGAGATTGGTGGTTATGGGTTTAGAGAGAGAGAGAGAGAGATTGGTGGTTATGGGTTTAGAGAGAGAGAGAGAGAGAGAGAGATTATGGGTTAGAGGTTTAGAGAAAGAGAAAATGGGAGTTGGGCATTTAGAGAGAGATATTGGCACTTAGGGATTTAGAGAGAGAGAGAGAGAGAGAGAGGGAGAGAGAGATTATGGGTTAGGGTTTCAGAGATAGAGAGTGAGAGAGACATTTGGTGTTAAAGGATTAAAGAGAGATAGAATGCAGTTATGGGTTGAGGGTTTAGAGAGAGAGTGAGAGATTAGGGGTTATTGGTTTAGAGATAGAGAGTGAGAAAGAGATAGATTATGGGTTAGGGGATTAAAGAAAGAGAGGGTTTGGGCATTAGGGGTTTAGAGAAAGAGATTGGAGGTTATGGTTTAGAGAGAGAGAAAGAGATTGGGTGTTAGGTTTATACATAGAGAGAGAGAGAGAGGGGGGGGGTTAGGGATTTAGAGAGAGATAAATATTGGGGGTTAGGCATTTAGAGAGAGATAGAGAGAGTGGGAGTTACTGGTTTAGAGATAAAGAGAGAGATTGGGAGTTAGGGGTTTAGAGGGAGATGGAGACATTGGGGGTGAGGGGGTTTAGAGGGAGAAAGATTGGGGATTAGGGGTTGAGAGAGAGAGAGATGGGTGTTTAAGGGTTTAGAGAGAGAGATCAAGGGTTATGGGTTTAGAGAGAAATAGAGGGAGATTGGGGGTTAGCGGTTTAGAGAGAGAGAGAGAGATAGAGAGAGAGAGGTTGGAAGTTAAGGATTTAGAGAGAGGGAGAGAAAGAGATTGGGGGTGAGCAGTTTAAAGAAAGAGAAACATTGGCGGTTAGGTGCTTAGAGAGAGAGAGAGATTGGGAGTTTGGGGTTGAGAGAGATATATATATATTACAGGTTAGGGGTTTAGAGAGAGAGATAGAGATTGGGGTTGAGATATATATATATATATATATATATATATTAAATTTTATGGGTTTAGAGAGAGAGAGAGAGAGAGGTTAGATGTTTAGAGAGAGAGAGATTAGGGGTTAGGGTTAAGAGAGAAAGAGAAAGGGAGAAATTGGGGGTTAGATATTTAGAGAAAGAGATATTAGTGATTACGGGTTAGGGTTTTAGAGAGAGAGATTGGGTGTTAGGAGTTTAAAGAGAAGAGATATTGGAGGTTAGGGGTTTAGAGAGAGATATATTTGGGGTTAGGTGTTTATAGAGAAATATAGAGATTTGGGTTAGCGGTTTAAAGAGAGAGAGTTAGAGAGAGAGAAATAGAGAAAGGGATATAAAAAGAGAGATTGGTTGTTAAGAGTTGAGAGAGAGAGATATTGGTGGTTAGGGGTTTAGAGAGAGAGAGATATTGGGGTTAAGGGTTTAGAGAAAGAGAGAGAGATTGGGGGGTAACAGTTTAGAGAGAGAAAGTGAGATCATGGATTAAGAGTGTAGAGAGAGAGAGAGAGACTAGAGGTTAGTGATTTAGAGAGAGAGGCAGGGAGATCAAGGGTTAGGGGTTTAGAGAGAATGATTGGGGGTTAACAATTTAGAGAGAGATAGAGATATTGGGGGTTATGTGTTTAGGGAGAGAAAGAGAGAGTTTAGTGGGTAGGGGCTTAGAGAGAGAGTGAGAGAGATTGGAGGTTAGTGGTTTAGAGATAAAGATAGATTAGAGGTTACGTGTTTAGAGATGGATATAGAGAGATTGGGGGTTAATAGTTTAGAGAGAGAGATTTGATGTTAGGGGTTTAGAGAGAGAGAGAGAGAGAGAGAGAGATTTGCGGTTAGGGGTTTAAAGGGAGAGAGAGATATTGGGGGTTGGGAGTTGAGAGAGGGATATTTGAGGTTAGGGGTATAGAGAGGTAGAGATTGAAAGTGAGAAATGGGTTGTTAAGGGTTCAAAGAGAGAGAGAGAGAGAGAGAGAGAGAGAGAGAGAGACTATGGGTTAGGGTTTTGTAGAGAGAAACAATGGGTTGGGGGTTTAGAGAGAGAGAGATTGGTGGTTAGGGGTTGTGAGTGAGTGAGAGAGAGAGAGAGATATTCGAGGTTAGGGGTTGAGAGAGATGGAGATAGAAAGAGATAAATAGGTGGTTAAGGGTTTAAAGAGAGAGAGAGAGAGATTGTGGGTTAGGGTTTTGTAGAGATAGGGGTTGGGTTAGGGGTTTTAGAGAGAGAAAGAGAGAGAGACTGTGGGTTAGGGTTTTATAGGGATGGATTGGGTTAGGGGTTTATAGAGAGAGAGAGAGACATTAGCGGATAAGGGTTTAGATAGATAGAGAGAGATAGGGATATTAGAGGTTATAAGGTTATATTAGAGATTAGATATTATGGGTTAGGGGTTTAGAGAGAGAGAGAGAGAGAGAGATTGGGGGTTAGGGGTTGTGAGTGAGAGAGAGAGAGAGATATTCGAGGTTAGGGGTTGAGAGAGATAGAGATAGAAAGAGATAAATGGGTGGTTAAGGGTTTTAAAGAGAGATAGAGAGAGACTGTGGGTTAGGGTTTTATAGAGATAGGGGTTTAGAGAGAGAAAGAGAGAGAGACTATGGGTGGTGGTTAGGGGTTTGGATAAAGTCATACATTGGGGGTTGGGGGTTTAGAGAGAGAGAGAGAGAGAGGGAGATTGGTGGCTAGGGGTTTGGAGAGAGAGAGAGATTGGGGTTAAAGGGTTTAGAGAGAGAGGAGAGATTGGAGGTTAGAGAGAGAGATAGATTCAGTGTTAGCTGTTTAGAGAGAGAGGGAGAAAGAGGGATATTGGGGGTTAGGTGTTTAAATAGAGACATCACAGGTTAATACATGTTCAGAGATATATAGAGATGATGGGAAATGTATGGATGGTTAGTGGTTTATGGAGAGAGACACAGAGAGGGGCAGAGGGTTAGTTGGATGAGTAGTGGGTGTTTGAGAGAGAGAGAGAGAGAGGGTTAGGGGTTTAGAGAGGGGGAGAGAGAGAGATCCATGCTTAGTCATTAAGAGAGAAAGAGAGTTATTGGGGATTGAGCGTTAAGGGTTTAGAGAGAGAGATTGGGGGGTTAGGGGTTTAGAGAGAGAGAGAGAGAGAGTTTGGAGGTTAGGGGTTTAGAGAGAAGGAGAGATATTGGGGGTTAGGGTTTTGGAGGGAGAGGGAGACTGGATGCTAGGGGATTAGAGAAAGCGAGAGAGAGATATTGGGGTTTAGGGGTTTAGAGAAAGAGAGAGATATATTGGGGGTTAGGGGTTTAGAGAGAGAGAGAGAGAGACAGAGACAGAGAGGTTAGGAGTTTAGAGAGACAGAGAGAGAGAGAGAGAGAGAGAGAGAGAATGGGGGTTAAAGGTTGAGAGAGATAGAGAGAGAGAGATTAGAGGTTAGGGGTTTAGAAAGGGAGAGATAGAACTAGAGACATTGGGTGTTAGTAGTCTAGATAGAGATAGATTGGGTGTTAGGGGTTTAAAGAGAGATAGGAAGATTGGGGGTTACATATTTAGAGAGAGAGAGAGATTGGGGGTTAGGTGTTTAGAGAGAGAGATTTGGGGTTATGGTTTTAGAGAGAGAGGGGGATTGGAGGTTACAGGTTTAGAGAGAGAGAGAGAGATTAGGGGTTAGTGGTTTAGAGGGGGAGAGAGAGATTGGGGGTTAGGGGTTTAGAGGGAAATAAAGAGATTAGGGTAAGTGGTTTAGAGAGAGATAGAGGGATTGGTGTTAGGGGTTTAGATAGAGAGAGAAATGAAGCGAGATATTGGTTTAGAGAGGAAAATCTTGGAGGTTAGGGGTTTTAGAGAGAGAGATATTGGAGGTTAGGGGTTTACAGTGAGAGAGTGAGAGGGGGTTAGGTGTTTAGATAGATATATATAGAGAGAGGGTTAGGGGTTTAGAGAGAGAGAGAGAGAGACAGAGAGACAGAGAGAGATCAAGGGTTAGGGGTTTATGGAGAGAGAGAGAGAGAGAGAGAGAGAGAGAGGGTTATGGGTTTGGAAAATGAGAGAGAGATTGGGGTTTAGGTGTTTATAGAGAGATAAAGATATTGGGGGTTAAGGGTTTAGAGAGAGATAAATAGAGAGAGAGAGATTGGTAGTTAGGGGTTTAAAAGGAGACAAAGAGAGATCGAGGGTTACGGGTTTAGAGAGAGGTAGAGAGATTTGGGTTAGGATTTTAGATAGAGATTGGGGCTTAATGGTTTAGAGAGAGAGAGGGGGGGGGGGGAGGGGTAGGTGGGTGAGGAGTGGGGGTGGGTGAGGAGTGGGGTTGAGAGAGAGAGAGAGAGAGAGGGAGAGAGAGACATATTGGGGGTTAGTGGTTAGAGAGAGAGAGAGAGATTGGGTTTAGGGGTTATGGGTTATGGGTTTAGAGAGAGAAAAGATTGGGGATAAGGGTTTAGAGAGAGAGAGAGATATTGGAAGTTAGTTGTTTAGAGAGAGAGATAGAAAGAGAGATTTGAGGTTAAGTGTTTAGAGAGAGAGATGGATATTGGGGGTTACAAGTCTAAAGAGAGAGATATTTGTGGTTATGGGTTTAGAGAGAGAAAGAGAGAGAGAGAGAGAGAGGGTTAGGGGTTTATAGAAAGAGATTGGGGTTTAGGGAGAGAGATATTGGAGGTGAGGGGCTTAGAGAGAGAGAGAGGGAAGGTTAGTGTTTAGGGTTAAGGGGGAGAGAGAGAGAGAGAGAGAGAGATTGGGGGCTAGAGGTTTAAAAAGAAAAAGATAGGTTTTTAGGGGTTTAGAGAGAGAGAGAGAGATTGGGGGTTATGGGTTTAAAAGAAAGAGATGGGGGTGTTAGGGGTTTAGAGAGAGAGAGAGAGAGTACAAAGTTTAGGTGTTATTATTACACATGTTAAAGTAGTTAGATGATTTGATTTTGGTGTTATATAAATTTCCAAGGTTTTAGAACTTACAAATGTTAAAATTTGTATGATTTATAAGTGTTATGTTCTAAAAGTTAGTGGTTACAAGTTATATGGGTTGGATGAGTGCCTAAAGTAGCTAAGATTTAGCGGAAGTTAAAGTTGTAATTACTAAGGAAAAAGATCCTAACTCCTAGGTTGCATGAATAGAGTGTCAACAAAGGGGGGTCCCTCGTTAGACCACTTTAAAAACCTTGTGTATACATGGTCGACCACCCAACTTGGGGCGTACTGGGAGGGCTTCTCTGGGAGTTACCTCCCTCCACCTATTACTAGCGCAACGGCGTCCCAGTTTCCAGCTACAACAAAGGCACATGTGTCAAGATACCGAGTTAGGAAATTGTTTCCAGGCAATTTCCCAAAATGGTCCTTTGAAAACACTCTATACAAGACTTTAATAGAACCCTTATGGCCAACATACTAATGAAAACAATACATAAACATGTATACAATTTAATATTCATAAAAACAAATATTTTCTACAATCTTATTCTCATTTAAATATCCCAATTAAATTCATATATACAACCATGGAAAAAACATTGAAAAACAATTTACCAAATTTAAACAAAATAACAATTTATAATCTAAGAAAACTTTAAACTCTAAATTATTAACTAGAACTCTAACCTATTTCAATAAACTCATAATTATTAACTTGAACTCTAAATTATTTCAACAAATTCTTAGTTATTAATCGGAACTATTTTAATATGAAAAAAAAAAAACTAAATTATTAAGAATACCATTGACAAAAAAAATACAAGAAGTCTCCATGTACAACATTATAATATTAAATACAAGAAATTTTATACATTCTATACATGAGAAAATAATATTGGAAATTAAATATTCATTTTTAAATTAGTTAGAAAAAATTATGAAAATTTGATCATGTTTAATACAAATATAAAAATAACAAAATTAAAATAAACACAAAATTTCCTTATTGAATTAATAAATAAAATTAAACTAGATTTATCATTATTAAAAAAACCTAAATATATTTTTAAAATATAGATAAATAAAATAAATTTACAAAATTATATATATATGAAAATATAATTTAACAAAACATTGTGACTGAAATACATAATAATTTGCACTTAACCAAATTAAATATATCAAACCAAATCAAATATATCAAATATATATTAGTTTGTACTTACCCTGTGTAAATGACATTATTTAAAGTACATATGTAACATGCAAAGAATACATATATATATTTATAAATTTTGATATAAATTTTTTAATACTAATTATACTTTCATTACTAAAGTGAAATTCTTTAATAATTTTTTTTTAATAATAAAGTAAATTCTTTGATAAAATTTACTTATAACTTTTCAGCAAAACTTTTTAATACATATAACTTTTTCAAACCTCAAAATTTTTTAGTGTGAAGAGCACAGAGAAAATGAAATTCCATCGACATGACACAAAATAAGACCGTAGTCTTAAAAATGTCCATCACTATCAATTTATATTTATATGGAACGTTATCAATGTACGTAGGGATCACTCCGTTAAGAGGGAGAAAATAGACAGCAGTTTCCACAAATAATTCAGATGCGCGATGTATTCATGATTATCTTCTCTGCAATTTGTGAACAAAAGGTGGTACTTTTGGAGATGCTGATGTTTTGATGTTAATTTTATAGTCTCCCTATAAGCCAATCTGATACCGTTAATTTTACTGTACTACCCCCAAAAAAAATTGGAAAGGGAGACGGAAAATGGGAGGGGTAGTGATAAGTATTTCTTTGAATTTGAATTTATTTCAAAGAGTTTCAGATTGAGATTGAGAACCGTCCAACCTCCAATATAACGAGGGGCAGTGATAAGTGCAGATAATGTTATATATTCAGCCATGCCTTCAAGCAGACCCAGAGGAGCCTTTCTGCCCCCGTTTCTCTGTAGAGGAGGCCTCTTATCTCTTCTTCCAACAAATCTGCACTATATTAACTAGGTATGTGTATTACATTATCGTCAAGTAGTGGCAGTAAGGGAGATGGGTTGGGCTTGGATAGGTCTTGATTGATGGCCAACATCTTTCGAGAGGGGTGGGCCAACGGAATAGGGTTCGAGATGGGTGGGGACTATGTTCAGTCACTACAGTCTGCTTGTAATATATTGATTTTTTTAACCGTTTGTGTAAAAAATAAAGAAGAGTTTTAAATCTAAAGCCTACTTTTTGCTTTAAGGGACAGGTTTAGGGTTTTTGAGGGATTTCAAATTAAGTAGAACTTTAATAAGATAAACTTATAAACAATTAGAAACAACCATTAGATAAAGAAAAAAAATACTTACAATACTTAACAACCATGAGTTAAAGAAAAATACTCATTTAAAAAGAGTGTGCATGTAAATAGACTTCGAATAACCTTTAAATTTTTTGTTTAACTAAGTTTTGTTTACACCTTCAACTTCTTTAACGTTTTTTTGGTTTACCCAATTTCAGTTTAACAAATTTATATGATTACGGAAAAAGAAGAAAAGGGAAAAGGAAGAACCTCAAGCAATAGTGTTGAAGCTATGTCCCGCGCAGGAGAATAAATTGAAAACCCACTCCGAAATCTGCAGGGCCGGTTTTGCTAAATGACAATCTGGAGAGGAAAGAGATATCAAGTGTCATTGATTTTTGACAAGCTCGCAAACATTAGAGCTGGCGTGAATATAACAAATACCAGCTTAATAACAAATACAAGCTTTCAAACATTAGAGCTGGCATGAATATAACAAATAACATACTTACGGGCATCCGTAGTGAGAAAGGTCCCCTGAGCGCTAATTAGAAGAATCCTCATTACGAAAATGGACGCCACTTCTAGCAAAGCCAAGAACCCAATCATGAATCGATCTATCTTGCTCTCTCTTTTGATATTGAGGGACGCGCCAACTAGGAAAAATAACCCATATGGAAATAGATCTCAGGACCGCGCCCAATTGGGAAAAACAACCCATATGGGGATAGATATCAGGACCGCGCTCAATTGGGAAAAACAACCCATTAAGCCCTAAAACGAAGAGGGATGTGACATAGGACCTGTAACAAAACCCATGCAGCAACAAAACCCTTTGAACAAACTACAGCAGGTTTTAGGTTTTTATTGTATGAGAGTCTAACAAAAAATAACACAACCCTCTGAACATAAATACCATGTATTGCATGGGAGTTTAATAAAAAAATAACAAAACCTCTAAACAAAATACCATTTATTGCATGAGACAGCATATACAGAGGTTCTTATTTCTTCTCAAACTCCCCTGTAAGATGACGCTTCACAAAGGATGTCTTCCCTGATTCACAAAAAATCTAACAGTCAATCTAAGCAATTCAAAGATAAAACAGACAAAACTGAACATAAACCCTATTTATATCGCACCAGTTCCTCCATTGCCTACAATGACGAGGTTAAAACTCAGTCAATCAGCATTCTGACCACCTAGAGCTTGAACATAAAAGAATCCCAAAAAAATAATCAGAAAATAAACACACCAATGTTTTCAGAATTAAAAAACAAGCCGAATGGGCGTGGGGTAACGGGGTCATTTAAATCTCCCAGTTATCCCAGTCATATTACAAGATTCTAAACTACCTGAGCAATGGCAATGGTTTCAGCACTCCTTCTTGGAAATGGTTCTTGGAATCGAAATTCGAGCAATGGTTTCAGCACTCCTTCATTCGCCAGATTCCGACTGATACTGGACGATCAATCCCTTGCCGAGTATTCTCCACTGCGGATCAATCCTTGCAACTGGTTGATTTGGGTGCTCGTATTGGGAAGCCCAGGCCATGTTCCTAAGACACCAGTCCCGCCGGTTGCAAAGTTCATGCCGAAACGAAACATGTTGAGGTTGCTATGCCGCTGAAGCTGCAGCATTCGAATCAAAGATCAAGAACCAAATAAGATGCGGAGAGAAATGAATAATTCCTACCAGAAAATTTGTAATTATACCTATGAAATCCGTGATAACTTTTCCATTTGAAATTCGACCGGATGGCTTTCTGGACTCGCGCTTTCCACATTATCTGCAACCAAAACCACATAAAATGTTGAATCTAATAAAAAACATGGAAATTACACAACATGCGAATAAGATTTGAAGAGAAGACTTTGAAATTACGATGAAGGAAGAACAGAAAATAAGAATAAGCTGCTTGCAGGCTCTCTCTATTCTCGCGTGTCTTGCACAGGGGAGCATTCATTTTATAACACGAAGAGCAAGGAAATTGGGACCAGAGGCCAGTGTCCTGAGATCTGTCCGTAGCCTGTGTTAGGTTTTGGGACAGATCTCAGGACCGCCAATTGGGAATAGATCTCAGGACTGCCAATTGGGTCTATCACCGGAGGGCTGAAAGCCGAGTTGGGTTTAGCTGGCTCCAATTCATCGACATCGCCGTGGTCTTATGACTCCCTGACTTGAACTCATTGTGAAATCCCTTAATAATTGCAGAAATATGAGGGCTCAGATATTTGAAAACAAAGCCATATTACAAACAAGAGGAAAGGCCTTCTTCGATTCAAAATCAATGAAGGCATCAACGCTCACCCTCGGATCTCATTCCATTCAAAATCAATGATGGCTTTTTGAATCAAGATGCCGTTATCAACGGCTACTAGGATTTGAAAAGCTTTAATATTCTGACGTCCGCTCCATCCGCATCTTTTTCAACGTGGAGGAGTAACATCACGGCTCATGGTGTAATCATAGATGAAGGTTTTGTTTCATGGCCGCCACATAGGAAAGCACCTTAAATTTAGGGTTCTAGATAGGTCAAATATCATCCATGGACCCAACGGTGTAATTTACGTCTGAAATCAGTTTATCTTTTCACGTACACTCTGCCAATAAATTTCACATGGAAAAATTCCAACGGATCTGAAAAGCCAATCGCATAAATGGAACATGAAATTTCATCCATGGTTTTAACAAACACTTCTTCAACTTTGATAACATGATGTTGTGTGAGTTACATCTAGTGGTCGCATTAATTGCTTTCATTTTTTGTTGACAATTTTTATGGTTTCACTTTAATGGCTTCAAAGAATTTTACCTTTCACATTTGAATTTAGATTATGCTAGGTACTTTGATATAGTATTTTGTACAAGTATTAGAAAAATGAAGAAAATATGAATTTAAGTAGAGTGGAGAGAAAAAAATTATTGTATAATAAAAAATACTAAAAAATTAAAATAATTAAATCGAAAAAGACAAATCAATAATAAGATGTAAGAAAGTCAAATCAATAGATGAGTGGTAGAGAAGAAGTTCTTTATATCATTGTGCTGCTTCTACATTCAATTCAAATCCATAAAGTTTGTTTGTGTTCTTTATAATGGCCTTATCATGCCTGGTCACGGTGTATACTATAGCATGCTTCTTTAAAAGTTAAATTTAATGTTCTTTATAATGGCCCTATCATGCCTTGTCATGCTATATACTATAGCATGTTTCTTTAAAAGTTAATTTATCTTTCTAGTAGGTTTTCTCTCCACTCGGCCCTATCATGCATTGTCATAGTGTATACTATTAGAGGCTTCTTTAAAAGTTAAATTTAACTTGCTAGATATGTTTTCTCTCCACTCAAGTATGATGAGATATTTCAAAAATTTATCTAAAATGATTATCACAAATATTTGTTTGGTAACAAAATAATCATAAAACATATTAATTTATTTAAACAAATGTAAAAAAAATTATTCTCATTAAAATATTTTATTAAAAATTATGAAATTAAATATAAACATTAAGAAAACACATTATATTATATATTTCAGTACAATTGACTTTTCAAAAAGTTTAGATATTTATATTTAATATATTTCATTACAATTGAGTTTAAGGGAGGTGAAGGGGTTTTGGTTGATGAATTGACTTGTGCAGGGAGTGAGAAAGGAATTAAAGAGGGTTTGTTAATTTATGCATTGATCATCATCTTCTAGATCCCTTTGAGATGATTCCAACCAAGCAGCACGATTGCAATTTGATTTGATCTCTAATTGACTCCTTGAGGCCACTATTGAAACTTTATTAAAGAAAGAATATGTTAAGTTCTTTGTACTAATATCTAATTGCTCAAAGGATGATATAAAGTCTATGACTATCCTTTTTTGGTGTAACTTGGTAAGCCTCCCCAAATAGTGAGTATCTTGCTCGTAACAAGAATGGATAGCTTTATAGACTCCAGGTGATGTAGTGCCCATAGTATTTTTATGCTACTCGCAACATTGCCATCATTCATTTCGAATCCAAATAAGATACCCCCACCCTAAGTTTCGTCATGTCATTAGTAATGCCATGGAGGGAAAAGTAGTGTTCCATTTGGGTGACCTATGTTGATGGGTTAGAACCATCAAACTTGTTCGAATCCAGTTTAGGAAAATGATGCCATTTTTTATAATCCATGGAGGATGGTTTATTGCTATGAGGACTTGATAAGGGTTGTTGGTGGCTAGATAGTCCCTAGTGAGAATTTTATTCTAGGTGTGGCTCATTGTGTTTTGCATTCCATTGATATTTTGCTTGTATGCCACTAATTGGTAAATGTGTAAAATTCTAATTCAACATCCTATCCAAGAGGTCAAGGCATGGTAATTTTTTTCATCCAACTTATGATCCAATGTATGATCCCAATTGTTGATGGTCTTCTATAGGTGTTGAAAATGGCCATGAAGATTTATGTATTGAGATTCTAGGTGGTCCAACCTATCAATAGTAGAGTCGTTGTTCATATTGTTTTTGGTGTTAGTATGAGGTGGTTTATAGGGATCCACCATGGGTGGGAATCTCCAAGTCCTAATGACAAGGGAGTGTTAGGTGCTATAGATATTTAATATATATATGAAAGGTCCAACAATAATTCTTGGCCCAATATCTCAAGGCATTATATAAGGAGGCTGAACCGTTCCTTAGCCATACTATTCGAATACCAGATTACTAGAGAGTGATCTCCACAAGTGTTGTTATTGGTGTAAAATAGCAACAAGATTGATTAGTTTATTTAAGATGGTTCTAGGTATAACTAGGGGTACTCCTATATACCTAAGGGTATTTGGAAGTGAGATTTTGTATACAAGTGCTATCTAATGTGGTACTACTCAAAGGGGTACCAATAGAGGTTGCAAGGGTTTCCAACAATATGACTTAGTACCACTTGTATTTTCCAAGTGTATGATTTCTCACCCATAGGTTTACCTACTTATTAAAATATATTTGTGTTATTTAAAGATGCCAAAGCACGTCCCTAATTTTATTTTATTTTATTTTAGGATCTCCCTAACCCCGAAAAGATATCTACAATCACTAGAAAGTAACTTAATTTTCAAGGTAAGGTTGAGACTAGAATTTTGATATAAGCACAACTCCTTGCAAAACCTCAATTCGAGGATTGTCCTATAAGAACTGTTAGGGTGGGGGCATTTTTTCTAAAGTAGCTTGATATGTCTAACAATAGCTTTATATGGCTACTCTACAATTCCATGATAGGTTTAACTGAATTTTGATGTGCCAATAAAAAATTAGGGTAATTTTCCCTAAAATTGTTGATTTTTACCTTAGATGATCAAATTGTACAGCTTTCCATGCATCCAATATTTTAGTTATGAATATGAAAATTGTACAAAAAATACTATGGTACAATCTGGAACCTGTAACTTGAAAATTTCATACTCTGGAACTCAACAAAAAAATGGTGTGAAAATGGAAAGATGACTTGTTTAAAGGAGCCAAACCCTGGTATTAGTTTTTTCCTTTTCGGCCCAATAAAGAGCTCTGATGCCACTTGTACTATAATTAAACTCAAACTTTTAGAGAAAATCTAGAAAAACACAAGAGAGAATAGATAAACCTATAAAATATCTCTTGTATGAAAGATATTCAAAATAAAGATATGTGTTCACACGCCCCTTCAAGGGGTCAACCTCTAAGAGAAAAACTCCAATTACAATAGCAATTCTTGACAAACATTACATAACTTACTACTCTATATTTAGTGCTTCAATAGCCAAGATACTAACTACTTACGGTCCTAGTAGAATGAGGGTCAACCACAAAGTGGCCTTTATTCAATAAAGAGGGCCTTTTTACATTAAATCACTACTCACTAATTATCTAACGGGCTTGTGGTCTTGTACAATGATAAATTCAGGGGGTCAGTGTAGGACCCTAATAGTAGATGTGGCCAAAGGTGATTAACCAATTCAATGAAACAAAGGGGCAAAGACCAAGGATGAAGGTAGTGAAATCTACCTATGGCCCCAATGTTAATAAAATGGGACATATAATACATTGAAGACTCCAAAATCTTATTGTCGGACCAAATTAGTGGGAACTTAATGAGAAGACTTTAGCACTTGTGATCTCATCATAGATATTTTTGGGAGTCTTTATTATTGCCACAAATTGATATGTGCATAAAAACAGGAAAAGTGCAAATTATATATACAACACCATCCATGTATGCATTCTCATGATCTGTCCATTAAATATGCAATATACATAATTTAAAATTTCAAGTAGAGAAAGTGAACCTTGACCCAAATAACTTAAGTTGGCTATCTGACACAATGCATGAGTAATCACAGATGATCATTCCTCTCTTATATAACATTGGAATCACAATGAGTTTCCTAATTTTTAACACCGAGAAGCAAATTGGTTTACATATTTAGGGAAATATAGCTACTTAAAAATTATAACATATATTTCACTATTGATCACAAACTTTGACTAAATGAATGGTATTAATGTCATATTTAAATTAAGCCTATAAAGTTTTCTTAATGGCTCTTATCTATATAAGGTTGCACACTATATTGTCCATGATTTTGTTGATTTGATTTCTCTTTCCATTTTTTAGAATAATATCTCCATATTGTCATGTCACAATTTATTAAAATCATAAGACATCTCACAACCGAATTGAGACAAAGACTTCGTGATCCAACCTAAACACAAATCAAATCATTAAAAATCCTTTTAGTTTCTCCACGTGATTGCATCAAATAATTTGATTATTTATTTCTGGTTTCTATTAGATTTCCTCGATCTAATTTGATTTGAGGGAGTGCAAAAGTTGGGATATGCAAAATACACTTCGATTTCATATACATTTAATTGAAATCTCCCACAAGATATTTTAATGGTAGAGTTGTTAGAGTTTGTGACATTTTTAGGTAATGATCACAACATCTCCTTATACATGGAAATATTCCTTCTTTAATTCATTAAACCAGGACAAAAAAAAGAGAAATATTTGGTTTGTTCAACAAACAATTGGCTCTTGTAGATATTGAATAAGATTCCCAATAGACCCACTGAGACATTCAATAAAGGGGTAGTTCATAATACTTCCATTCATGGGATGCACATGCCCCATTATGCCATCACACAAGCCTTACACATGGAATCTTTGGCCTACAAGCATGATATGATGTCCATTTCAATATTTGTGACATAAGGGACCATTCTCATGGTGTAATACATGGTATAGAGTTAAACTAATGGTTCAAGGACATTCCAATTATCACAAGGACTCACAGGTCATGGATTGTTCCTTAGACAACCATGGAAGCCCAACATAAGGAATCTTCACCCCATGAGTGAGATATGGTAACCATTTTGAGGATTAGTGCACTAAGGATGGTTCTTATAGACCATGCCATGGTATAGGGATTAAATTCAAGGACTTAGGCCATGACATTTTCCATGATATCTCATTGTGTTATGCAATAAATTCCCAAATAAACCATAAAAAGAGCAGAAATAGACTAGAAGAGAGTAATCCACACCTTAATAATGCATAACATAGATGAATAGAAAGACTCTTCGAGGGGGAAACCTCCTTATACAATGTACTAAGTACAAAAGACAAGATGAGAAAAGAAAAGACACTCAAATGAAAATATCTCCTTCCTATATATAGGAGATTAAGAGGTACCATTACAACTCACTGATCCAAGCTATCATAACTAATATAATCATACTAATGACAATTACCACTAATGGACCAAATACAACATCAAAACTAATGTAATGCACCACAATATTGGGTTAAATGTGCCCCCATTTAGGGATAACATGCCCCTACCCTTCATACAAGTGTTGTCCTCAACACTTGATTAGATATGGATGATTTTATATGAAGGAATCATCTTCCCATGTCGAATCTTCCACTGACAAGTTCTTCCACTTGATGAGGTACTCAGTGATATCCTGATTTAGTAGTTGTTTGGTCCTCGTTTCAGTGATTTGTTCAGGTTCCAATGTGACTTTTCCTTCTTCATCAAGCTCAGGAAACATTGTTTGAATTGGGATCTTGTCTCCTATTACCCTCTTTAAGAAAGAAACATGGAAAACTGGATGCACACTTGAAGATGAAGGGAGCTCCAATTTGTAATTCATACTACCAATTTTCCGCAACACTTTATAAGGACCATCAAAATTGGGTGCTAATTTATTGTCCTTATTTACTTGCTTGAGGGACATCTACTTGTAAGGTTGTAACCTCAGAAATACCCAATCCCCTTCTTTGAAAGTCCTTTCACTATGATGTTGATCAGCTTGTTGTTTCATCATGTTTTGTGACATAGCCAGGTTGTCCTTAAGTATATGGAGAACTTCTTGTTGGTGATATATGTGATCTTCCACGGATTGAAATTTAGATTTTCCTTTAAAGGGATATGTGATAGAGGGAGGCTAGTACCCATAAAGTTTCATAAATGGAGACATTTTTTATGATGTAGGGAAGAAACTATTGTACCACCATTCTGCCAAAGATAACCATTTCACCCAAAGTATTTGTTTGTCAAATGCAAAGCAATGAAGATATCCTTCCAAATATTTGTTCACTATCTAAGTTTTCCCATCAGATTGAGGATGATAACATGAACTATGAGACAATTAGGTATCCAAACAAGACAAGGATCCGGTCCAAAATTTTCTAGTGAAAATTGGATTTCTATCACTTACAATAATCTTCGGATTTCCATGTAAATTCTGAACTGTTTCCATAAAGGATACAACTACTATACTTGCATTAAAAGGGTGAGAGAGTGCACAAAATACATGCATACTTCATGAGTCTATCAACAACCACCATAATAAAATTCTTTCCTTTTTAATTGGGTAGACCTGTGATAAAATCCAATGAGATTTCCTCCCAATACTGGCAAGGTATGTATAATGGTTGTAGAAGTCATGTGGTATTAACTGTATTAATATTATTTTTTGGAAAACCAAACATTCAGCCACGAACCTTTGAACATCAAATTTAAGACCTTCCCAAAAAATTCCTTCTTGACCCTGTGATAAGTTTTCAAGAATACAGAGTGCCTACCTATAGGAGAGATGTGTAATTCCAAGAAGACCTTTTGTTTGGGTTGGGAGTTATTGCATAAATATAAGTGATCCTTATACCATAGTGAATCATTTTTCCACACAAAAGTATCTGATACACTAGGATTGTTCTGTAGATTTTGAATGAGCATCCACAAATATAGGTCATTTTCCATTCTTCCCTTGCTGCTACTACCCAATCGGGTTGTAGAATGGAAATTGCACAAAGTAATGCCCCAACATCTTCATCTTTTCTGGAAAGTGCATCTTCCACCACATTTTGTTTCCCTTTTTATAGATGATTTCAAAATCATATGCCAACATCTTGGTTACCCATTTTTGTTACTCTTCTGAAAGATAGTCTATGTTCCAAGAAGTATTTAGGACTATCATGATCTATTTTGACCTTTAAGTGCCTACCTATTAGGTAAGGAAATCATTTCTTAAGAGCATGTAGTGTAATACCCTAATTTTGACCCCTGTGAAATATTGGCTTTTAATATAAATATTGTATACATGTGTTGTATGTTTCCTTAGCATGGAGCTATAGGCCAAGGCCCCGCTAGTATATGTTTGGATTTTATTTAAAACAAGCAAGTATTTGATATTTTGATACCCATGTGCTATTAAGCCATGGAATATTGTAAATTGATATAAATATTAATATTGCAATAAAATACCAAAACTGGCTATGGAAGCAACCAATGAGAAGGAACCATGTGTATCCACTAGGGAGTGGTGAGGGGGTTGTGGGATTTAGCCATAAGCTACCAAATGTCATTGTGAGAACCCATTTGACTTTCCTTGATGACATTTATTTCTGTTGTAAGGAAGTAGTTGAGGATTTCAGTCCATAGCTTCAATGGAGCATGGGCAGCCCAAAAATTTGTATTTGTAGGTATGGGATCTGTTTTCTTGTACCACAAGCCACTCTACCTCACGGTAGTTGCTTCTTTCTCATCTCCATTCCATTGTGGAAGTTACTAGCATCATTTTCCATCCAAAAACGAATTGCCAGCAGTGAGAAAAACCAGAAATCGCAACTTTGAAAGAACCCACGTTTTGAAGAGCTAAAAACGCCCAGATTTGGTATTGGACAGTAAAATACAATGGGGGATCCATAGATATGAACCTTGGGGTGAATTTGAGAGTATTAGATACCCCGAAATCCATTGGGAAACCCAGTTTTTATAGCCTAGAAAACTAGTGATTGGATTGAGTTATTTGATGACAGAGTTCTGAGAAATCCAAGTATGAATGACAGAGCAGAGGTTGGGGTTGCTTGATAAACCCAGTGAAGGCTGGAATCTCAAAGAATTAACAGCTCGAACTTTCTATGCCCATCCTGAAGAGCACTGGAGGGAATGGATGCCTGAGAGATTGTGCAGCAGAGAAAGGGACCTTCCTTGTGTTAGGTGTGGTAGGTATTGTGGGCGCCTTGACTGTTTGAATTAAATTGAGATGCTTGTAGCTCTTTGGTTGAGCTCACTGGCTTAGCATTTCCCTCCTCTATCTCCTTGTATGCTTGATAAACCCAACTGTGTGTTGGCTTAGCATAGCTATTGAGTGAAACCATGGTTGTGAGTGAGCCCAGGTAGTTCCTCCTTAGTGGATACACAACCCAGCTCGGGGGTGATCTCTCAGCTGAAAGAATACAAGCTGGACAGAGATCTATGGTTGGGTGGAACATTGCTCTCACATAGACAGTTGTTGGACAGCTTCATCTCAAAGATAAGTTTCTCTATGATGTAAATTATATGCATTATGTGTTTTTATGGTGTTAATTCAAGATGTTACTTATTCATGTAAATGAAATTGATATGAAATCTGTGAATGGCATGAGAATGGGATTGGTTCCATGTGTGAATGATTCATTATTTGCCTGGGTTAAATATGCTGATGCATTCCATTCTAGCTGTGTGTTATTATGTTTAATTCTGCTGTGTAAATTAGCTGTGCATTTTATTTTAAATGGAAAATTTTTTACCATTATGGCTTTGGGGAAAAATTAGACACCCCGTGTTACAGTCATGTTCCCTCCCTTGCATTGGATTGATGGAAGGGGATGTGACATGTAGTATTGCCAACATTTCCTTCTCATAAATGGGATTATGTAAGTGATTTCCCTTAATTTGATTACTTGGGAAAGAAAGCGGTTGTCCTTCTTGCATTAGAACAATACCAATGCCATTTCCTGAAGCATCACATTCCACAATACAGTTTTTTGTGAAGTATGGTGTGTCCATACTAGGAGCATTGCACATTGCCTCTTTAATTTGTTCAAAAGATTGAGTTGCCTCTGGAGTCTAATAAAATGCATCTTTCTTCAATAATGCTGATAGAGATGCTGCTATTCTTCCATAGTTCTGAACAAACTTGCAGTATTACCCTTTCAGACCTAGAAATCCTCGAAGATTCTTAAAGGTTTTGGGAATTGGGTAATCCATCATGGCTTTAATTTTGTTGGGGTCTACCTTGACACCTTCATGAGATACAATATGACCCAAATAATCTACCTCCTTTACCCCAAAGAAAAAATTGGAAGGTTTTGCATATAGTTGCTCCTTTAGTAGTTGTAGTACCCTGCCAACGTGTTGAATATGTTCTTCCCAAGACTTGTTATAGATTAGTATATCATCAAAGAACAGTAGAACAAATTTTCTAATGAAAGGCTTGAAAATAGAATTCATCAAACCTTGAAATGTGGAAGGTGCATTCACGAGACCAAATGGCATGACCAAAAATTGATAATGACCTTCATGAGTTCTGAATTTTGTTTTTGGGATGTATTCATCCTTCATTCTAATTTGATGATACCTATAATGGAGATCCAAATTTGTCAAGAAAACTGATCCATGTAATTCATCTAACAATTAATCAATGACAGGAATGTGAAACTTATATTTAATGGTATTCTTGTTGAGATGTCTATAATTTGGACACATACACAATGATCCATTCGACCTGTGTACCATTACCACTGGTGCAGAGTAAGAACTTTTCCTAGGAGTAATTATGCTGGCCTCTAACATTTCTTCCACCATATGCTCAATCTCACTCTTTTGGCCATAAGGGTATCTGTAAGGTCTGATGTTAGGAGGATCACTTCCTGGAATTAAGTGAATAGCAGATCAAAATTCGAACAAGCATAAGACCTTTTGGAATATATTAAAATACCCTTCAATACTTATTAATGACCTTTTGGAGATCTGGGGAGATAGGAGACTTAGATGTTTGAACATCTAATGAGCATAATTGTGCAATTACACCTTGATGTCCCTTTTTCATTAGTTTTGTCATACCATTAGAGCTTATCACCTTGCTTGGTTTCCCTATGATACCATTTAACTCATATTCTTTTCCTTCCCATAAAAATTTCATGAAAAGCTTCTGAAAATTAAAATACATTGTTCTCATTGAATGTAACCATTGAACTCCCATGAAAACATCGACACTACCTCGTATGAGGAAATTTGCCACAGTTTTTCATTTCTATTGCCACATCTTATCGTCTCAATTGCGATGATCATGGTCACGATTTTTCTTGGAACTTGTTTCATGGATATAATGACGAACTTGGAAAGTCCTCGCAATAGAGACGAATACTGCTTGCCATGTGTCTTCTATAAGGTGGTCTTGAAAATATTTATTTTTTATTCATTTTCTACAAACCGTCCCTATATCGATGAAACATTCGTCCCTATAACGACGAAATATGTCGCAAAAGCATTGCACAGAATTTTGCTTCCATGAAAAATCGTCTCTCTATCAATAGTTTTTCGTTGAACATACCAAAAGAAGGTAGAACTTGTGACAATTTTTCTATACTTGCGACAATGTTCCGTCGCAAGTATCGACGAACTTTCGTCGACTAGAGAAAAAGAAGACAGAACTTCCGACGGTTTTGCTATACTTGTGACAAAACTTCGTCGGTAGAGAGACGGAACCTGTCATGTACCCTCCCATCTATCCCATGCAAGGAAGAGAACATGGCACTAAAATCTGGGCTTTTTAAAACAACTTATCCAAATTCATCATGAATAAAAGGTATGGAATTATAGTAAAATGCATATGTGTGCAGATGCAAATCAATTGAACATGCACAGTAGAATAAAACATCATCCACACACATTTCATAACCATCCAACATATCTAAATAGCCATCAATTAAAATATTTGTAGAAGTAAACACAATAAAATACTCATCTGGATGTAATGTTGTCCCAAACAACTAGCTATGTTGCTGCAATGTTCCACCCAACCATAGGTCTATGCTCAGTCTGTATTATTTCAGCACTTAGAGACCACCCCTGAGTTGGGCATGATATCTACAAGGAAATTGGGTCTCTCAAGTTCAGCTCAGCCAAAGAAATGGATGCCCATCTCAACCCCAACATTCTCTTACACACATAACTCATATATGGGCTTGGAAACACAATTTCAGCAGTGGAACTTAGAAACTAGATGGACATTGGTTTTCCCCAAAATGTGGGCACACCAAAAACGAATTTGTGAGAGGGAAAATCGACCATAGAGAAGAAAACAATTTCTCCCACTCATATACAAGTAATCAGTGCGCCAAAACAACCTCTATGGTCCGCAAATCGATTTCCCTTTCTTTCCAACTGTTATGCAACACAAAAATGCCCTTCCCAGTTAGGAGAGTGAGGTAAAACACAGGAAATTCACGGAGGAAAAGACCTAGGAAGCTCCAAACTTGTGAGAGAGAGAGAGACTGGTTCATGGATAATGGCTTGGGGAGCAATTCATGGCTTTTTTCTTGTCCAAGAAGCAAAACACAATTTTCCATGTAGGGTGGCTTTCCCATACTCGGATTTGGATAGCCATACCTCTCCATTCCTAAGGCATTAACTACCTCAACCAACTCTTGGGAGAGTAAATGATTGGGTACAAAAGTCAGCATGGGTAGTTGAGGGTTGATGGGCTCTCTCCTTGACACTTGGCTTGACTTGATTGGCTCACAGGTTTGAATATTCCTCCACCCCCAATTCCTTGTAAACATCATGCCCCCATCTCTTGTTGCATTGCATAGCTAGTTGTGGGCATATATATTAAAATGCATATTTACAATTCCCATGGTTCACTAGCACATGGATAACATAATATCAAATACTTGCCTCTTCTAGATCGAGCGTTCACTAGCGAGGCCTTGGCCTTAAGCTCCACGCTAGGAATCATACATAATATGCATACAATATTTACATTATAGCCCAAAATATTATAAGGGTCAAAATGGGGGACATGACAGAACCTATAAGTTTAAAAAACAAAAGTAATAACCGTAAACATTTTCTACATCCAAAGAAGTTAATTTTATGGGAATCACTAAATTTTATTCTTAGAATGGCCTGAAGTTGTATCTGCTCCAGGTACATACAACAATCAACTGGGAAACATACATACCTTGAATAAATTTGTTCTTAAAATGGATTTCGGATGGGTATGTAGAATGAATACATTTTTTGTGAACCTCTTAATTTTTTGAAGTATGATGCTTTTTGGTATCAGAAACAATGAGATAGTGATAAATGTTATGATATTAGCATGTAGCACATATACAAGCAAGGAGCTAGTGATAGGATAAAAATGGCTACTTAGATAATATCCAGTAGGATAATGCCATAGGTAAATACATTTGTCTTTGTATGAATCATTGCAAAAAATCATAAAGCTCTATAACATGAAAAAATGGATGGATCATAGATTGATTCTCTTCCATGTATGCTCATTTGTGATCACTGAATAAAATAAACAAAATGAGTGGAGGTATACTAGCCATGGTATTTGTATCGTCTAAAGTTTATCCCTTTAGAGGTGGGATCATGTTTATATTGCTCATACAATCCCTCTTGTTGTGTATTTTTTCTAGCTATAGGACAATATCCTGGATACGATAAACATATATAGGTTCCTTTGGGTCCATTTTTAATCCTCTAGACCTAGTATATTAACTCCCTATGGAACCTAGATCATAGGAATTTTTGTAAGTCGTCAATATTTTCAACTAAAATACAATATAATTGACTAAATTATATTTTCATAGTGATTACATTCTTTAAGGTAATTTAGATTTTCATAGTTTTTAATCTAATGGAATGAATCATGGGATAAACTTTGAGTAGTTCCCCATGATCCATGGATGTGTGCACTATGCCTATTTTCACTATGTCATATTTCACTAAGACTTTTGTCTTAGTGTGTGATGACTCTGATCGTGACCTAAGAGTAGTATTTCAACACAATGGATGCCTATTATCCTTCACTAGCAAGCATCAATTAAAAAATAGAAACCAAAATTGATGGTTTGATAAAGTAGATATAAACAAGTTTGATAGTTTAAGTCAAATATGTTGGGTTACTACGATGGAACATCACTTCTATCTTCAATCTATTACTATAATCTCATGAAACTTTGAGAGAATGTTTTATACATGGATAGGGATCATTGGTAATGGTGGTAATGTCATAAGAATTCCTATGGGGTTACATTGCTTGAACGCACACTTTGTAAACACTACTTATGCTCTCTTTGAAATTTGACACTCATTATTTCAGAACTTTTACCAAGTTGAGATACAAAAGCACAATAACAGGATTTATAATGGCCTTCAAGCAACTGAAATTGCACAAAAGGGACATGGACAGTTTCTTTACTAAACAATGTGTTTTTTAGTGGTATAAATGAGGATATTAAAGTACAAGCTTTCATGGATCATCCTTCCACTTTGTTGGAGGCATTTGAGAGAGATATAGAATCACAAATAGTTGCACCAACCCCCTGGAAGAATGATTCACTTCAAAATTACATCAAAATATTCTCTTCAAATATGCCTTGGGAAGGGTGCCAAAACAATCCATAAAATTAGCCTCTAAAGCATCGCAAGCATTCCTCTAACTTAGATTCACAACGCTTCTCCAAATATGTCCAATACATTGAAATCTTATCCAAAACACCTTCAAAACTATCCTAAACAACGCTTCGCATCTACCTTGAGATATATGTCAAAGCTTCCCACATAATCACTTCAATATTGTCTCGTAAAAACCTTCAAAACTACTCACAATAAGGCAGTCTAAATCAACTTGGAAAGTGTGCCACAACTTCCTTCACACTGTACACAAAAATGCTCTCAAAATATGTTCTCATCTCTATCCAAAATCTACAATGCTCGGTAATTGTACCAAAGTCTTCCTTCAAATAAGTCCTCCTGCCTATCCTAAAAGGACCTTAAAAAGGATTCCCTTAGACTTGTCATGACAAACTCCCCAAAAATTCCCTCAACACATGCTTCAAAACATCCTTATAATATGTGCCAAAAGTTGACCCCAAATCTGCCCTTGAACTCAACCTAAAATATGCCATAGAATCCCTACTTCCTCAGAACTCAGCCTTATGTGGAGGCATGCTAACATTGCATGGAGTGTAGTGTTGTACCTTTGAAACAATTCTCTTTAGAAAACATTGGCTTGCTCCTTCAACAAATGACTTCAATCTTCAAATGCCCCATAAACCTTTTAGAGCCTCTTGAACAAGCATTTCCAAAGTTGCATGCACAATTTTGAGCTTGTATTCTTCGATGATAACCTGATTTATAACAAAACCTAGGAAGCAAATGTGGTGCATGTTGATAAAACCTCCTTACTACTTAGGAATAACCTATTGTTCCTCAAACATTTCAAATTTGGTTATGACATTCGTTTGAAGAAGCGGTCCATAGGTTCCTTACTCTACAATCCTATATGAAGACCTCTCTCAAAGACATGGGCTACCAGAAGCTAGTGCCAAAAACCTATAAGCTAATGCATTGGACAAGTTTTGTATTGAATGGGTATTCCAACTCAGTCCAAGAGTATCCAAGTGTTTCATGTGTCCTATTTGAACAAGGTCGTGGGGCCAAATTGTTGAGTTTGAAACAACTTCCAATAATTTGTTAGGTGGATATGATTGTTGACTTCTTATCGATCCCACTTACGTAGGTTTTGAAGCATTGTAAAAAATGAAAATTGATTTGTTATTGTTTGTGTGGTTGACATGGTTGAGGTGGTTGCAAATTGGAGAAAGAGCCCAAGAGGAATATTTCTATTTAATTGGGAGGTTTTCGAAGGTCCCAAGACTTTTAGCAAGCCTTGCATGTGGAATTTTCCACCTATTTGGCACCATTGCACACGTTTCTATGGATTTGATGGTGGAGAAAACTACCTTGAAGTCCACACATGGGAAGGAGTTCCTAGTTGACATGTTCTTTGCACACATTTCCAAACTTTCTCACATGTGTTGAAATGAAGGAAAATGTGGTGTGAAATGAAGGCAAATATCAACAAATGTCGTAAGTAACTTGTAAGTGGAAAAGTGACAAGTTGTCATTGAGAGATGTGAAGAACATGGATGTAATGATGCATGATAGAATAGACATTGTTGATGGTTAGAGTAAGATTACTATAAACACTTGATACAAAATGTTTTATATTTCATGCTCAATTTTCTACCACAGTTGGAAAAAGTTGGTTGTTGAGCTTGATTTGCACTAGAAACTTCCAAAAAGTGGCTCAAGGAAAACTCATAAAGGGTGTATCATATATTTACAAATATCAACACCATGTCCTTTTTTACAACTCCACCAAGTATTTTTATCGTATTTAGAAGATAATTTCATCTCTAATTTTACTCTTGTAGAGCTCATAAACCCTAGCATTCCTTTCCATGAGTGAACAGAATTCTTCATTTGATCTTCTTTAGGCTTATAGGTATAATTTTTGAGTGGGGATCTCATTCACTTTTGTATAATATGCTTATTTTCACTATGTCATATTTCACTAAGACTTTTGTCTTAGTGTGTGATGACTGTGGTCGTGACCTAAGAGTGGTATTTCAACACAATGGATGCCGATTATCCTTCCCTACTAAGCATCAATTAAAAAATAGAAACCAAAATTCAAAATGATGATTATGATCCCCAAACATAAACTAATGGCATATTTGATGCATTTCAAGACAAATCTTCTAAACACTAAAATAACTGGAGAAATTGGAAAGTAGAAGAAAAAAACCTTGTCAAAACCCACTTTAAAAAACACGTCAAAATCCTTACCTTATCATTGTCCTTTCGCCAGATCCATTATCCCATACAACTTGATAAGAGTTGTCCACGAGATGCATTTCCATCACCAAGACCCGCATAAATCATCAAAGGCATAATTTTTATATGAGTAAATAAAATATAATCAAATAAACAGGCATTTAAATCCTACTACAAAGTCCTATGGAAATCAATGAACCATGAAATGTTAAATTTATTAACAATATTTTAAGAAATAGACATGCATTTAAAAATTTTCAACAATCTTTAATACATAGGAACAAAAGAGTATTTATATCTTATTGATATCCTCTCTGTTTTGAGAATAGTTTAATATTATCTACTAACAGGGCCAACCACATGAAGGTGGAAGCTCATATGGCCCCTCCCCCCCCTCACATCGCACTCAATTCCCCATACCCAATAAATGATTTTGTTTACATAGAAAACGTATAAAAATTCATGCATAACTAGGATATTCATCAAAAAATATAAACATATAAACATTGAAGCATAACGAGGTAATTCATATAAACAATGTTTCTGGCTAACAACATCGATATACATCCAAATACAAGTCATGAATTTATACATCTACTTTTTCTTTGATTTATGTTTTTTTGCATTGTAATAACTAATGAGTAGGGTATCACAATCATCATTTGGTGCAGTATTTACTATGCCATGTCCTACTATTGTTTGTGTTTCCATGCCCTCATGTATCATAATTCTTGTATGTGTCCTACTATTGTTTGTGTTTCCATTCCCTCATGTATCATACTTCTTGTACGTCGTTGAGTAGGGCGTGGAGGCCGTTCTGAAGGGGCATGAACTACAACTTTGAAAATGAGCATATTGATATGTTGAAATATTATTGAAATAAATATTTCATTATTTTGATTAACATTACAATATTGCTCTTTACCTGTCTGTGTAGTTGTGACAACTGGTGTGTTAATTGTTTGTCTACTTGGTTCCTCTTGCAATTCACCCTCCTGAGCTACATGGTCTTCCATTGAAAGAAGAAAATTTATAAGTATATGTCAGGAAATAAATATCTATAATCACAGTAGATATTTCTATTTCCAAAGCATACATACCAGAATGGTTTCTCTACTCCCCACTATCATGGGACATGCACACCCCAACATCAACTAGTACGTGCCGAGTACCACTAGATTCACTGTTGTGGTTGCACTGTTGCTTAAAAACAAACATAAATATTTAGTTATGGGTGATATAATCAAAACTGTATAGATTTTAATAGTATACTGCAATGATGGCCTTATTTAGTTTATTTACCTGCATTTGCGTCATTAGGGAGATTGGAGTCTAGCCCAAGTTTTTCCGATATTCAATCACACTTTGAAAACCATACTTGAAACCAAGCTTTAGGTCTTCCTCGGTGGCAGTAGCTTGGAACGTATTTCCGTACAATGCATAACACATTTAAAATTTCCAATATCAAAAACAGATATTTGTTCGCTACTATTAAATAAATATTCCCCATAGTTAATCATTTAATTCTTACGATTCAGGCTCTTAGTTTTCTATAGCCACCCTGCCCAGTCTATGATGCCCATGCTTTTCCACTCTATCCTTGGTTTCTTTGGAGGTGTTAGGTATCCTATATATGAAAATTTTGAAAAATGTTATATATCAGAATTCTTACTTAAAACAAAATAGAAAAAAATAAATGAGCATATTTCACTAAAAAAGATGATATGTGTTGTACCTTGCTTTACCAAGTTGTGGTTGTTTTCCTTGTCTTTTTAGTAATTTCTCGTTTGCATCCTCTATGAGTGCCTTCCACTCTTTCTTTGGAACCATGGGCGGGTGCTCAGGCTTGAGGTCAAGTTGCAATTTATCCCTATATTGGGCCTTGGTATATTTTAAATTCTCGCCGGCTAACTTTGCAACCACTTTCTTATTGAATGTATTGCCGAACAAGTTTACCACATGGTCTATCAATTCATCTTTGTTTCTGCTATCTTAGCTATTCCACTGTGTGCGAATGGTGGGGCCAAACAACTCCAATGCTTTGTCATTCAAGTTCCTGTAGAAAACATTGTTTCCTGCAGAAATGTGTAATCCATTAATTTATAATAATTTCAACGTATGTCCATTTCAATTTCATGATTAAAATGAATAAATTAATTAATAAATACATGCAATCTTTTGAATCTTTATAGGAACACAAGAGTCATCCACCAGAAAGGTGAGATCTAGTGATCTGGTGCTTTTAACTTGTGCTCCTCCAGGAAAAGTTTCCTGGCCATCTACAGTACGTTCATCTCCGGAGTCATGTGGAGTCCTAGGCTCCATCTCATCATGCTCTGGCATGTCATGCCGAACAAAATCAGTGCCCTCATCAATGGATTTGATGCCAACCTCAGTAGTGTCAAAACACCGCATTGGTACATTGGTTTGTCGACGTTTTTGTTGCACTGGAGCATCACGGCTACCTATACCTGTCTCGGCAGGTTCTCTAGTCACAGGTTGTAAAAAATCCTACAAACGAAAAAATTTACTTTATCAGATCACTTGGAAAAATAGAAAACATAATATCAAATATGAAATCATGTCATAGCTTAAAAAAATATGTCAGTATGCCACTTACCCCATAAGATTATATTTGATCTTGCAGCTCTTCAATCCTTGCCCTCTTCTCCTGTGTCACGGGACTTATGCGAGCCAAGGAAAGCATTTCTATGTTTTCCTTTTTCAGAGCCTTCCTTATAGTTTGCATTGGGTCTGTGGAATAGTAAATGTATTCCTCAAGTACCTCATCACCCAGATCGAGTGCACTGGACTAAAATCATCAAACAATAAAATTAAGCAAAATAATTTTAACATCATTCAAATATTGTTATTGTAATGAAATTTAGTTACTATTAAGCACTAACACTTACTTGATGCGGTGTTGTGGCTGGTGAATTCCCACGTTCAACCTATACTAATCTACTTCGAGTGGGTGACTGTCCACGGTCACCCTAGACCGTGGAAGCAGCAGGTGCCTTTCCATGGTCCTCACCCTAACACGATAAATCAATCAATAATTCATACTAAGCACAAAAAAATTCGAATGTTAACAGTGAAAATCGAATGTTAACAGAAAAAATAGAAACATTTAGTTATTATATTTAACATTTCCTGATGAGGCACAGAGTGTGACCTTCCACGGTCACCCTAGACCATGGAAGCAACAGGTGCCTTTCCACTGGCCCCAAACACAATAAATCAATAAATAAACGTTATGAAAGTAATTGTAACATAATAAAAAATGAGATATTGCAATAATATTTATTTTTACCTCAGAAGTAAAAGACACGTGTTATGTTCCATGACGATCATGAACAGACCCCTGCCATAGTGTAATAAGCATGTTATAACATGGAAATATTTTGGGGTTGGAGTTTCTAGTTATTGTAGTCATATTTAGTTACTATATTTAGTTGAGTCAATAATTCTAACATAAACAAAAATGAAATATTGCAATAATATTTACTTTTACCTCCAAAGGAGAAGATACATGTTCTGCTCCATGACGATGAGGGGACCCCTTCCACAATGTAATAAGCATGTTATCATATGGAAATATTCATAATAAGCACGAAAAAAATGAATGCTAACAATGAAAATCGAATGTTAACATAAAAAATCGAAACATTTAGTTATTGTAGTCATATTTATTTACTATATTTAACATTTACCTGACGAGGCACAGAGTGTGACCTTCCACGATCACCCTAGACCATGGAAGCATGAGGTGCCTTTCCACTGGCACCACCTTGACACAATAAATTAATAAATAAACATTATGAAAATAATTGTAATGTAATCACAAATGAGATATTGCAATAATATTTATTTTTACCTCAGAAGTAGAAGATACGCGTTCTGTTCCATGATGATCATGAGCAGACCCCTGCCATAGTGTAATAAGCATGTTATCACATGGAAATATTATGGGGTTGGAGTTTCTAGTTTTTGTAGTCATATTTAGTTGAGTCAATAATTGTAACATAAACAAAAATGAGATAAGCATACCAATGTAATAAGCACGTTATAACATGGAAATATTCATAATAAGCACAAAAAAAGCGAATGTCAAAAGTGGAAATCGAGTGTTAACAGAAAAAATCGAAACATTTAGTTATTGTAGTCATATTTATTTACTATATTTAACATTTACCTGACAAGGCATAGAGTGTGACCTCCCACGGTCACCTTGGACCATGGAAGCAGCTGTTGATGTATATGTAACTTCGGAATGTATTTCATCTGTGTATTTTATATATATTTATTGTACCCTTATAAGAGATGTGTTATTCCTCTATAAGGAAGTGTTGTCATGTGGATTGACAAGTGTCGCAAGTGTGTGTTCTTGCCGATGGGTTATTAGACCACCATGTGGGGTCGGCCCTGAATTATATATATTATAATGTGGATGTATCTAGATAGACAAGTCAGCCCCATAAGGTCACTGGGCAAAAAGGTTAGTATAAATAGAGATCGGAGATCTCTATTTTATTCACTCGGAAAAGTAACTCACTCTCACTTGAAAAGTGGCGCACTAGTGAGGAGGAGGATCATCTTCTATCAGGGGACTATCTCAGTGTTATTTGGTTGTACTTTTGGTTGAGCCATTGCTCTCTCTATCTCTGAGGAAGTTGTGGGGTTTTTCACCTTAGGGTTTTCCCCACAGAAACTCTGTGTCTCTTGTCTTTTATGCTTTTGATTCTTGTGATGCTTGTCATATTGTGATTGTCTTGCATTGATATACTATAGATGTTATTCTCTCAGCAAAGATCCTAGATTATTGTGAATTAATGCTCAAAATTGAACATGGTATCAGAGCTAACCTGAGAAGAAGACATTTTGCAGTGATGAAAGCTTGAGTTCCTTGTTTATTGGGTTTCTCTCCACAGATTTTTGAAAATCAGTATAGTAGATTGACTCTACTCATCAAGGCGCATCTATCTGTCCAATCAGAATTCAATTCTGAGCATTTTCAGATTTGGCCCTAAAAATTAGGGTTTCCACAAAAATAGGAATTTCTGGAATCTGAAGACACAGTTGGAAGCTCCTTGAAAAAATCGAAGTTTAGAGCTTTGGATCGAGATTTTTTGCTGGGTAGATCTTTGGGAAACTCAAACCCTAATTCAGGGCTCTCCCTAGTGAACCGGGGAGGACAAAAAGGTCATTCTGAAGGGCAAGACTTTGTAATCTCAAATTCTGAATGCACCAGGTTGATCAGCTCACCAAGGCACATCTTTCTATCCTTTCAAAAATTTGAAATTCACATTTTGAATTTTTAGGGTTTCTCTAACAAACCCTAATCTGGGACCAGATCCAATTTTCAGCACTTCAAGTGGTAAGATCTAAATCTTTTCTATTTCCATTTGAAGTACTATTTAAGATGTCTCTCCACACCAATCTTGAGGATAAGCTTGAAGGGGCTGATAACTTCTGAGCCTGGAAGTATAGAATTGGGTTAATCCTGGAAGAGAATGAGTTGGACTCATATGTGAAAGAAGACAGCCCTATCCTAGAGGATGAAGAGGCCAAGGCATTGCATAAGAAGAACTTGGTCAAGGCAAAGAGAATCATTGCTGATTCTATCAAAGACCATCTCATACTCCATGTGTCTTCTCTTAAGACACCCAAGGAGATGTTTGACTCTTTGACCAAGCTGTTTGAAGGGAAGAACATAAATCGGAAGATGACCCTACGGAACCAATTGAAAGGAGTAAAATTTCAGAATGGAGAAACCATTCAATATTATTTTTCAAGGGTCTCCCAGATCAAGGAACAGTTAGAAGCAGTGGATGAAATGGTGGAGAATGGTGAAGTGGTGATGACCACTCTAAATGGCCTAGCCAGGTCATGGGATTCCTTTATCCAAGGAATTTGTGTAAGTAAGAAGTTGATCTCCTTTAGTAAACTACGGGAAGAATGCTCACAAGAAGAAGCAAGGCTTGTGGCATGAGAAGAAAAGATGGGAAATGAAGATCAAGCTCTCACAACTCACACCAAGAAAGGGAAGTCCAAGAGAGAGCCATCTCACTCCAAGAAATCTTCACATCACTTCAAAGAAAGAAGAATATGCTTCACCTGTAATGAGAAAGGACATATTTCCATAAATTGTCCCAAGAACAAGAAGGACAACAACATCTCCAACAGGAAGAAGAAGGGTAGCAAAAGAAGGTTTCATGCTCATGCTGCCGAAGATGATGAACCCCCAAAGAAGAAGGCTAGGGCAGAAAGTGATAGTAATGATGACTCATCAAGTGAAGAAGAGTATGTTCTGATCTCTGCTCTCACAGGTACCATCTCCCATGGTTGTAATGATTGGTTGATTGATAGTGGGGCTTCCAAACACATGACTGGGTTTAAGGAATCTTTTGTGAATCTATCTGAACATGAATCACCCCATAAGGTGAAACTTGGGGATGATTATCAATACCCAATCAAAGGAAGTGGTGAAGCCTCCTACAACCTAGATTCTGGAAAATCCTTGAAGATGAAAGAAGTACTTTATGTACCTGGGTTCAAGAAGAACTTACTCTCCATCTCTGCATTGGATGCAAAAGGTATGAGGGTTGCATTTGTAGATGGTCAAGTCCTAATGTGGCCAAAGGGAAAGAACATAGATGATGCAGTAGTGATTGGAGAGCAAGAGGGAGGTTTGTATAAATTGAAGGGACAACCTGAACATGCCATGGTGCATGAATCCATGGAGCCAAGTGAACTTTGGCATAGAAGAGTTGCTCATATGCACTATAGAGCACTTCCAATTGCAAGCAAGGTAGTAGAGGGTCTTCCTGAAATCAAGACCAAACATGAAGGTGTTTGCAAAGGATGTGCAAAAGGTAAGAACATTAAGAAGGCTTTCCCAAGCAGTGAAAGCAAGGCAAAAGACATCCTGGAAATCATCCACTTAGATGTATGTGGTCCTATGTCATCCAGTTCTCTAAGTGGGTGTGCTTACTATGTCTCATTTATTGATGACTTCTCCAGGAATACTTGGATATACTTCTTGAAGAGCAAAGATGAGGTGCTTGATAAATTCAAGGAATTCAAAACTTTGATGGATAATCAAACTGACAAGAAGATCAAAACATTCCGATCCGACAATGGTGGAGAATTCACCTCAAGTGACTTCAAGAAGCTTTGTAGTGATTCAGGGATTAAGAGGGAGTTGACTGCTCCTTATAATCCACACCAAAATGGAGTTGCAGAAAGGAAGAACAGAACTATCATGGAAGCAGCAAGGGCAATGCTTCATGACCAGGATCTACCTATGCATCTATGGGAAGAAGCAGCTAGAACAGTTGTATATGTGCAGAACAGAACACCCCACAAGATATTGGACAACAAGACACCAGAAGAGGTCTTTTTCGGTAAGAAACCTGAAGTCAGTCATCTCAGAATATTTGGTTGCCTAGTATACACTCATGTCCCAAAGGAAAAGAGAACTAAACTAGATCCTTCAGGAAAGAAGGGTATCTTTGTGGGTTACAGTGAAAGCTCGAGGGCTTACAGAATATACTTTCCAGGGTTCAAGAAGATTGATGTTAGCAGGGATGTAACATTTGATGAAAACTCAGCAGTCATCAAATCAAGGAAGGCACCTACCGAAGTTTATGAAGAACCTAAGGAAACAAGATTTCAAGACACTACCATGACTGAAGTAATTCCAGAAGTTGTTCATGAGTTTGAAGATCCACAAGAACCTGTAGATCCACCCCGTGAGGATAACTCTCACAAGAGGAAACCTGCATGGGCTAGATAGCTCATTCAAGATGCAGAAAGATTTGGCATTCCAGAAGAAGAACACAGAGCAAAGAAGAGAACCAGATCATAGACCAGCTATGTTGCCTTGCTCTGTGACATTATGAACAAAGAGCCTTCCAGTTATGAAGAAGCAACAGAAAAGAAAGAATGGAAGGATGCCATGGTTGAGGAATACCAATCAATAATGAAGAATGATGTTTGGGATGTTGTCCCAAGACCTAAAGAGAAGTCTGTTGTAACTTCTAAATGGATCTTCAAAATCAAGCATGCTGCAGATGGAAGTGTGGAGAAATACAAGGCAAGATTCGTAGCTTGTGGCTTCTCTCAGAAAGAGGGAATAGACTATGAAGAAACTTTTGCACCTGTAGCCAGGTATACTTCCATCAGAACAGTACTTGCCCTGGCTACAGCTATGAAATGGAAAATACACCAAATGGATGTCAAGACTACTTTCTTGAATGGTGTAGTTGAAGAGGAAGTATATGTGGAATAACCACTTGGTTTTGAAATACATGATAGGGAGTCATATGTGTGCAGATTGAAGAAAGCCTTGTATGGCTTGAAGCAAGCTCCCATAACTTGGTATGGTAGGATGGACAGTTTCCTATCTAGTTTGGGCTTTACCAAGAGTAAAGCAGATTCCAACCTTTACTACAAGGTTGAGGAAGGGAATCCTGTGATTCTACTCCTGTATGTGGATGACCTATTTGTAACAGGAGATGACAGACTAATTGCAGACACTAAGAGGAAGTTTGTTGCTGAATTCGATATGAAAGATTTGGGAATGATGCATTATTTCCTAGGTATGGAGGTGTGGCAGAGTGCAGGTGGGATCTTCCTTGGTCAAGGGAAGTACACAGTAGATATCCTAAAGAGATTTGGGATGATGGATTGCAAGGCCATGGCCACACCGATGGCATCAAATCTGAAGCTTCTATGCGATGCTTCATCTGAGCCAGTTGATGTCTCTATGTATCGTCAGATGATTGGGTCCTTGATGTACCTGACGAACACGAGACTGGACATTTGCTTTGCTGTGAACACATTGAGCCAGTTCCTGAGGGATCCGAGGAGTGTTCACCTGATTGCTGTAAAGCATGTTCTAAGGTACCTAAAGGGTACAGTGGATTATGGGCTCAAGTATGAAGCGAGTCAAAAGTTTAACCTGCAGGGTTATGTTGATTCAGATTGGGCTGACAGTGCTGCAGATAGGAAGAGCACATCTCGGTGCTGCTTCAGTATGGGATCAGGTGTGATCTCATGGTTTAGCAGGAAGTAGTCCTGCGTGGCACTGAGTACAGCTGAGGCAGAGTATGTTGCAGCCTGTTCAGCTAGTTGTGAGGCAATATGGCTACGGAAGCTACTGTCTGAGTTATTTGATCTCCCGTTGGATGCTACTTGTATCTTCCGTGATAACCAGAGTTGTGTGAAGCTATCCGAGAACCCAGTGTTTCATGACAGGTCGAAACACATAGAGATCAAATATCACTATATCAGGGATATGGTGTAGAGAGGAGCTATGAAGCTCCTGTATGTTGTGACGGATGAGTAGATTGCAGATGTGCTGACGAAGCCACTAGCTAGGGTGAAGTTTGAGTACTTCAGAGAGAGGCTTGGTGTTCTTCAGATCGATGACACTTCGAGGAAGAAGTGATGGACACATGTGCTGAAAGCCATTCCAAGCATGTTGGAAGGAGGATCCTTCACATGGCTGTGGATGTAAGCGCTGGATGTTGATGAGCATCAGGATGATGCTCTAGTTTCTACTTTGTATGATCAGTTGGATCATTTATATGTATATGTATGTATGCATCATGTTGCATGCTGGTTATGATCAGTTGGATCATTCATATGTATGTATGCTGGATATGATCAGTTGGATCATTCATATGTATGTATGCATCATGTTGGATGCTGGATATGATCGGTTGGATCATTTGTATGTATTTTGTATATGCATCATGTTGGATGCTTGGACCATGTATCTGTATATGTATTAGGTGGTACATTGTATGATCACGTAGATCATGTATATTGATATGTATCAGGTATGATCAGGTAGATCATGTATGTTGATGGATACATTGTGTGGATCATGTATGTTGATGGATACATTGTGTGGATCATGTATCTATGTATCAAGTGAATACACTATGTGTGATGATATATATCAGGTAGATACTTGGTGTGCATCAGATGGATGCATCGTATGATCAGGATGATCGTGGATGATGAGCTTCTCCAGATGACATGCAGCAGGATGTTGCAGTGATGATGATCAGGATGATCATGTGTACATCAGGATGATGTATGGTGAGTATCAGATGATACTTTGTGGCCGTGGATCAGGTTGTGCAGGTAAGCATGTAATTTGTGCCCTGGGAGATTTGCAGATGGTCTTTTGAGGTTTTGCCTATGGCATGTAATTCGGTGCCCTGGGACATCTAGCAAATGCTCTTACGAGGTTTTGCTTGGGAGGACATATAATTTGTGCCCTGGGAGATCTGTAGATAGTCTTTCAAGGTTTTTCCTATGGCTTGTAATTCGGTGCCCTGGGATATCTGGCAGATACTCTTGCGAGGTTTTGTCCTATGGCATGTAATTTGCTCTTGGGAGATCTGGACAAGATGAAAAAGGCCTCAGATGCTTCAGCCATGTTTTTCCATGACCACATGTAATTTTATCCTAGGAGATCTGGACAGGATGAAAAAGGACTCAGATGCTTCAGCTAGGTTTTGTGGTGGACCACATGTAATGTGCTCGTGGGAGATCCGACAGGTAGAGACGTGTGCTCATAACAGCCTGGGATGCTTCAACCAGGTTTTGTGGTGAGATCACATGTAATGTGCTCCTGGGAGATCCGACAGGTAGAGGCGAGTGCTCGTAACAGCCTGGGATGCTTCAGCCAGGTTTTGTGATGGGTCACTTGTAATGTGCTCCTGGGAGATCCTACAGGTAGAGCTGTGTGCTCGTAATAGCCTAGGATGCTGCAGCCAAGTTTTGTGATGCACATAATGAGTCCTGATAATTCCATAGTATGGCCAGCGATGATGAAGACCTGCAGATTGTGGGCCTACATCCAGTATGAAAAAGGACTGGCTCTGTAGAACTTCCTATGACGAGTAGAGTCAGATATTGGTTGAGATAGCAGCAACAATGACGATGATGATGACGATGCATCGATGATGATGATCCCGAGAAGAAGACTTGTCTAGCAGATCTGTGTCGAGAAATACCTTCCTAGTTAAGAGGGAGTGTTGATGTATATGTAACTTCGGAATGTATTTCATCTGTGTATTTTATATATATTTATTGTACCCTTATAAGAGATGTGTTATTCCTCTATAAGGAAGTGTCATCATGTGGATTGACAAGTGTCGCAAGTGTGTGTACTTGCCGATGGGTTATTAGACCGCCATGTGGGGTCGGCCCTGAATTATATATATTATAATGTGGATGTATCTAGATAGACAAGTCGGCCCCATAAGGTCACTGGGAAAAAAGGTTAGTATAAATAGAGATCGGAGAAGTCTATTTTATTCACTCGAAAAAGTAACTCACTCTCACTTGAAAAGTGGCGCACTAGTGAGGAGGAGGATCATCTGTTATCAGGAGACTATCTCAGTGTTATTTAGTTGTACTTTTGGTTGAGCCATTGCTCTCTCTATCTCTGAGGAAGTTGTGGGGTTTTTCACCTTAGGGTTTTCCCCATGGAAACTCTATGTCTCTTGTCTTTTATGCTTTTGATTCTTGTGATGCTTGTCATATTGTGATTGTCTTGCATTGATATACTGTAGATGTTATTCTCTCAACAAAGATCCTAGAGTATTGTGAATTAATGCTCAAAATTGAACAGCAACATGTGGATTTCCACTTCCGTCACCCTGACACAATAAATCAATCAATAAAAGTTGAGTCAATAATTGTAACATAAAAAAATGAGATAAGAATAGCAGTGTAATAAGCATGTTATCACATGGAAATATTCATAATAAGCACAAAAAAGCGAATGTTAACAGTGGAAATCGAATGTTAACAGAAAAATCGAAACATTTAGTTATTGTAGTCATATTTAGTTACTATATTTAGCATTTACCTGATGAGGAATAGCATGTGACCTTCCACGGTTACCCTGGACCATGGAAGCCACATCTATTCGATTTAAGTTGCAATCGATCAACAACTCTTCACTTGGAAGTATTGTTTTTGTTGCACATACAAATATACAATGTCCTTCGCGTCCCTCAAATTCGCAATTTGGTTTCTTAGTTATTGTCACTGGTCTTGTACTATTTATAAATCCAACAATGTTTTTGGACGCTTTTGGTCTTCCATCAATATACATAGTCACCCCTTTGTTTTTATTGTTTTCTGCCAGTTGTATATAATTTGCGGCAACTCCTTATCTCCGCATACTTTAAGTATACTGGACCAAGATCAACCAATGATTGTATCTATATAATGGTCCGACATACTCCATCAATTTGGTTACATTTCCATAGCTGACCTTTATTCCATCCATGGAAAATAGCCCCAATCCATGTAAGGACGAAGGAGCAATGCGATACATCCTCCCAGTGATGAAGAAATTTGTTTCCACTTGAGGTAGCTTATTAGGTACCCATCGTTGCACTAGATTTCTATACCTCAAGGGAAACTCAATGTCACCTATACTCTCAGCATCATAATTACATGACCCTCTATTGGTAATACAATATTGCATGCATCTATGAAATCTTTTCCTTAACTTTTCAGATCTAGTTGATATAGAATCGGTAGATCTAGTACAACACATCTCACTTTCAACCTCTCCGAGTATATCTTCATCATCACTCGAGGAAGATAGATCTGACAGATACCTATTTGGTGGTACCTACACTCGATAAAACAAGAAGATAAGTTACCAAGCAGATATAAGTTAGCGTTCAAATATATTTACTTGTAATGTTTTAATATCAAAAGTTATTTCTTCCAAAAAAACTTTATCAAAAGCTATTTTTCTCTCAAAGGTGTAATTTCTTTTAGAGTTATTTATATTTGAATTCTTTTTAAGTATAAGACACGATTTGATTTCATTTCATTTTTAAAAAAATGACGAAGGAACTTTTGGGTGGTCCACTTGTCACATTTCCAAAAGTGACAAGTGTCATATAACCTGACCCTAGCCTCCTATTCACTTATAAATAAAAGGAATGCCTTTGTATTAAGGATGACTTGTTGAATATAAGAAATTAAGCCATGTTGGTTTTCCATTACGGGGGTATAGGCTCTAATCACCTTTGTAAATCCTTCAATCACATCCCAAGTTGTTCTTAAGAGGGTATGGATTATTTCCCTCTTTGAGGGTTTATCCACATAAAAACTCAGTGTGTTGATCCGTGTTCAATATTTTTGAAATATCATGTCATCCATGTCAGTGTGTTGATCTGTGTTCAATTTTAACTTCATCCATCCATGGTGGTTATTGGTGTTCATGGGACTCTTCATAGCATAAGATTTATGGTGTTGAAAGCTACCCCCCTTCAACAAGTGACACAAATGTTACAATTTTCCTCTAACAATAATTTTGTAGCATCTCAGCCTCGTTACCTCGATAATACTATCATACTTGTATTATTTTTGTATTGGCATCTTTGCTTGCAATATCCCATTTACTAGTGTTCCATGTCAACCTGCAAGTTTTTAGCAAATGAAAAATGAGCACTCTAGTGGGATGGAAGGTTGTGAGATGAAGGGGGCACATTATGGCATATCTTTGGTAATTGATTACATTTTCTTTGTCATATTCAAAATATCCTATTCTAAATTTTCCTTAACTTCATAGTCCAATTGGATAGGAAATGGTATTGGAAATTTCCACCTTCCATCTTACACTAAAAATGATAAAAACATGTTTTCTAGGGTTTCTCCCGTATTTCTAAAAAAGAATTGGTCTAAAGTGAGAGAAGTATGGGTGAACTAACATTGGGAAATTTTCCTAAATGCCTCTATGATTGTACTTTGTTAAAGGACTTTGTGACATTTGAATTGCATGTTTGGAAGGTAAACATATGGATACTGGTGTTTTCTAAATGAATAAAATTGAAGGATTTGTTCAATTTGGTAAACAAAATCTTGTTTATAGACTTGATAAAGCCTTATATGGGTTAAAGAAATATCCTAGACCTTGGTTTACATTGGTAAATACTTTATCTCCAATAGATTACTATATGTGAATATTATCATTCATTATCTCCAATGGATTACTTTGTAAATTTTTTGGCATGTTTGACCTAGGACTTTGAGATTATGACTTTGACAAGGAAGTGTGATAAAAGAAAAATGGAATATTTGTATCTCACACCAATAATGCACATAGTTTTCTAAAACACTTTCATATGGAGGAAAAATTATGGCATATCTTTAGAAAATGAAAAACGAGCACCCTGCTAGGATGGAAGGCTGTGAGAGGGAGGTTCCTAAGTCCTTCCTGTTTAAGAATGTTTTAATGGTAAAACACAAAATGGAGCTAATGAATCGAGGTCCAATGATTGGGGGACTAAGGGTACATGTTTTGCTATGTCAAACAAATAAAGTTAAAGAAAACAATACAATATTGGCCAAAACATTCCAACCTTTTCCATGGGATGTTGGAGGAAGTCATAAAAGATGACAAAATGAATAATTACATTGGATAAATTTCAAGATGAAGTTGATTATATGAGTAACCACACTAATATGCATATTTGTAGGCATCTAACCATCTGAAGAAACCCGTAGATGGTAAATATGAACACAATGGAATACAGAAGGTGAGATCAATCTAAACCTATGAGCAAAGGGTTTTCTCATTGATGTCTTATCCATTAAGGAAGAGAGGCAATATAGTTGAGGTGGACCCATATTTTTTAAATGCCATGGGACTCTACAATGTACATGCACTATTTGAAACATGGTTTTGAACTACAACTGGAAGATATTTGAAAAACATAAGTGTAGGTAATACATTCCCTTCACGATTTTGGTTTGAATAGATTATGGAAAGATGGAAACTTGTAGGGAAAATTTTTGAAATTAAACTTGCAGAAGCTTCAAAGGGACATATTGAGCTCATTATGCCTCTTCTCCTGTGAATGGGATTGAGTCTTCTTTGGTATGCTCCTGGTCTGCTCCTGGTCTTCTCTGGTCAAGTATGATGTAGTCGGGTCTTTTTGGTGTCGTGTTTATCATGCTTCATTACTGCCTTGCTGCTCTGCCCTGCTCCTGCACTCTTGCACTCCTACTCCTGCCCTCCTGCTCCTTCTCCTGCCCTCCTACCCTCCTGCTCCTGCCCTGCTCCTGCGCTCCTGGTTCCAGAATGGCGCCGCGCGGGGTTGAGTGCCTACTCCTGCCATTCCAACTGCTAGGGTTGTGGTTTCGAATGGCACGCAGGTTGTAATATATATATTATATATTATATTGTAATATATATAATATAGATTACAATGTAATATATATTATATATATTACAATGTAATATATATAATATATATTTTAAATTGTAATGTATTTAATATATAATAACAATAACTTTTTTTTCAATTTGTTTTATTTATAATTTTTAATAATTATTTTTAAAATTTTAATTTTTAATTCTTAATTTTTTAATTTTTAATTTTTAATGTCCTGGATCCGGGTGTCCAGGTGGAGGCCAATGTGGGAGCTAGCGCAAGGGAGACATGTGCCAAGGTATATGGCAATCTCTTTGATTAATCAAGTGATGGTATTAAGGTGCTTGAATGTGTCAGTAGAGGAGGATGGCGCATTTATTTCCTGCATGATCGAGGCTCATAGAAGTTGGTTTATGGAGGTTGTTGGTCTCCACTCGCGCATGGAAACTGCCATGTCTGATAGAACAAAGTACCATTCGGATTTATTGCGAGTTATGAATACTCATGGGTGCACTCAATTCAGGCTCCGTGTTTACGGTGGTTTTGCTCCCCTAGCTATGTTGTTTCATCTCCCCGCTGGTCTTCAGAATTTTGACCATCAAACCTATCACTAGGGCTCATGGGACATTGTGGTCCCTTATTCCATCTCACATATAGTCCTATGTCTAAAAAATGTCTTTCCCATTTTAGTACCTCCATCATCCTTTCTTCTCACTGTTTTCCCCTTTCAGTGAAGGATGACTCATGTGGCTTCCAATGGACAACAATGACAGTGAGAGGAGAGATAATCAATCCAAAGTCTTAAAGGATGATGGAAATTTTATAAATATGGTCCAAAGGTATTTTTTTCATATGAAATATATCAAGGTCACTTCTAGTGTCTTATGGTCTTAGGGAAAAACATGGAAAATTATCCCATGGGAAAAATTTCATGCCTTAAAGTTTCCCTAGTACCATGATTTAATAATCCATGAAAACAATATCTAGCACACTAAACCTTGGAATGACATTTGTTTCTCACTTATAGGCCAGATATTCCCTATATAGATCATGTGTGATGGTTGAGGTCAACATCAGGAATGTCCCATGAATCCCAAAGGTTAATGTTAATCATTTAAGACTTCGTTGTTTGATTGTGGAGCACATATTGCTCTATGAGAACCATCCATTCATTGTGCACCATTTCAATGGAAACCATATTAGACTCATAGTACAAATATATGTTATATAGGTTATATGTGGTGGACTAGGGTTGATCCATGCATGGCACATGATTCACAAAGACAATGTTTAAGGATTTGGACATCATGAATGGATCTAAAAGCTTGATACATGTTTAGAGGAAGAGCACTAGCATATCAGGCTTGAAACATTTCACTGTTATTTGTGATAGTTTCCTCTTCCACAACCCTATTGTTTTCAAAAGTGTGAAAACTATAAAAAATAAGTGGAATCTTCATGCAATTTTTGTCATCAAAAGGGTATTGGTATCTTCAAGTGGCTGTGAAAACTTTGCTCCATCTCCACATTCTATGAAACGTGGTGCATAGCTAATGTGGAATCAAAATTATTTCCAATCCTACCCATTCCAATCCCCTTCGTGCATACATTATAATGGTTGCGCCAATGGTATCTCCGCAAACTCACTGATTTCTATCCATTATATGAAAGAATGCATACTCCAAACTCATTACAGGAATCCACAATAACGATAATTTTGAGTCCCTGGGTATGCCATTGAGCTTTTATATAGAGATGAGTGTTAACTTGGCCCTATGGTGTTCATGTAAATGGTATGTTGAGGAAAACCAAAAACATGACCTTGTCATTCATTTTGGTTGGCAAGCTCTGAGGACCTGACAATCATGCATTTGTCACATGTGATTATGTCTTCCTCGAGTAGTATTAAAATGGATTACAATAGTCTCCGCAGCACTAAAATCAGGCATTCAACATGAACAAAAAGGTATATGGTAGTCACGAAAATGGTACGGTAAGCCTTTCGCTAAAAACATAAGGTGAAAATTATGCTTTGGGCGCAAACAATTGGACCACCATGCAATGACACTAGTTACCCTTTTTTTTTTTTTTTTTTTTTTTTTTTAAAAAAAATAAAAAAAAAAAAAATAAAAAAAATAAAAAAAAAAAAAATAAAAAAAAATATTACTATTTAAATGTATTCGAAATTGTATTCATAAACTTTAGCATCCTTCCTTATATTTTATTATGCTAATTGGCTACCTATAAATCACTATGTTGATTAACACAACAATAAGTGTTATTTCAAAACTAGCTCTCTTCTTAATTCCAGCATGCTTATATTATTTGTGATTGTAATATGTATATACACTTACCATTCCTACAAAGGGTTAATGTTATTCTCACTATTTTCGTTTTTGAGTAAACTTCGAGACTTAAACTTATAAATATGCTTGTTCTTATCTTTGTGATGTTACTGTCCCTCTAAGGTTACTCATGTTTAGACATATTTATAGCATTGATTTACCTACAACTAATGTAGTTGTAATATGTATCACTCCAAGTACATGGTATTCTTCTTTAATTTACTTCCAAAATCTTATAGTTTTTACTTGAAAAACTTCTTTCTGGTATAAGTTTACATTGATTTGGTATTAGTTCACTTTTTTATTTTCAATTTTTTGGGTATAGTTTAATGTTGCACATAGGAAAAATAAAATAATTATTTTCATTATATATAAATTTCTTTTATCCAACACGTTATTGGTCCAAAACTTTGATGTCTTATTGCCGATCTCTTTCTTGCTCGTACATAACCAAATTTTTAGCACATGATCTCATCAATAATATTTTTGGGTTGGAAAGGCTTGAGACATGGTTAGAGGAAGAGCACTAGCATATTAGGCTTGAAACATTTCACTGTTATTTGTGATAGTTTCCTCTTCCACAACCCTATTGTTTTGATAGACTTAACCATGGATGCACAGTCTTGTTCATTACACCTGTGCATTGCCCCATGTAATGATGTGGTAAACACTGTAAGTTCCTATCCTCCAGTGATTTAATATTTCATCATTTTTCATTTCCTTAATCTATAGACAGTTTGGAAATTTCTTTGTTATTCCCATGTGGTATTATATATGCAGATGTTTTTGATACTATCGATGAACACCTTCTAGTCATCCATGAATGTTAGGGAAGGACTTAAAAATCAAAGAAAATTTCCTGAACTGCAATACTAAAAACACGCTTCAAAGAACTATTTAGTGCTAATATAAAAGGCCAAGAGTACAATTTTTTTTGAGCTAAGTTAAAGTTTTGTCAATATTAGTTACCTCGTAGTCAAATAACCTTGTAGGGCATAGTAAAGTGACAAAGGCTAACACTCTATGTAATTATGCATAGCTAATTCAAGCACTTTGTTTGAACATTATTGATAGCTAAACATATGGTTTGAATCTATTACACTTATATCCTAGGTATGTAATAGAGGCATAGTTGATAAATAGACTCTAAAGTTGGCATGGTTAAAGACTTATGGGTGGGCGCATGAAGATGCTCCCCAAATTCGTTGCAATAGGGTCGCGCTAGCGGAGAAAAAAAATAGTGCGACCGCACCTAAGGAGATTCGCACGCGCCTCTAGGTTCGGTACCAAACCGAGATGCATGCGCGTTGATGGCGTGTGCGTGTCACTGACGTGTATGCGTAGACAAGACGTGCACGCATCCCTGTTAAAAATATATTAAAAAAAAATAGTCGATAATTTCCCCATTTTTCATTTGGCCGGCCAAGTGCGTCCTCTTCCTCCGCATACACGTCAATTCAACTACCAACGGAGGCCAAATCCACACCAAAACCACCCAACAACACCCACAAACTCGTCACCACTTCGATTAATAGGTAAATATCATGTTTTTTTTCAATTTTATTCATTATTTGTGTCAATTTTTGTATTTTTTTTGTTTATGTAATTGTAAATAATTCCCAAATTTTAAAAACAATGAACCAATTTTCAACTGCAGATTGCAACTGAGACAATGAGTGAACAAGATGTTAACCCCGAGTCCGGTGGAACATAAGAAAACCCGAACCTTGGACCCAATGCCGAACAAAACCAAAACCCACAACCTAATTTTGAACAAGATGACCTTAACCACTATGTAAATGAAATGCGATTGCACACTCGCGAACTTAGAAACTCGGGTGAACCATCTTGATTGTCTCTTGCCACGTCAATTGAGAACTCAATCGAATCCCTCATACATGCACACTAGCAATTGACAGACATGAATCAATTTAGAGCTAGGATGCGGGAGTACTACTCCACAGGCATCTCCAAGGAAGCAATAAAAGATTTGAAGATTACAAAATCCCAATTATATAGTATGTTCACCGAGTCGAAAATAGGCCAACCACCGAACATTACAAAGCCATGTGTCTATATGGATTGGTGTCATTACCAACCATGGAGGGACAATTGGATGCAGAGGTGGTTCATGGTGTGCGATAAACCTCCCTACAATAATAGGGAGGTTCCACAGTACTTCCTTCGCCAACTATGGGATGATTTTTTCCTCGGTTTGCATGTCAACTATTTTGACATAACCGAGTTCTAGGGTGTTGGGCGTGGCTCTTCCCAAGATCGAATTGCTGCTAGGAGGAAACCACTGAGAGGGCCACCAGCTCCGAGGCGCGACCCCAACCCCTCTCCCCAGCCACATCAGTTTCCCCATAAGCTTGATCAGATCGAGGTGGCAATGAGGAATGTTGCACGTGGTCTCCTCAGACACACCTCCTTTGTAGCAGTGATTACAGTGGAGAGGTTGAGTGACCTTGATAGAGATCCAGGTGCATGGCCTTCACAACAGGGCCAGGATAGACCCATGACTGATGGTAGCCATGCTGGGCATTCCAGTTCAACGGGGACAATGCCACATCTTTGTCCCCATTGGGGGCACACTTGCCCTGGCCTTATCGAGGGTTGTTATATGGATCAGGTCAGTAATTTTTTTAATGTGTTTTCAATCATCACTTTATAACTTGTAAAGAATTTTGAAAGTATTTTTGTTTGACCTAAACTATTATTTCAATGTACAGTTATTCAGAGCTGATACACCGAGATGGGACAACATAGAATCTCCCAACCTGGATGCAGCAATGGCAGCTGCAACTGAAATTGCAGCACCCCACACGGAGGTATTTTCAGTACCTGACACAATTTTGTTATTACTTATGTCATTTATATTACTCAAGTATTTATATTTATGGCATATACGTTGATAGTTCGTACAATGTTTTTGAATATCTTGATTTCCTAGATAATGACTTGTTTAACATGTTCATAACATGCATGCATTTTGTTATCCACAGGTGTTTCGTGACTACGGTGATTAGCCACCCCTGCTAGGGATTGGCACATCACCATATACACAGGTACAATGTGTAGTTATAAGCATGCTTTTAATTTGATTTGTTACGACTTACTATGGTTTAATTTATTGTTTGTTTACTAAATTGTGATATTACAAATGTATATGTAGGTTCCACCAGTAGCTGTGTCTCTACATTTTAGTCCTGTGTATCCACCCTCTCCCATGAGTTCCCTTCCTTGCTTTCATCTAGACCCCTCCCTACGTCCACCCCCTCCCTTCCATCCATCCCCCCCTCTCCGACCATACTCCCCCCTCCATCCATCCTCCCCCACTCGCTGACCCCCGTACGTCCATACATCCTCCCCAATTTATCCACGCCCCCATGTCTATCCATCCTCCCCCATTCGTCCACGCCCCCCCTTCCTTCCACCTTCCCCTCTTCGTCCACAAACTCCCATTTGTCCATCCTCCTCCCTCCATGCAGGACTTCCCTCCCATGCACCATCCCTCAACACCATCCGTAGCCCTTTCCGTTCGATACCCTCTATCCTATAGCCGACAGGGGTTCATAGTCCACATGGTCCTCCTCCACCCCATACCACCGTGTCTTTTGCGACCATATCATCCCCACTTCCTGCCACTATTGTGGCAACTACTCTTCCAATATCCTCATCAGTATCTCTAGTGGTTTCACCTGTAGTGGCTGCCACTACATCTGCGCCCTCCCCCATCACTACATCGGAGTTGGTTGTCCAGCCATTTGCTCCACCTGCTAGCCCAGAAGGCCAGCCATGTCCATCATCGGAGGTGTTCACAGTGAGAATCAAGTTAATTTATGAAAATATTTTGATGCATTAACAAAAATTAATTTAAGCAATTATGACTTTTCAATGAAATGATTGTTTTAAATGTTGTAGGCTGGAATTGCTGAGAGGCTCCGCAGATCCAGGACACCTCTCCAATATTTCCCACTCATGTCATAGATGATTTATTTAATATTCGAATTCTACATTTGTTTTATAAATGTGGTAAATGTTGCAAATGCTTGAAAATGACGGTATCTTATATCATTTTCTCTAGAGCCTGGAGAGACGGTCTACTCCTAGACAAACCAAAACTCGAGGCACCGGTAGCTCAAAGAGTAGGAAGATCGACTTTGGATCTGCACTTGGGAGTGACGGCGGTGGTCACAATGCTTGACACGCCACGTGTTATGTACATTAGCCACGATGTGGCACTTTTGTGCACCAGTTTTGATGTACTTTGTATCTACGACATGAGTTGCCATGTATTTTGTATCTACGGCATGAGTTGTCACATTTTGTTTAGGGCACGAGTTGCCATTGTACGTACATTGGGAACCATGTTCCACTATTCGCCAGAAATTGTATATGTTTGGATGAGTTTTGTAGCCTCGATGTACATGGATTTTTAGTTATATGATTTATATATCTCGTTGTCTAATGTGGTTGTCTCATGTTGTGTGTATCATGATGTGATGTTGTGTAAATTTGGGTTTTACCTAGATCTTAGAAGAGAAGTTGGATATCGTAGTTCAGCTTGGTTTATCTTTCCACATGTAAAAGCTTCTAATGGTATCTATGTTAGGAGAACATTGTAAACATAGGCTAACTCAAACAAAATCATGTGTGAGAATTAATCTAAAAACAAACGGAATAAATGGAGGGACAAATCACACCTCATGGCACATAAGATATATATTGGGAACTTGAGTACTAGGAAAAGAACACTTAAAAATAGAAAATGTCCATTGTCGTCAAAAGGTTAAAATGAGACCCAACATGATTTTTAATAGCTCTACATAATGAGATCCAAAAAGGCCATTCTCTACATAATGAAATGTTGTCACTAGTATTTATTTTGACCATTTTGTCCACTTAAGATCATGCAACAAATTAATAACCAAGTTATGGAATCATTTCTTAATCAATTGTCACCATACAAATAGGACAACCTTGAGCACGATGTATAGCTAGCTCATTAATTCTCACTCACAGATATAGCCACCTTTGATTTGATGACCATCACATCCACTACCATTTACAATTACGACTTCCTTAATTTATCATTATGTGATAGCGTTCTAATTTTATGTATGCATATATGTGTATAGTGGTTTGGATTCAAATGTATGCAGATGAATATATATGTACAATGAAAATGATTTAATCTTTACATGTATTATAATTTAGGGCTAGATCTTAGGATACACAATAGGGTTTCATTGTGATTAGAATACAAAATAGGGTTTATGCTACCAACTAGGGTTTTTAGGCTAGGCTCTCGTGTTTCTAGGTGAGGATCCAAGCTCCAGGGTCACCATATTAATGCTTAATTCCACTATCATCTCATCATTCTCACCAATACCATGCCCACTATTACAATCACCATCAAGCCTCTCAATCCCACTTTGAACATTTCCCATACGTCCAAGTTAAAATTGATAGGTCTTGTTGCTAAAATCTTTTCACTTATCTATTCACATAGACAAATCCACTCCTATGAAAGATTTGTTGTAGCTTGGTACATGTAAGTTCACATGCAATAATACTTGAGAGATCATTTTACCCCATGATCCATGGAAGATTCATTGGATTCATATGAACCTCATTGTCATCACCCCAACCATGGTCAAGACACTAAGATCCACCCTTAGTAGACAATACCTCATGTTGGCACCCATACCACACTCAAAGATAAAAAATTCTTTGAAAGGGCATGTTTGGGGGTTGAGGGAATCTTGATTTTTTTATAATCACACATGAGAGGTTCTTAGAGTCAAATACATTGGATATAAATAAATTCCCCAATGCCTTCATCATCTTCATCACCATCGCCACCATCATCAATGCCTTCATCATCATCACCATATTCATCATCATCACCATCACCATCACCAGCAACTTCACCACCATCACCATCATCATCAACTTCACCATCTTCATCATCATCACCATCTTCATCATCATCACCATCTCCATCTTTTGGATGCGAGACGGAACCATCACCATCTCCATCATCACCATCACCATCACCATCAACCTCAATACCATCACCATCATCATCAACTTCACCATCTTCATCATCATCACCATCTTCATCACCACCACCATCTCCATCTTTTGGATGCAAGATGGAACCATCACCATCTTCACCATCACCATCACCATCACCATCAACCTCACCACCATCACCATCATCATCAACGTCACCATCTTCATCATCATCACCATCTTCATCACCATCACCATATCCATCTTTTGGATGCGAGACGGAACCATCACCATCTCCATCATCACCATCACCATCACCATCAACCTCACCACCATCACCATCATCATCACCATCACCATCACCATCACCATCACCATCAACCTCACCCAAACCCTAGCACTAAGCCATCTTCTCCATCCTCACCATCACCATCACCATCACCATCAACGTCTTCATCATCACCACCATCTCCATCATCATCATTGACTCTAACTCTAACCCTAATTCAATTTCCTTCTATAACCCTAGCCCTAACCCTCACCCAAACCCTAGCACTAATCCATCTTCTACATCCTCACCATCACCATCACTGTCACCATCAATGTCTTCATCATCACCACCATCTCCATCATCATCATTGACTCTACCTCTAACCCTAATTCAATTTCCTTCTATAACCCTATCCCTAACCCTCACCCAAACCCTAGCACTAAGCCATCTTCTCCATCCTCACCATCACCATCACCATCACCATCAACGTCTTCATCATCACCACCATCTCCATCATCATCATTGACTCTACCTCTAACCCTAATTCAATTTCCTTCTATAACCCTAGCCCTAACCCTCACCCAAACCCTAGCACTAAGCCATCTTCATCCTCACCACCACCATCACCATCACCATCAATGTCTTCATCATCACCACCATCTCCATCATCATCATTGACTCTACCTCTAACCCTAACTCTAACTCCAACTCTAACTCTAACTCCAGGTTCCTCATCAAAGCCTCCATCATCATCATCTTCACGACCATCACCATCGCCACCACCATCATCGTCAACCTCTTCATCATCATCACCATCATCATCATCATACGTGCCCGGTGGGTGATTTTCCAGAGTTGACCCCCGTGTGCAAAAATTGCACACTCTCTCACTGAGCAAAACCCTAGTTTCCAAGATGGATGTACAAGATGAGGGCGGGGCCACCGGGCCAGAGAGGAGGGGTACTTCTAGCACTATGCCGGCGTGCTGAATCCAACAGAGTCGACGGTTTATCGATCCGAGCCACGGTCTTCATTCTATGGCTCGTCCCATCTCGCAACCAGAAGGCCTTCAGGGACACCTGCCGGGGGCATAGAACTCCAACCTTGCAACAAAATAGGGTTCTGGGGAGTCATGTAGGTGTGTCTAGGCAGGTTCCAGCCGGGAACGCTAGCCACAAGTGCCTGGTGGATTATTTTCCAAAGTTGACCCCCGTGTGCAAAAATTGCACACTCCCTCACTAAGCAAAACCCTAGTTTCCAAGATGGACGTACAAGATGAGGGCAGGGGCCACTGGGTTAGAGGGGATGGGCACCTCTAGCACTATCTCAGTGTGCTGAATCCAATGGAGTTGACGATTCATTGATCCGAGCCACGGTCTTCATTCTACAGCTCGTCCCATCTCGCATCCAAAAATCCTTCAGGGACACTTGCTGGATACCTACCAGGGGCGTAGAACTCCAACTGTGCAACAAAAATGGGTTTCGGGGAGTCCTGCAGGTGTGTCTAGGCAAGTTTCGGCTGGGAACGCTAGCCACAAGTTCCCGGTGGGTGATTTTCCAGAGTTGACCCCTGTGTGCAAAAATTGAACACTCCCTCATTGAGAAAAACCCTAGTTTCCAAGATGGACGTACAAGATTAGGGCGGGGCCACCAGGCCAGAGAGGAGGGGCACCCCTAACACTATCCCGACATGCTAAATCCAATGGAGTCGACGGTTTGTCGATCTGAGCCACGGTATTCATTCTATGGCTCGTACCGTCTCGCATCCAAAAGGCCTTCAGGGACACATGTTGGATACCTGCCGGGGGCGTAGAATTCCAACCGTGCAACAAATCCGGGTTATGGGGAGTCCTGCAGGTGTGTCTAGGAAAGTTTCAGGGAGACCTGTGGGAGCCGACAGAATCCAAGTCCGCTCGCCGGTTTGGGTTCCGTGGTCGCTGAGCAAATGCCCAAAGTGTCCCTGAATGGCCCCGGGGTGCGCAACTAGAATGCCCGTGGCACCCGAACCATGGCTCGGTTCGTGAATCTGTCAATTCCGGTGGGTTCGGGATGACGGGTTTCAGCTAGGGGACGCCCCACAGCGTCCCCTGGAGACCCAGAAGCAGTGCCAATGAGCCATCTTCGGAGCTAGGGTTTTTCTCAGTGATGGCCATTCCAAATTTGCTCAAGGGGGCCATTTCTCGTCCGGATTCCCCAGGGCGTTTGTGGAAACCGTGGACAGGTCCACTATGGCCACATGGACCTGTGGGAGCTGACAAAATCTGAGTCCGCTCTCCGGGTTGGGTTCCGTGTCCCTGAACGGCCCCAAGGTGCCCAACTAAAATGCTCGTGGCACCTAAACCGTGGCTCGGTTCATGAATCCGTCGAATCCGGTGGGTCTGGGATGGCGAATTTCAGCTAAGGGATGCCCCACAGCATCCCTTGAAGACCTGAAAGTGGTGCCAATGAGCCATCTCCGGAGCTAGGGTTTTGCTCAATGATGGCCATTCCAATTTCTCTCAAAGGGTGCATTTCTTGTCTGGAGGCCCCTGGGCATGCGTGGCCACCGTGGTGCCCAACTAGAATGCCCGTAGCACCCAAAGGCCATTCCATATTCGCTCAAGGGGGCCATTTCTCATCCAGAGGCAGAAGAAGATCAATTTTTGACAAAACAATGTAGTTATTACATGTGGAGGCAGTGGTTTCCCGTGGAAAATGAGTGTAGGGTTGAGCAGAGAAAGATGTTGGGAAATGGGCTATTACATTAGCTTTTCCGATGGGCGGCTATAGGTATCTATGCTTTGGCAGTTGTAGGTATCTATGCTTTTCTTCCGAGGGAAATCCTATTTCCGTTGGAAGAAAAGCATAAATACCTACAGTTGCCATATCCTTCTGTAAATCGCTTACCCATTGGAAAAGCTAATGTAATAGCCCATTTCCCAACATCTTTCCTCTGGTCAACCCTACACTCGTTTTCCACACAAAACCGATGCCTCCACATGTAATAACTACATTGTTTTGTTGAAAATTAATCTTCTTCTGCTAACTACATTGTTTTGTCGAAAATTAATCTTCTTCTGCTAACTACATTGTTTTGTCGAAAATTGATCTTCTTCTGCCTCCGGACGAGAAATGGCCCCCTCGAGCGAATATGGAACGACCCTCACTGAGAAAAACCCTAGCTCCAGGGATGGCCCATTGGCACCACTTCCAGGGCTTTAAGGCACGCTGCGGGGGGTCCCCTAGCCGAAACCCGGCATCCGGGACCCACCGGAATCGACGGATTCGCGAACCGAGCCACGGTTCCAGTGCGACGAGCATTCTAGTTGGGCACCCCGGGGTCATTTAGGGACACATGGAGGATTTGCCCCAGGGCCATGGAACCCAACCCAGCGAGAAGACTTGGATTCCGTTGCCTCCCATAGGTCCACATGGCCATTGTGGACTTGTCCACAGTGGCCACATATTCCTGGGGGCATTCGGACGAGAAATGGCCCCCTTTAGCGAATTTGGCATGGCCTTCACACTGGGGTCAACTCTAGAAAATCTTCCACCAGGCACTTAGGGCTAGCGTTCCCGGCTAGAACCTACCTAGACACACTTGCAGGACTCCCCGAAACCCTGTTTTGTTGCACGGCTGGAGTTCTATGCCCCTGGCAGGTATCCAGCAGGTGTCCCTGAAGGCCTTTTGGATGCGAGACGGGACGAGTCATAGAATGAAGATAGTGGCTCGGATCGATGAACCGTTGACTCCATTGGATTTAGCATGCCAGGATAGTTCTAGGGGTGCCCCTCTCATCCATCTTAGTGGCCCCGCCCTCATCTTGTATGTCCATCTTGGAAACTAGGGTTTTTCTCAGTGAGGGAGTGTGCAATTTTTGCACATAGGGGTCAACTCTGGAAAATCGTCCACCAGGCACTTTTGGCTAGTGTTCCCAGCTAGAACCTGCCTAGACACACCTAAATGATTCCCTCAAACTCGGTTATGTTGCACGGTTGGAGTTCTACGCCCCCGGCAGGTATCCAGCAGGTGTCCCTGAAGGCCTTCTGGATGTGAGACGGGATGAGCCATAGAATGAATACCATGGCTCCGATCAATGAACCGTTGACTCTGTTGGATTGAGCACACCGGGATAGTGCTAGGGGTTCCCCTCCCTTATGGCCCGATGGCCCCGACCTCATCTTGTACGTCCATCTTGGAAACTAGGGTTTTGCTCAGTGAGGGAGTGTGCAATTTTTGCACACGGGGGTCAACATTGGAAAATCATCCACCGGGCACTTGTGGCTAGCGTTCTCGACTGAAACCTGCCTAGACACATCTGCAGGACTCCCCAAAACCCAGTTTTGTTGCACAGTTGGAGTTCTATGCCCCCGGTAGCTATCCAGTAGGTGTCCCTGAAGGCCTTCTGGATGCGAGACGGGATGAGCCATAGAATGAATACTATGGCTCGGATCGATGAACCATCGACTCTGTTGGATTCAAAATGCCAACATAGTGCAAGGGGTGCCCCTCCCCTACGGCCCAGTGGCCCCTCCCTCATCTTGTACATCCATCTTGGAAACTAGGGTTATGCTCAGTGAGGGAGTGTGTAATTTTTGCACACGGGGGTCAACTATAGAAAATCACCCACCAGGCACTTGTGGCTAGCGTTCCCAGCCAGAACCTACCTAGACACACCTGCAGGAGTCCACGAAACTCAGTTTTGTTGCATGGTTGGAGTTCTACACCCCCGGTAGGTATCCAGCAGGTGTCCGTGAAGGCCTTTTGGATGCGATACAGGATGAGCCATAGAATGAAGACCGTTGCTCGAATCGATGAACCATTGACTCCATTGGATTCAACACACCGGGATAGTGCTAAGGGTAACCCTCCCCTCCGGCCCAGTGCACCCACCCTCATCTTGTATGTCCATCTTGGAAACTAGGGTTTTGCTCAGTGAGGGAGTGTGCAATTTTTGCACATGGGGGTCAACTCTGGAAAATCACCCACCAGGCACTTGTGGCTAGCGTTCCCAGTCAGAACCTTCCTAGACACACCTACAGGACTCCCCAAAACCTGGTTTTGTTGCACGGTTGGATTTCTACGCCCCCGGCAGGTATCCAGCAGGTGTCCCTGAAGTCCTTTTGGATGCAAGACTGGACGAGCCATAGAATGAATACTGTGGCTCGGATCGACAAACCATCAACTCTGTTGGATTCAGCACATCGATATAGTGCTAGGGGTGCTCCTCCCCTCTGGCCCGGTGGCCCTGCCCTCATCTTGTATGTCCATCTTGGAAACTAGGGTTTTGCTCAATGAGGGAGTGTGCAATTTTTGCACATGGGGGTCAACTCTGGAAAATCACCCACTGGGCACTTGTGTCTAGCGTTCCTAGCCAAAACCTTCCTAGACACACCTGCAGGACTCCACGGAGCCTATTTTTGTTGCACGGTTGGAGTTCTACGCCCCCGATAGGTATCTAGCAGGTGTCCCTGAAGGCCTTCTGGAAGTGAGACGGGACAAGCCATAGAATGAAGACCGTGGCTTGGATCGAAGAACCATCCACTCCATTGGATTTAGCATGCCGGGATAGTGCTAGCGGTGCCCCTCACCTCTTTCTTGGTGGCCCCTCCCTCATCTTGTACGTCCATCTTGGAAACTAGGGTTTTGCTCAGTGAGGGAGTGTGCAATTTTTGCACATGGGGGTCAACTCTGGAAAATCATCCACCAGGCACTTGTGGCTAGCGTTCCTGGCCAGAACCTGCCTAGACACACCTGCATGACTCCTTGGAACCTGGTTTTGTTGCACGGTTGGAGTTCTATGCCCCCGGTAGGTATCCAACAGGTGTCCCTGAAGGCCTTCTGGCAGCGAGACGGGATGAGCCATAGAATGAAGACCGTGGCTCGGATCGACGAACCATCAACTACGTTGGATTCAACATGTTAGGATAGTGCTAGGGGTGCCCCTCCCCTCTGGCCCGATGGCCCCACCGTCATATTGTACATCCATCTTGAAAACTAGGGTTTTGCTCAGTGAGGGAGTGTGCAGTTTTTGGACACAGGGGTCAACTCTGGAAAATCACCCACCGAGCATGTATGATGATGATGATGGTGATGATGATGAAGAGGTGGACGGTGATGGTGATGGCGATGGCGATGGTCATGAAGATGATGATGATGGAGGCTTTGATGAGGAACCTGGAGTTAGAGTTAGAGTTGGAGTTAGAGTTAGGGTTAGAGGTAGAGTCAATGATGATGATGAAAATGGTGTTGATGATGAAGATGTTGATGGTGACGGTGATGGTGATGGTGAGGATGGAGAAGATGGCTTAGTGCTAGGGTTTGGGTGAGGGTTAGGGCTAGGGTTATAGAAGGAAATTGAATTAGGGTTAGAGTTAGAGTCAATGATGATGATGGAGATGGTGATGGCAGTGGTGATGGTGATGATGAAGGAGATGGTTTAGTGCTAGGGTTTGGGTGAGGGTTAGTGCTAGGGTTTGGGTGAGGGTTGATAATGCAATGTTTTCAAATATATTTGGTGTATGCTAATGGATGAGGATACAAGTGCAAATATGAAGAATTTTGCATATGTATATGATGACCTATTACTTCATGGTTATTATGAGTGATTGACCTACTAGATTAGGTAAGGTGTTATATGATGGGTTCACATATGGTTGAAGTTTGTGCACATAAGTTAAGTGGATGTATACATGAGGTATCACAGGGTGGATGTGGTTGTTATGAGCCTAACTAAGTGGATGTTGATATAATTGAGATATTCTCTCAGCTAAGTATGTGTTAGGTGAGTATTTTTATGATTAATTTTTATAATATCTTTGTGTTTAGGTTGAGTGTTAAGTTATTAAGAGATTTTCTCTCAACTTCTCTTTTTGTTAAGGAAGTAGTTACATGTCCTTAATGTACATATACATGTAATAAATGTGCAATTGCATTGAATTTTGTTGAAAAAATCTCCCTATATTTTCTAATAAATCTGACAAGAGAACCGGAAGCAACAAAATATTGGGAAGTTTCATTTGTAGGATAAGAGGATTAACATATAATAAAGTATATTTTTCATTGATAATTATGTTACATAGTGTGTTTCTATGTTCTATGTGGCTCTTGGTGAGATCATGATGAGAAAAAACCCTTTGACTTGGTGGACTATTCCACATTTACAAGTCAAGTAGAAAAATTCAAAAGAGGTGTAAATGAGAGGAAGCAAATGAATCACATTGACGCCAATTACACTTGAAAAATCAGAGCAATCAAAGCTCTCAATATCACCGATACCACTCTGTCCTTGAAGAAGATTTCCCTATAAAGTACCTGGATCATGACCAAAGGAAGTGACTACTCCCAATCCAGTGAAAACTACCCTCCTCTGATCAGTAGCACTTAATTTTTTTCCTGCGCAGCCTTCACAGGTTGTAGAGCAATGGCCATTGCTTTGCCTAGAGGTTAATTAGAGTGTGTGAGATAACAAGTGTTCTCCCAGCTAGATGAATAAACAATCACATGGCTATACTATGTACCTCAGTCAATTAGGCCTTCTGGATACTCTCAGTTTTTTATTGTCTCGAACAACCTCTCATGCTCCGCATGAGGTAGTAAGTAGCGTACCTTGTTTGATGACTTCGTTGACATTGTCTGTAGTTGGATGTTTGTACCCATGATCAAGTGCGTAAAGTGATACACCTGCGACCCTGGTCTATAATTTGTGTATGTGTAGCCATTGCTCTTTGGTCCCTTTGCATCCATTGTAAGATATTCCCCTTGAACAACCATCAAGCCAGTCAGAAAGGTTATGCCTTCACTATCCGTTAATGATGCGAGGAGGGTTTGCTTCCCCTGGATGCATCGTGCCAACCAATAATTCGTCCCAATTGCCTTGTTCGTCGGGGCGACAACTGCGTACATGTGTCCTGCAAAAATGCATTTTAAGGTCATATTCCAACAAGCAGTGGTTTGATAACTTGGATAATTACAAAAACAAGGAGGGAACCGGGATATGCATGCATAAATGTTTACCTGCTTGTACAAGATCAGATATATGATCATATTCATTCAAAATAGAGGATTGGCCTTCCTCTAATTGGATTGTTTCAGCAATTGCACGTGGATCCACTACAAGTGATACATGATCCCATTCATCAACCCAATCCATTGATTCGCACTCATCCCGCTCACAACTGCTAGAAGACCCACAAAAGCAAGCAAGTTTTCGCGTCCATATTTCAAATAAAGGATTGTTTGAGCTTCAAACCAAATGAAATCCACGAGTGCCTTGCACAGTACTACAACTATAAGAACGCGATCGATCTATAGCAACTACATTCCATAAATTTCTGACAACATGTCCTCTACCTGTTGGTATGTGTTGCTCCGTGGTTCGATCTGACATTTTTTCTTTGCACCATCGAAGTTTGGATTTGGCATTCCGATTATGAGGGCCTCCCATGCACCTCATCTCCTCCCTTCATAGGGCAGTTTTGAGACATGCTCCAACCCTGTCGTGCTCTCCCTTTCCATGCCTGGTCTCAAAATAGTTCCATACATGCAGCACATCATAAGTCTTGTGCAACATACTCAACCATTGGAAAACACATGCATTTTTGAACTGGCCTGCACAACCATCTGACCATATCCAATGCTGATCCATATGTATCCCTCTCTCCTTCAATTGATCATAGAAAATTTTGAAGCAATGCTGCACATAATGCAGGTCGTGGCACCTGTCATCACTGATGTAGAAGTTGGTCTCTTTCAATATTATCGTCATGTCGTTGCTACTCTCTGGCGGGTGCCTGTACGTGATATGGACCTTTATGCTAACTTGGTCTGAATGGTAGTATTGAATTTGAATCTCATTCTGTGGCTGTAGGGTATAGTTTTCCGCAAATACCACAAACGGCAATATTGTGCCCTTGGGAAAGGTGTCCCTGCACTGTCTGTACTGTTCATCCTCCCATTGTGCTACATGGACGTGTTGTACATAATGCTCAGTCTTTTGGTAGAATTCCTTCATGAAATCACAAATTTGTACCTGGTGCCACAAAACCAAGGGAATTAATACAACGTGACATTTTCAATCTGAATATATATGTATAAATTCAACATGTACAATATGAAAGCATGAAAACTTAGATTACTTGTGACTTCACCAATGCAATTCTTTTGCTTTTCTTCGAACTATCTACTTGATATGTTATGTACTGGAAGTTCTGCATTTCTACTGACATCTTCCCAAATTCGTGCTCCGCGGTTGCGTGGATGCAGCGGCTCAATAATGCAAATCCACTGCAACTGGACCACGTCCCATATAAACATGATCTTTTATAATATTTTTGTCCTTCAGGCCTTCGACATAGTATGCTATGTATAAATTCTCTGGATGCATTCGGTGGTTGTAACGAAGGGAAATCCTGCACAATGTTAGTATGCAAACCACAAAATATATGTCTATATGTATCATAATAGTACTCAAATTCTACATGGTATCTACAACAACATGTACTGCGATCAATGCAAATTCTAACATACCAGGGTTTGCATTTTTCGAAGGACCTTTGGCCCAAGTTCAATTGTGTGTGCTCATTCTTGAACCTCTCATAGAGTTTTGTTTGTGTGGTGTCAAGGAAGTGCTTGACATGGGGTTCACCCCCCCTAACACCTTTTCTCAACTTTAAAACATCTCTTTGATTCGATGATGGTCTAGTGTTATCATGCCAAAACTTTTGCACTAGTTCTTTAACAACATCAATGAGCTTCATGTCTGAACGAGGTAACCTACCAACAAAGGCCCAACAATATTTTTGGCCTAGGGTCTCAAGTTTTTCTCTAATGGCAGAATAATTTTGAAGAGTCTTTCTATCTACTTTAAAGATTTTACATGTGTGTGATAGTAGGCGGCATTGCCTTGTGGATTTTTCTACAATCGATTCCGACAGTACACGATGGGCAGCATTAAAATCTTTTGTGCGAGAAGTTTTTCCAATCAAATTAAATGCAGATTGTAGATTTATAACAACATGATTATTGGCCTCTGAACTTCTAACTACCTTTATGCACAAAATTCTCCTAACATGAGCTAGACAATGTGATTTTAACAAAGCAAGAAACAATTGACATTTTGCTGCATCGGTTTTGGATTCAAAAAAATATTTGATTATCTTCTTACAATGGAAATCAATAGCGTGTTTGGGCATCTTACTTCAAGTCTTGAAAATGAACTTTCATCCACATGAATATGTCTGGGCGTTCTTCGTCGTCCGGTTGATAGTTGAGGCAAGGGAGTTGGCAACGAAGTACGAGTCTCTTCAACGGTTTGTTGTGGCCCTTCATTCAGTAATTGGTCCTGCAATGGAGTGTGTTTGCCAGGTGGGTGCTCTTCTTGGGGTGGTTTCCAGTTGAGAACGTGTTCAACATCCATCCCTTCATACTCGACATCAGGCAAGATTTGATTGACTTCAACCACTTCGTCATTGCTTGTTGATGGATCTAAGGCACTAACATTTTGATTTCTACGGTTTTGCATGTACAAACTGGCCTTTTCTCTTATCTCATGGGCCTTTTCAGGGGGCAGTTGCGTCCTTCTAGACTTTCTTTGATTATTACGTATGTTGCCCATATTCAATGTGCTTTTGGAAAAATGAAAAATATGACCCCTGCAAGAATGAACAACAAACAAGATATTAAAACTCAACGTGCATGATTATTAAATCTCGATGTAGCAATTGATTATGCACAACAACATCTAGTGATAATGTTTTCATATAATCTTAAAAGCTATTGGGAATTCCCTACATATAAAGTTACAACATCACATCTAGGAACTCAGTAGGATGGTATTGGATGGTGGTATGGGATGTTAGTAGTCCAGCAAATTCCCTACAAGGGAGAATCTCATATCACTTCATTTTCATGGTATGGATGAGGGAAAATAGCCCCAAAAGACTAAGAGTTTTCAATTGTTTAGGTGTTTGTGTGAGTTGTTGTAGTGAAACCATGAGGAATTCAACAAATGTTTGTCTACTAGATGGAGGAATGTGATTGTGAAATTTTATTGCTGGTGATGCAAGTGATTTTTTTTTATTATCTTCATGAAAGATTGAAAGCATTGCTTGGTGCATGTTGTAGTTTTTTTTTGGTAGGATGTTTGTATTGTCTATGTTGAAGATTAAGAAGACTAAAATAGATCTATCATACAATTCATGAGGAAAACAAAAATAGATGCCATTCAAACAAGTGAATGAATACTAAATTACATTTAACAAGATCAAATTTTCACCATACCTCAAGGATTATGATTGCTCTTTGCTTCAAATGTCAAATGCTCTTTTGATGTGTCCACTATATGTAAGAAGACTTCATGTGTATCCAAGTAGCATGAGAATTCAATCCAAGGTGCCAAATAGAGTCCAATTGTTGTGTATTCACTCAATTGATCCAAATAGATCCCAATAGGTGTGTATTCAATACAAAGAGCCAAATAGAGCCCCAAATATTGTGAATTTTATCCAAATGGTGTATGAATTCAATCTACCATGAAAATGCTTGTTGGACTGTGCGTGAAACCAGCGAACAGAACGCGATGAATG